>CM044104.1:16258885-16416802 GCA_024174645.1 Lemna minuta | reverse complement strand
CCCAGACATAAATTGCGTACGTCCATCGAGCTCTTGTTGGAGTTAAGCACCTACCACTGTACCAGCGCCAGCTCATGTAGAGATGGAACTCTTCTTTCTATTTCTCTCTCAAGGCAGGATGTTGACTTCCCAGCAGCTCTTACCTCATACTGCGACTATTATTTGGATAGATTTCGTTTGCGTCCACTAGATTTATGATCCTCGGGAAACTATTCCGCGTTCTTTAGAAATGGAAAAGAACCCGCCCTGAAATTTATTTTGTCCATAAATTTCCTCAATTTTTCAAGGGATCAAAATTAGAACTGAGGTGGACTGTCGGAAAGGAGTAAACGAGCTAGAAGCCAAATTCTTAAGCTGATGCAAACTGTTGCAGCGTATGAATCGGCAGTGGGCCCTTCAACGTTACGCGTCTGGAGGCAATGACGACGGCCCCACCCTACCGCTCCTAATACCCTTTGTACAAGCGGGAACCAAGTCAATCCAGGGCCGACTGATATGCTTCTATATGTCAATTTCATCTCAGATTAATACTCCCTAATAAAACCGTTAATTGTCTGACAAAGAGCAGAAGAGCGGTATTCACCACCTATCCGCACAAAAGAAGATGGAGAAGCGGGGCTCTTCTTCAGAGCCTCCTTATCCGGCTCCTCTTCATACTTCTCAAACTCGCCTCCTTGCTAGTCTCTTGGTTCCCACCTTCTTCCCAATCGAGCTCTCTTCGGCCATCCCTACCCAATCTCTGTGAGATTTCATCTTTTCTTCTTCTTATTCTTCATCGGTTCTAATCCATCACTTCTGTTTAACAGTTTTTCTAAAACGCCAGTCGTGGATTGAGCCGAAGCTGAATCCTCCTCTCAACAGATAACGTCTCAGAAATACTAGTAAACGAGACGCAGCCTTTCAGATGCTCTTCTGTGAAGAAAAATTCCATCTGCTGCGACCGAAACAGTCTCCTCTCCGACGTCTGCGTTCTGCAGCGACATCTACACCCGCGCTCTACCTCCTCCATCTTCCTCTCCTGCACGATTCAAGCATCATGACGGAGAAAATCAACGATCTCCAGTCTTTCCGGTCATCGACGCCACGAGGGATTTCAATCATCGCTGCGATGCCAATCCACCGAGTACCGCTATTGTCCCTACTGCCTTCAAGCGAGCGATGCATCTCGAAGAATTCAACGAGGGGCCTTATTCCCCTATTCACCACTTCCACGCCGTTAGCACCGTCGAGTTGTCTTCCTCGTCGCGAGATTACTCGAGCTCTGGCGCGCCGAGTACCGGCAAGTGCTGTCTCGTCTCTCTGCTTATCCCCCATCGACTTCTTTGGCGATAGTCGGACTCATTGCTTCGGAGATGACCGTTGGATTGAGAATGCACGGAGAATTCCGCACTATCAGCCCTAGATTTACTAATCCGGCAAACTTGAGTATCGTTGAAGCTTTCGTCAGCTTCTCTTTGACGCGTACGGTTTCTCGGATCCGCTACCTCGAATGGAAGAAGAATCGGACGGCGGAAAAGGAATCTCAAGGCGATCCAGTATGGCGCCGAAGCTGTTGGTGTATTCGAGAATGGCATGAAGCTTTTGGATAATGAGAATGAGCTCGTTGAGCTGTGTGAGGATATGGAGTTTCCAAAGTTGAGGTTTTAAAGACGGACAGAAATACTGAGATTGAAAATATCTATTCAGCTTTGAATTCCACCTGGTGCTGTGTTGGGTGTATCAGGATGCTCGTTGGCTCATCTTTGTTCATGCGGACGGCGAGTATCTTTATCCAGGTGCTTCCTCTGGGGATAGAAAGTAAAGTGGAAGCGAAATTCGGGAATTTAGCTTGAAGGGGAGTGGGGTGGAATACTTCTCCTACAGGATTGAGACTTCGGAGAGCTTGATTTCGATGGTGAGTAGTGAGGAACAACGGGCAGTGAGAATAGATTTAAATGGTCTTCTCCAGTCGGCTGACGCGCTTTTCGCAAATAATCAAAGGAAGATTGTGGAGGATAGTTCCAATTTGCGATGGAACGAGAACTGGCTGCCGCGTGAATCTGAGACATTCATTGTAAAGAACGACCGTTTGGTTCTCTGTTAATTGATTTTGTGCTGTAGAAGATGTATAGACAAACTCCTAAGGGAGATCCACAAGGACACTGTAGATAGACTCGACACAAGTCACTTTCTGGCACACTGCCGGCGGCTGTATTGTTTCTTGGTCGCACGTCTTTTCTGTATAATTAATTGTCCGGGAAAACGACAACGGTTTAATCGTTAAATCTCTTTCCCTCTTATTCCCTCTCTCTTGGTCTTTGCTTTTCTGTTTATTTCCTTATTTCTATCTATCTATCTATCTATCAGTCTGTCCGTCAGTATGTTTGTCTATCCAGCCATCCATCCATCTATCTATCAATCAGTCAATCTATCTCTCTATCTCTCTACCTATCTATCTATCTAGCTATCTATCTATCAATCTATCTATCAATCTATCTATCTCTCTAGCAATCGATCGATCGAAACTGTAAATTCCCGAGAACTCATCTCGCAAAAATAAACGGAGAGACGCTAAATAAGACAGATGTCGGCGATTTTTCGAGTTTCGAGTTTCCATCCATCTTTCTATCTCTCTCTTCTTGTCGGCGCCGTGCGAGCCGTCATCGTTCGTTCCACTTAGGGGAAGAATTCGATCCGTGACGGGCGCAGGTGGCCAAGGAGTGAGTTCACAGGTCACCGAGGAAGACGACGATCGAAGACACGACAAAGCAGAAAAGAACAAAGCTGGATACCACCTCCGCCCGAGTGTCAAGGTCGGCGATGTGGCATCGGCTAGACCATTCATTATCAATCAACAAGAAAATGTTCACCCGCATGCCCACAATTTCAGTAGAATAGTCAGTTGATACCCTCTTGATAGTATTCAAATGCAAGCGCTACTGCTTGAGCAGAGTAAGCCAATAGTAAAGTAAAATTTTTATGTTGATGGCAGCAGGGCCAGACAGCCGGCGACAGGCAATCATTGAAGATGCACCGTGAGATGAGAGCACCTCGGTAAAGGCCCTTACAGCTCAATTCCAAAACAAGGCTCCTGAAGAGATGGCCGCTGAAATTGACACTGAAATGATAGGGAAGACCGGATAAAAGAGTTAGCAGAGATAAAAGTCAACGGAAAGATATCTGGATACGCATCGGGACGGGGGTTGCATCAAATCAATCATTAAGACGAAAAATTACCACTATACCTCGTTTACCTCCTCGTTTACCTTCCGTGACGCGTCGGTGATCTGAAAGCCAAATCGCTCTTTATTTTAATCATTGTATGGCTAGAAAAATGTTTTTAAACAGAAAACTGTGGTCCATCTGGTGGTTGACGCTTGAACGTTACGCGACTAGACGAAATCGACCGGCCACCAACCGCATATTTTAACAAGCCCCAAAGACTCGTCAAAATTGTTAAACAGTCCCATCACCCATGTCTTGTAAATTCTCGTTTCATTTCAATTTTATTTTTAGATCAATCTCAAGATTTTTCGGCGGTCTGCATTTACACTCATTCTCATATACATTTCGAGTACATAGCCCTTCTCGAAGGTGGGGAAGAAGAAGAAGCAAAGCCTCAGAAGACACATCATGATGGAGAAGGGCAGGGAGAAGGGTCGGCGCAATTTTCTCCGCCTTCTATTCATCTTCTTCCTCGCCTTCTGCAGTCTAACATTTCCTCTCTTCATCTCCGGCGACCTTTTATCAAACCTTATGTAAGTAACGCCACTTTCCCTAAATTCTCTCACTTCTCCATCTCTCGTAACCGTTATCTCTTCAACAGTATCATCTGGTTCCCACAACACACGGGGAGAAGGGATATCTCTCGTCCAATATTCCAAAGGAGTCGTCTTTAAAGTGCGATCGCAGCGCTTCAGCTACGACAGCTGCGTTCTAAAGGGGCGACATCCGAACCAGCTCTTCTTTCTCTTCGATCTTTTCTCTACTCCGGCAGCTCCTCGAGAAAACTGTTGACCTCCTCCTCGACTGGAGAAAATCCGACCCTACACCAGAAAATGGGAAACCAGCATCATGAACACTCATCGACGAGCTCGAGCTCGTGGTTCTTAACCGCACAGGGGGCAGCGGTCACAAATGTGACGTCATCCATGACGTCCCCGCCGTCGTCTTCTCTACCGGGGATATCTCGGCAACGTCTACCACGACTTCAGAGACTGCATAATTCCGTTATTCATCACCTCCAATAAGTTCAACCGCCAGGTCATCTTCGTTATCGTGCACTACCAGAAATGGTGGCACATTAAATACCAAGAAATTATCTCCCGGCTGTCCGCTTATCCGGTTATCGACTTCCGCGCGGATCAGCGCACCCACTGCTTCCCTGAAGCCACCGTCGGACTAGAAGCCCACGGCGAGCTCATCGTTGACCCGGCACTGACTAACCCAGTCAACACGACGGTCAACGACTTCCAGCGTGTCCTTGACGACGCTTATCGTCACCGTCAGGCCGATCTCCCCTTGGAGGAGAGAGAAAACGAGATAGCTCCGAAGATTGTCATGATATTCAGAAACGGGTCAAGATCGGTGGAGAATGAGAAGGAAGTCATGGAGCTCGCTAGTAAATTAGGGTTTACGGTTGAGGAGCTCAGGCCTCATGGGAAGATGGAGATGGCGGAGATTTATCATATTTTAAATTCCGCAGACGCAATGCTTGGAGTCGTGGGTTGCGCTCTTACACATCTTTTTGTTTATGAAGCCGGGGTCCGTTTTTATTCAGATAAAGCCTCTGGGGACGGAATGGGCGCAGAGAGAGAACTATGGAAAACCTGCAAAAGGATATCGGGCTTAAGTACATACCCTATTTGATCAATCCTTCGGAGAGTTCTCTGTACAGGGAATATGATAAGGATGATCTAGTGCTCAAGGACCCCGAGTCTGTAGCCAAGCAGGGATGGGATATCACGAAGAGAGTGTTCTTGGATAAGCAGTCTGTGCTACTGGACCTTAACAGGTTTAACGGAGCTTGGCGACTGCGTATAAGTACATTATCGAGCGGAAAAAGGCAAGCCAAAGTTCCTTGAGGAGTGACACTTGGAAGTTGCACTCTTAGGGCAGAAGTGGTAGAGAATGACGTTTATATTCTTTTGCCACGGGATTGGTCATCTGTGATTTTCATTCGACAACAGAATTGTTAATAAGTTCACTGCGAGTTATATTTTACCAACTTTTTAGGACGCCCTTTGCCCTAAATTTTCAGCAGATTCAGATTAATTTTACAAACAATCGATTTGAAGTTATGTCTGAACCTTATGGGATAATTATTTATCAAGACGTTCATGGCTTTTTTTTAGAAATGCACAATTCAAATTGAATTTTCATCAACCGACAAATCAGAAGAAAGATTCTGTATCTAAAAATGATGATCGGATTTCCCCGGGGATAGGGAGAGAGAATACACGACTCTGCGTTCCTGTTTCACGCGCTCTTGGTGGCAGTCATATTTCGGGAAATGAAATGATATTGCGACGCAAAACTTGTTGAAGATATTTTCAATTAAAAATAATTGAAGATTCTGTAGAAAGAAAGATAAATCACGACCACGGTAGTGGACGAAAAGCTAAAGTTTTCATGGTTATCTCAACTATAAAAAATAGGGTCTAGGACGACGGGGTCATGCGGTGGACGAAGTCTTTTGATTCCTATGAAACAAGTTATCTTCTTTAAAAATGAGGGAGAGGGGAATTTTTCACGCAAGCTGGGAAACAACGATAATAAATAATCCGCATGATTCCCACTTCGCTGTCAATTACGGAACGTGGATTGGGGTATCTAGGAAGCGCATTCGTCTAACTAATAATATGACGCCTCACCGTCCGGAAGCAGGTGGAGGGTCGTTGTCCGCCTTTACGGCACAGAGATTAATTACGCTTCAACGAATTGCACGAGACTCGTGTGCCCTAGATCTGGACTCAGCGAAAAAATAGTAAAATCAAGGAAATGATAGATAGATGATGGTGATGTCAGATGCTGATTTTGGGTGTAGTTTCCATAATGAGCGCGACCAACCACACAAGGAAGTTGAAGACTAAACAATAGAGAAGACCATTTCAGCGCAAGTGAAAGTCGAGCCTGTAAGCCGAGACGGCTATCGATCGCTCTTCTCAGTTGGAGGCAAAAGAAGGATAACATCATACTTTCATTGAATCCAAACATACACTATTTATAGGAAGAGAAAATAACCGCTTAGAGGGAAAGGAAAATTGGACCACATTGCCACGATGCAGCATGTGTCCACTACATGATTAAACCGATCGTGCAGAGACTGCACAAGAAATCGTGGGTTCACTCCACGATTTCTCCAACATTTCTCCCCCCTAATCCTGGAGTGGACCGAGGTAACGAACTCCAAGTAGATATCGCATAGCTTCCAGTTTCGCCGCGGATAATGCTTTCGTTAATGAATCCGCTCTCTGTTCTTCTGTTCGGATGAATTCCACCATGATTTTTCCTTCCTCGACACATTCCCGAATGAAGTGGAATCTAGTGTCAATGTGTTTGCTGCGCCCATGAAATACCGGGTTCTTCATCAGAGCAATCGCCGACTTGTTGCTCGACAAACAGCTTTACCGGCTTCGGTTCTGCTCTAATTATCTCAGCTAACAAACTCCTGAGCCAAAGTGCATGACATGCTGCCGCCGTTGCTGCCATGAATTCAGCTTCACATGACGAAAAGAGCGACTGTCTTCTGTTTCGTGAATTCCAAGCCACTAGACACTTATTTACGTAAACGCCATGCCGCTCGTACTCTTACGATCGTCCATGTCGCCCAGCCATATCACTATCTCGTGAAGCCCGTGATTTCTTCTGCTCCTCCTCCTCTGCCATACACTAAAACCATGATGCATTGTACCCTTCAAGTATCTTAGGTTTGTTTCACTGCTTTTGTGATGCATCACGCCTCGGCCGCTCCATAAATCTGCTTGCCATACCAAACTGCGAAAGAGAGATCCGCCGAGTATGGAGTAGGTACCTCGGACACCCGACTAGTGCGACGATACTCTGAGGCATCTACCGGGTGACCTTTTCATCTTTATGTAGATAAGTTTTGGGCTCCATGGGATATCGTTGCGGTTACACTCCAACATCCCGAATTGTCCTAGTATTTTTCTTGGCATACGAAGTCCGCTTGATAGTTATTTCCCTTTCTCTTGCGCTACTTCAATTCCGAGGTAATAATGAAGCATCCCAAGATCGCTCATGTCGAATTCACCGAACATTTTCTTCTTGAAGTCTGCTATTGTTGCTGCATCTTCTCCCTCGTCACGATCAAGTCGTCGACATATACACCAATGATAATATTTGCACCGATCTCACCGCGAATGTACACTGCCTGCTCCTGTGTACATTTCATGAATCCGAGATTCTTTAAACTCTTGTCAAGACATGTGTTCCATGCCCGTGGCGCCTGTCGGAGCCCGTACAACGCCTTGTGAAGTTTATATACAAAGCTCTCTTTGCCTTGTACTACATACCCCTCTGGTTGAGCCACATATACCTCTTCTTGGAGCTCTCCGTTGAGAAATGCTGATTTAACGTCAAGATGGTCTACTCGCCACCCACGATTTGCCGCCACTGCTAGAATGACACGTACTGTGTCAAGTCGAGCAACCGGCGCAAACACTTCATCGAAATCAACTCCTTGCTGCTGAGTGTAGCCCTTTGCTACCAGTCGTGCCTTGTATTTGATAATCTCCCCGTTAGAAGTTTTCTTTAGCTTGAAAACCCATTTAAGGCCAATAACTTTGTGTCCCACGGGGAGTTCCGTCAAAAAACCAGGTTTCATTTTTCTCAATCGCCTCGATTTCGATCTTCATTGCTTGCTCCCAAGCTGCCCCGTCCCGCGCTCTCGGTAGCACGTTGGTTCGATCTTCTTCAATTAGAAGAGCCTCCTCCCTCTATTTCTTCCTCACGATCCATCCGCGGCGCATCTCTTAAAATATCACTGATATTTCTATACCTGATAGGACCTTCATTTAGATCCTCTTCTTCTGCCGTTTCTGTCACGACTCGCGACGGAGAGATTGAAGTCATGGTTGATGCCATGGTTGACGTCGCAGGATTTGAACTTCCCCTCCAATAGCATTGTTGTAAGTATCGATTGCCACTATTGGCATCCTTGAAACTGCTTGGGTTTTAGGTTCCTCAACCTCGAAACCCGAAGACCTTCCATCGTCGAGATTCCAATTCCATTTCTTATTTTCTTCAAAAAATAACGTCTCGACTAACCCGGATTGCTCCTTTATGAGGATTAAACGAGTCGGTGTGCTTTGCTGCCATCCTCGACGCCGAGATACACCCATTGGAATACTCCTATCACTCGAGTTTTTAGGTTCTGGGTGATTACCTTTACATGACCTTTGCATCCGAACACGCGTAGGTGGCCGAGGTGAGGCTTCTTTCCGTGCCATACTTCCAAATGGCGTTCGATGCGCCTAAAGCTTTTTGTTGGTAGTCGATTAAGAAGATAGACCGAATGTCTTACCGCCTCACCCCAAAATTCTCCAGAACGCTCATACTCTTTAGCAGTGATCGAGCCATCCCCATTACGGTCCTCGTTTCTCCGCTCCACCACTCCGTTCTGTTGTGGTGTGTGCGGTGCCAGTCAGAATTGACGATCTATACCCGCATCTTCATAGCCGAGTGAAGTTAGCTGAGAGAAACTCTCCCCCGATCCGTGCGAAGCTTTTGATGCGCCGATCTCGCGAATTTTCCACCAGCCTCTTGAATTTATCAAACATAAGTAATGCCTGATCTTTGTCTTTATCACAAATCACATCCATCGTGAGAAATCATCAACTAAAAGCATGAAATAACGACTTCCACCTATCGTTGCTGGTGAGATAGGGCCGCATAAATCAGCATGAATCAATTCAAGTGGTTTCGATGCTCGTGCATATGGGCCGCGGAAATGAAAACGCGATTGTTTGCCTGCCAAACAATCTTGACATACCTTTTTGTAGGGTGAGTAATCGAGGGGAACTCCTCCTGCCATTTTCTTGTCCGCAGAAGCTTCAACGCAGCTGAAATTGGCGTGGCCTAGCCTCGCATGCCGTGAGCCACGCGGGACTCACTTATACTTGACAAGAGGCAAATCGGAAGTGCCTGATTTAATTCGATCTTATAAAGTCGATTTAAAGAACAGCTTCACCTTCATTATTAGCCGACAAGGATCTTTGTAGAACACCTCAGGTTCATCCTCATCAAATCACGACTCTTATGACCACTCTCGTAAGCTGACCCAAACTTACCAGTGTTCTGCATAAGCTGGGGATGTAGTAGACCTCCTCAAGCGTCCACTGCTCCCCATTCCTACATCCAAATACGATGGTGCCTTTTTCCTTGTATTTACCAGAGCTACCATCCCCAAATTTCACACTCCCCGGAGTATCTCTCATCAAGATTCTCAAATTTGTTTCTATCCCCGGTCATATGGTTGCTAGCTCCGTTATCAAGATACCACGTCGTAGACGGTGGAGAAACACAATTTGCCTGATATAGCTCTGGAAGAATATTGTTTTCAATTAATAAAGCACAGTCTTGCGGTGGACGAGGATTTTCAAGTACCGGTGATCCAGAATCTTGTAACGGCATCTCTTCTTGATGGTGAGATAACGTATTTGAAATATCCGATCTCTCCTCCAATACTGTTAGCAACAAAGCTGGTTCGGTGTCACTCTGCGTCAAGTTTGCTTCAACTTTCCTTTTGCTTGACGCTTTGCATTGAGTTGAGTAATGACCCATTTCATCACAGTTGTAGCAACGGATGTGGCTTTTGTCACGACCTCCACTATTATTACCCCCCTTATTTCCGGTATTCGAAGCATTTCCTCTTCCTCCCCTTCCATTTCCTCTGCCGCGAGTCTTGCAGTGACTTCCGCCACCTGCGGAAGTTTTACCTTTATGGTTTGACGTGATTTCACCACCACTTTTCTTCTGCCGTGATTCCCATTCTCCTTGAGACAGAAGAAGTTGACCATTGATCATTAAACCACCTCCTGGGGTGCGAGATCGTGTACGATCTTCGTACGCCTTTAGCCGAGAGACTGCCTCTTCGAACGGCATTTCCTCCAAGTTGCAGAACTGTTCGACGCCTGCGATAATAGGAAGATACTTATCTGGAACAGTATCGTAGAATTTTCTAACCATCGCGGATTCTTCTAACGTTCCCCCAACGTTGGAGTACTGCACAGAGATGGTTGTGATCCTCCCGGCGTATTGATCAAGAGTCTCTCCGTCAGTCATCCGCAAAGCGCTGAAGTCGCTTTTCAACGCTTGGAGACGTGCATTTTTCACACGATCAGCCCCAACAAACCTGGTCTTTAGAGATTCCCAGATTTCCTTTGACGTGTTCTTCTTTGCAACCTGCATTAGAAGATCTTCGGGTAAGACCTGAAGAATGTGAGCTTTCGCTTTTCGATCAAGCTTCAAATCAACGGGCGTGTTGGTCGTTGGCTGGATCGCTGCCCATATGCCTTGGTCCTCCATGATCGCCTGAACCCGGATTGCCCACCCGGTGTAATTTGATGATGTAAGTAATGGATACTGGTACATTCCTGTACCACCATTACTATCGCCACTTGTGGAACCTCCTGCCCCACCACTGACCGTCCTGGTCGTCATTGCCTCAACTAAGAAGATTGTAGAGTTAACCTAGCTCTGATACCAAATGTAAGCCGAGACGGCTATCGATCTCTCTTCTCAGTTGGAGGCAAAAGAAGGATAACATCATACTTTCATTGAATCCAAACATACACTATTTATAGGAAGAGAAAATAACCGCTTAGAGGGAAAGGAAAATTGGACCACATTGCCACGATGCAGCATGTGTCCACTACATGATTAAACCGATCGTGCAGAGACTGCACAAGAAATCGTGGGTTCACTCCACGATTTCTCCAACAGAGCCCTGAGATCTGAAGGACATTGCTGGAATTGCTCACTACCCAACAACATCTCCCCGCAATGGAGTCAACGACTGCGGGGAGAGAGAGAGAGAGAGAGAGAGAGAGAGAGATTTTTCTTGGCCCAGAACATGGAAATATAACATTAGAAATCCGGTCAACTGTTAGGATGCCGAACAGGATAAGAGCATGATACCTCCGCGACTTAATCAAAGTCTATGAACGTTGAACGAATCAACGCTGTCAAAGGGGAGGATAAGAGCATGATCCCTCCGCGACTTAATCAAAGTCTATGAACGTTGAACGAATCAACGCTGTCAAAGGGGAGGATAAGAGCATGATACCTCCGCGACTTAGTCAAAGTCTATGAACGTCGAACGAATCAACGCTGTCAAAGGGGAGGATAAGAGCATGATACCTCCGCGACTTAATCAAAGTCTATGAACGTTGAACGAATCAACGCTGTCAAAGGGGAGGATAAGAGCATGATATGTTCCCCTTGGTCAAAAAAATTATATTTAAGGTACTATTTCAAGAACATGGATTCATGTGGTTGGTGTACCGAAAACAACTTCAGAAGCGTGTTGCAAGAAAACTGGTCAACTGATGAGAACCCAGAGACGATTGCGCGAAGACTTTCTCATGGCACGCGGACATTGACCCACGAAAAACAAGTTACCTTCAATGGAAAAGGGGGTTTATGGCACCCAAGTCGACGATATGCCATAAACTTCTCACAGCGCTGAGATCAGCTGTAAAGATATGAAGGGACAGGCTTGCTTTTCCTAGTAACTGAGAGAGAGAGAGAGAGAGAGAGAGAGAGAGACAGAGAGAGAGACAGAGAGACAGAGAGAGAGAAAGAGACAGTGAGTGAGACAGAGAGACAGGGGAGGGGGAGAGAGAGAGAGGCAGAGAGAGACGGAGAGAGAGAGAGAAAGAGACAGAGAGAGAGAGCGAGAGAGAGAGAGAGAAAGAGACAGAGAGAGAGAGAGCGAGAGAGAGAGAGAGAAAGAGACAGAGAGAGAGAGAGAGAGCGAGAGAGAGAGAGACAGAGAGAGACAGAGACAGAGAGACAGAGACAGAGAGACAGAGAGACAGAGAGACAGAGAGGAGGGAGAGAGGGAGAGACGGAGAGGTCAATCATGGGCTTAGTCCATAACAAGCTTTTCCGGCCAATTATCCGTATACCGACTCGAGGCCCACTCCTGGTAGTGGTCTACTTCCACTTGGTATCACCCTTTGAAGAGATCTCTTGTAGCATGGGATGGAAAAGTTATCCGATTTTTTAAGCACTTCCAACTTTTCACAAGAAAAAGTTTCTCTTTAACAGAAAATATCTTGAAAAGCTCAATCACATTTTATTTTTCTTCTTATTCTTAAATGTCTGATCAATTTAATACTCAGTTAGCTATTCTAGATAGAGTGTGGAACATACTTGGCTTTTCACATGCTATAAATGACTTCTAGATAATACTACCATAAAGCCTATATTATAATAAAGTGGTAAGTCAGGTGAGGAGCAGAAAATCTTGGATAAAAGATAGATAAATTAGTTATCATTAAAGCATCCCAATGGGCGTTGTATTTCCCAATAAAATCCAGTACATCTCTCTCTATCTTCCCTCTCTTGTGTAACCCTCATGCTACTCTTAAAAATTTTCACATTGTCTTGTCTCACCTTTCTACATGATATTGAAGCACACTTCTTTCAATTCTTTAGCACCATCAAGTTCATGCTAGAGACCCTGGTTCTTCAGCCAATTCCCATTCTTGGATGCTTTATAGCACACTAGAAGGATCCGCAAGTATACTTCAGGACTTCTCCATGATATAAAACCTCTTTCAAATAGACAGATAGGTTGGAATGGATTTTCTATTACTTGTGCATCCAAAACCTCTGAACCTCAACACCGAATTATGTGACGGTGATCTGATGCCTTGTATGTGAGCACAGATTCCTGATACCTGATTAATTGCTTGGATACTCTTAAAGTTCCATGTTTGGATTACTCAGATATTGATCCTGCACACAAACATTGTAATATCATGGCTTGTAAGGACTTATACATACATAAATATTCCTACATCTGATGCACAAGGTTTTTCGTATCACTTCAGTGGTCTACAAGTTGCCTTTATCTAGCGGTCTACGAGCTTGTCTGAGTGGTCCAAAAGTTTGCATGCCTTAGCTTTGTAATATCTTTTCAGTTCATCCCTCTGTGATCGAACCCAGTGTTTAGAGAGCAATCTAGATAAATCTAAATTTCCATCAAACATGACGAGTCACTGAGATCCTTCATCATAAAATCAGTCGATATGAATTCCTTAGTGTCACATAGCAGGTTAATGTCACTTGGGACAAGAAATATGTCACCAACACATACCCCAAGGAGTATGTGTTTGGTTTTTCTAAACTTAGGATATACACACTCATTATCCAAATTTATTTCAAAACCAAATGAATGATCTAGTGAACTCTATGATACTATTGATGAGGAGGTTGCTTAAGCCTCCTTTTGGGTTTCTCTAATTTGCAAGCTATAGACTTTGAGTCTTCGATGAAAGAGTTTTTTTTTCCACCATATTTATTTATAAATCAACATCTCCACTTCAAAATGCTGTGTTCAAATCCAAATGATGTAGCTCAAGATCAAAATGAGCTACTTGTCCCATGGATAGATGATTCCTTCATTGATAGATTAGAGAAGATTTCATTATAATAAATGCCTTCACATAAAGTAAATCTCATTGGATAAGACAAGATTTCTATTATCTAGGATTTGATTATCTTTTGATTCTCCCTTTGCTTTGAATATCCATTTAAATCTTCATAGGAAAATATCCCAATCTTCAACGTCATGAATGGATTAAATCTCTTTTCATGGAGTGTATCAATTATTGAGGGTTAAAATTCTGCATGGCTACCCTTGAGAGATTGGCATCTTTCATCTCAAATTTAGCTTTGGTTCTTTGACATGTAATATGCAATAAGTTTTTGTGGAATTTTTCCCTTATGTTGTAAATCTTCCTAGTTACATCGATTCTTGAGGCTCTTGAGTTTGCTTATATTGGATAGAGGACACGATCTTACCATATTGAAGTGGAGTTACTTTTGGATAAAATATGAAAAATCTACATCACATCCACTTGCATTACTAATAATTATAAAATTACTTGTTATTATTCAAAGTCACAGTCTTTTATCTCATCTTCCCTCATAAACTCAATATCCTGGAGTGAGTGAATTCCTCTTGTTCGAAATAATCCATGACCTTTCAATATAAAAAAAATGTGACAATTAGTTCTAGAGTTGAGTTTTATTGCACTTGGTACATATGGTCTTGACTACTCCTAGACATACCAAAGCAAAAATGTGTAAGAGTGAGTTTTATAAGACCCTTGGAGGTTTCATTCAATTATACTCTTCATTGTGTCTTAAATTTTCATCTTTCATGCTAAGAAAACACAAAATAGAGTATTGAGGAATGATCCTACAATCCTTAAGACATCCTCAACGTCGTGCAACTAATCAATCATATCAACCATAGCACTTTACACAATATTTCGATTGAACTATCTTCATCATTTTACTAATTGGGTTCTTACTTTAGTTTTATATATCATGAACATGTTTGATGATTTGGATTTCTTGTAATAAGCTGTTGAGATTTAAAGGCAGTGGATGAAATTAGATATGCCCAGCCTAGACGAATTGGATATCATCAATTGCACAATGGGAGAGGAAATTGAAAAATATGATAATAGCAAAAAAATTGTGATCACATCATCTTGTGAGGAATCACATACACAACCCATTTTGATTGTGAATCATATCCAAGCATGGAAATTGGAAGTGCAATATATGTCTGCAAAAAGTGATGGTGCAAGCCACACAAGTGTTCGACTCTAGCATTATCCATGAAATCTAGTAATGATGGATCTTCAATTTTTACATGATGTCATGCTCCAGACATTGCAACCTTGATATGCGGCAACCTTCAAGTCATCACCCCAAAAATGGATTTAAGGGAAAGAGAGTAGAGAAGAGAGAGGGTGGCTCTAGGAAATAGAGTTTCATGGGTTTCCCAGACCCCACATTGTCTAATAACCTTTTGTGTGTGACCCTCTAGCCCCTAGCACTTATCCATTTAATAAGTCTATGGGCTGATAAATATTTATTAGCATGTCTAATTAATTCATTCTATATCCAATATTGATTAAATAATTAATCAAAAATTGATAAAATTTACTTGATAGATCTAGTTTCTAACAATTGAGGTGCCAAGATAATCATTGTGTCTTGAAGGTAATGGGGTTAAGTTATCTACACTTGGCACCTTTATATAGTAGTTATCATGTATGTAATTCCCTTGTGAATATGACATCATTAATGACATAGGGAATGGTCAAAAATCAAACCATAATTTTTCATGCTAAATCAATCTAGTGTGTTCAAAAATCATTATAAAAGTCATTTTCTATTATTTCACTTTTTGAAATGGCTAGGGACTTCAGTGCATTGTTTCTAAGAAGTTTTCTCCTCTTGGAATTGAGAGTGAGCGATCACATAACACAAACACTTTGATGGACATCTTGTTGTTTCTGAGAGTTGAGGCTTGACAAGCTCTCTGATTTTTTTTATCAAAACATCGACTGCAGCATAAGATGTTGAATCAAAATATTCAATAAAGTTGAAGCATCAAGTATAGATGATCCCATCATCTAGTAGAAAATAAAATTCAAAATAAAGATCATTTGAAAGCAGTTCTTCAAGATATTCAAGTGTTCGACCTCAAGCAGTATCCATATAGTCTCCACATGATTGGATCTCCTTGACAAAATGAATTGGTGTAGTCGTTGAATACACACAAATTCCTATCAAAATAAATACTAAACTGACCAATTTAATGAAATAATCCCGAATTTAATAGCATAGTAGTGAACAAGGGTCGAATCCATTGAGAATTAAGGTATTTTTAAGGTGTTCTTTGAAATTCTATCAAATCAGACAATGAAATGTGGCGAGAAATTAGAAAAATTATTATATTTGGAAAGAAGACTCGAAGGCAAATCCATGGAATAAAAAAATCACAGAATTTGGATCAAGATTTGTGAAGAAATCTTCAACTGAAGTAGATAGAAATTTTCGAACGAAACAATGACGAAAAACCAAAATTAAAATTGAAATTACCTAAATCTATGATTCGAAATTGAAATCTAATGTTATAGGAAGAAAGATTAGGATGAAAACTTGAATTCTAACCCAAGATAGTGCTCGAATTGATCAAATTCCTTTCTGGATGAAAGGTTTTTCATTCACGAATTCAAAAATGATCATTGGCGTTCAAGAGTCAATTTCTCCCTATTCTCTCAATGAAATCTCACTTTCAAGCACTCCGTGGACATGGAAATTGATCTAGAAGTGATTGGAAGAGCAAGAGATTTAAGGATTGTGGTGTCTAGACAGTTCGATTATTCGATGAACCTAAGAATGATTTACAATGTCAAAGAACATCTCAATTTATAAGACAAATTGGGCTTAACCGTTGGATCAGGATTTTAATCTTTGATTAACAATCTGATGAAACGCAGAGGTGCAAATCATTACGATTAAATCGCATCCATTCAATCATTGATGGATTGTTGAGATTTCGCCTCGTGGCGCGCTTTAGAAGTAACGCCTGAAACTCCACCCATTGGATCTTGATCTGACGCGTCGAATGTGTTTTTGTCAGTTTTAATTTAAAGTCCCAACAAGCTGGTGATTTAACCTAAGAGGGGGGTGTGAATTAGGTCTATATGTTATCATTGTCTTTTATACTAGTCTTTATTACTATTCATTGGTTTAGCACTCAATACTCGTTGATTTAACCTTAGTCGAGTCTCGAGTGTTGTTGACTCGGAGCCTCAATTCTCATCAAAAGAGGCCTAATCCTCTCATCCTTCAAATGGGTGAAGGATAATGTTCAATACAAAGGTTTAGGTCTGCCCCCAACGGCAACCCTAACAGTCACAATTACCTGATCCTACGATACTACCCCTAGGCCTCGACCTCCTCGGATCCTGGACGCCCTATTGTGCCTCTCTTGCTAGTACCGCAGACCTTCGGTAATGCGACACCTCGTCTTCAGGCTCCTTCTAGTCTTTTTGCTCCCCAAGTCTCAACTCCTTCTTGTGTCTACTAATGAGACACTCCCAATCTTTGTGTGTGTGAATGTAAGCTTATATTTATCTAAATGTTGCTAGTTGTATAAGAGGGTGATGCCAAATAAATGGGAATAAATTTAAGAATAAATGAGACACACTAGAGAACAAATTCCAAAATAGATCTTCTGACCTAGGTTGACATTCACTAATCAGAGTTGACTTTATGACCTTGGGTTGACTGTCTAACCTAGGGTTGACTTTAAGAAATTAGTTTTGACTTTCAGATCTGGGTTGACTTTTTGACCTAGGGTTGACTTTCTGAATTAGGGTTGACTTTGACCTAAATTGATGTTGACTTATGGTCAACTTTGACTTATGGTTGACTTTGACCTATAGTTGAATTTGAATTATGGTTGACTTTGACTTTTAGTTGGCGTTGACTTATGGTTGACTTTGACCTATAGTTGATCTTGACTTATCAAGGTTGACTGAGACTATGAAGTTGATTGTAACCTACCAAATTGACTTCAAAGATAAGCTTAAAACGAGTGATTCACTTCGCTACCAATTAGCTCACTGTCTAATTACCACTGTAAAGGAAAAACTACCTGAAAGTATTTCCAATGAAAAAAGAAACACAATCGTCACATCAAATGAACTAAGCTTTAACCCAATTAAGTAGCATTTCAAATGAAGTAATTGAAAAAGCTAGATTTTGTACCTAATAGTCTTGACTTTCAATCTCGAACGACAATTGTTAAGGTACCCATAGATATATATAACTTGATAGGAAATGAACTAAGAAGGATAAACTGTAATTTACTATACCTCTGTCGATATCAAGTTGACCGTGATAATAGTATATCCAAATAAACTAAAAGGTTATATAAATCAGTGTAATTGACTTAATACAACTTGATTGTTAAATAAAGCAGACTGAGAAAAATGGCAGAAATCAATAATGTCAACTAAGCAATTTATTTATGAAAAATAACTATTAATGGAAATAGAAAGAGAAGCAAACATTACTTAATGAAGAGGAAATGAATGTGTTTGTAATTGTACAAAATTAAGGATAAAACAACATAGAAATAGGTCACTGTCGGAAATAAAGATTGAAAGGATTTCTATTTATGTCAACTGACTATGGAGAGGACTGATATAATCAATGTAGAATCCAGAAAACTAATTCAGTCTGACTGAACAAGAATGGTGCAAAGAAACAAAACAACAATCAGTAGTGTTCATTCAAGAGATGTGTATTTAAATTAGAAGACTACAAATAATTTAATATGTGCAAAGTATAAAGATTAGAATAGATGAAAAGGAACTTAACCCAAGATGCAAAATAGATCTGCAATTAAATTGATAGAATTTAAAACGAAGTAAAAAACAATGAACGTTCAAAAATCAGATGGAGAACACATAGACACTGGAGGTTTAATAATGAAATAATGACCGATAGAATGTAGAAACTAAAGATTAGAGGTTGGAAATGAGAGATTGATCAATGAAATAGAGAGACAAGAAGTTTATGAGTATAAGGAGGTCTGAAAATAAGAAACGAAGAAATCGTATAAACTTAAGAGTTAAGATTGAGAGAGTGACCATGAAAACTTCTTTCTATGGAGTGATTTCAGAAGAAGCTTCTTTCAAACGGCGTTAGAAATCTGCCAAAGGCGTCTTTCGTCCGTCGCCGTGAAACAAACAAAGACAACACGAAGGAACATCTTTCTTCTTGATTAGGATCACCAGAAAGCACGCTTTATGATTGCTCAGGAATCATTTCTCTTTCCATTTTCTCCACACAGCTTTTGCGAACCCTAATGCTCTTATTATACATTGGTTTAGAAGAGATGAGAGATAGTTACCATAATACCCTGAAGGTATTAAAGGCATGTAGAATTAAAACTAAGTGTATTGATGAGTAAGAGATGAATAAAGGGTAATGGGCAAATGAAAATATGAATGAGGATTATAACTAGCGGCACATGATTCATTATGTGATATGATTATTCTGAGTATATGCATAACAATATGAATGAGGAGATAACTGTTATTTTCCTGAAATTTAATGCATTCATAAACTTCAAAGAAACATTAGTTAGTCCAAAATAATCATGGAAGGAATAATATATTAATGATTAAAATTAATAACATAAATGAAAATTTATGATTTTTAATTCCTCAATTTGTGATGATGGAAATTCAAGAAAAAATGGTTACGTCAAAACTAGCACTCTAACATTAATCTCAGCCTTTAAAAGTCCTCTGATTGACGGCTGCAATTAAATCATTTTAAAAACAATTTGCTGACAAATAAGATTGTGCTGTGTACCCCCCGACTTAAGTGACAATCAACGGTCTTCATTTAATGTGCATATCAGACGATCCAAGTAATGCCACGTCACATGCACACTGAAAAAAAGAAAATATAGTCCCACAAGACTTTTAAACAAAATTTCGGCGCGTATAAAAGGTGTATGAGAATGAGGAGCTACTGAAAATCCTTAATAGGGTGCTTTCTCCTTATTCACATACACACACGCGCACACATGCCCACTCACACATGCCGGCACACGTACACGTGTGTGACATGTGACGGTCTCATATGTTGCCACGTGACGCCGCTTTTTCGATTGCGCCGAATCATCTACCATGTCAGCACGTGCAAAACTAAATAATTTAAATGAATTTCATTCAAAATAAATCAAATTAAAATACAACTTTTAAATTCATAAAAATTCAGAAAAATCTTAATAAATCCCTACAAATTAGAAAATTTATATCTTTTAAAATACAACTCCAAATTAATCCAAATTTTTTTCATTGGATCAGAAATTAAATTTTATTGGATCCCAATTTGTTTTATTCTATAATTCTAAATATTCAAATTTCATAAGTAACAAGAGAATAAACTTGTATTTAAAAAATACACTCTTTTTTTTTAATTTAAAACTTAGAAAAATAATGAGAGTATATTAAGTGATTTCTCTTATTATTTAGCATTAAAATATAATTATAATCTAATTAGATTATGATAAATTAAAATCTAATTTCTTTTAAAATCATTTAAAACTAATTATAATCTCAAGTAATGATGAGGCTAATCTAATATTTAAAAATTTTATTCTTAATTTATCATAATTAACCCTAAATTAATGTATTTTGATATTATAAGTTCATTTTCATGGTCTGATAGATGAGCACTCAAAAATATGATAACATGCATTAGAATAGAATGTTTTATGTCATAATTTGTATTAATAATCATATATTTTCATGTATAATTTGCATCTTATCACTCCTCTTGAACACTTATTACCCACAAGAGGAAGAGAAGAGCGGGGAGAATTTTCACTAGGCTTGCATGGGCACCCTTGTTATGGTTGTTCTCCCCCTATTTATAGAGTTCACGAATGTGAACCTTTCACAAAAAACCCTAAAATTTTTGTCTATATCCACCAACGCCCATTGAGTTTATGTGTGTGACCCTTTAGGTCTATGTATCTCACCGGTTAATGACTCCATCAAACCAAATAAAACTTATTGGTCTTCTTTATCAATTAACTACATCAACATATAGATTAATTGACAAAGGATCAATTTACCCAATCAAAAAGTTGAGTAGCCAGCCTTGTGGATGCCAAGTTACGCTACTAGCTCTCAAAGATATGGAGTATATCAAAAATTTCTCATGAAACCCTTTTGTCATCGATTACCACGTACGTTTAATCCTTCATCTACGTGAGACTCATGAATGGCTCAGAGTATAACTAAATGTCAACCCCTAATTGGTCACAGAACTCACTATTGATGCGAGTAGAAAATCATCGAAAACAACTTCTCTATTATTTCTACTACATTGGCGAAGGATTTAAGCGCATCTCATTCCTTAAATCAATCTCCTCTTATACTGAGGGCAGATGATCCCATCTTGAACACTTAATCACCTTTGACTACTTCATGTCATATCCAATCTATGATATTTTAGATATCACATTTCTAGGGATCCATAAGTCATAGTCAACAAATGATCATCCATCCAAAAGATATCTTTGTAGTCTTGGGTCAAAGGACCACATACACAACCATGACATGAAACAACTTGATTGATAGTTTGACATCATACCATTCAGGGATTCATACAAATGAATTCAATGAAATTTTTCTTGAAAGGGCACCTACTGTATATTTTTGGTGTCTATACAGTGATGGCCAAAAGATCAGTCATACTCATCATATGAGTTGGATCAAATAATGTTATTCTTTCTATGATATGCGATGTCTTTTTCGAATATCCCATGAATAGGAGTATTTATAACATACATTTAAAGATTAGAGATCATTATATTATTATTTCATCATAATTTACTTGGTCATTGGATATGCTCATGGACTTCATTAAAAACATCACACAAGAATGACAATGAATAAAAGTTCATTTAAATGAATACAAATGAAAGATGAAACTGTGATTCGCTTGTAGGCCACATAATTTCCATCAATGGTATTAGAGACTTCACAATTCAAAATATGGTAGATAAAATTTAAAACACAACAACCATTCGCAAGATGCCTTTGGTATCTCAAGCCTAGAGGCCACTTTTAGAATTGTGAGAGAATTAACCTGATTAATAACTAGGTATCAAAAGATAATACTTAAGGATTCATATGAATCAATTTAGTGAATTATTTATCTTTGAAGTACCCAATTCCTTACCTTAATCTCTTCACACAAATAATCATAGGATGAACCATCCCATGAGTAGGAGCAAGCATTCTTTTTATATCTAGTCACTTGATGTCTTTCTTGGATATTATATGATTGCACCATAATTTACTCATGTATTTGCATGTCCTTAAATTTCATTATAAAGATCACAACAACATAATAATGAACATTACTTGTATCATAAAATGAATGAGATTATCCTAGAGAGAGATTTGGTTGTAGGCTAATTATTACAAAGCTAAGTGTTAGTTAACTATAGAGGGAACAAGCATCAATAAATTTGATAAGGTAGTATTGTCCGCTTTAGGATGTTGTGGGAAGTGGATCACAAATTTTGACAAGAATAAATTCTAAGACATTTGGATCTCGATATGCCAATTTTCTCTTTAGTGTGTTCAGCTTCCTTTGCTACACTTAAGACAACTATTGAATTCTGCATTATAAATAGGATCAAGAATTCATTAGATACAAGCCAATCAATTATCTTTTGAGGAATATATGGCTTAATTTTTATGCTAATGATTGACAATGCTCATTACTTAAGCTTCTTTTTCTTGGAATATGAAGTCAGCAAGCTTTCCAAGAGTTTGGTGAATGCCTTTTACATAAGGGAAACTTATAGAATTGAACCTTTTGATGTGTGAAAATACTAAGCGAAGATGGCCCTATCATCTAGTATAGATAAAAATCATAGTTACAAGATTCATGTGAAGAAGATCTTCAACACATTCAAGCATCTAGTCTCTAGCATTATCCACACAATTTCCAAAAGATCAGATCTCCTTTAGAATACTTGTCATCACGAGAGGAAGCGAAGAGAGGGAAGAGTTTCCCAAAATGCTTGCACGGGTAATTTTAATATAGTCATTCTCCCCCTATTTATACACTTTGACTCAATAACAAATGACCATCCCAAAGCAAGATATTGGTTCTCACAGACCATGCATGTTGATATTGTTGAAGCCATGTATGGTTTGGTAAAGCAAGAAGACCACCACAATTTCTAATTTGAAAACATACCTAAGAAATTTTCACATAAACACCTACTCCTCCAAATATTTTACCCAAGGTAGAGATGCATTTAGTGCAATGACCAATGGCAATCAACCACTAGGGAAAAAAGCACAGAAATGGAGTTTGCACAAATTCGTAAGATATGATCTCTATATAATTGATGACATTGGCTTGCACAAGTCTATTGTATAGATCATCCTCAAGGAAAAACCAATATAGGAGAAAAAAATTTAACTAGAGAATATTTAAAGCACATATTAATAGAAAATAACTTAAAACTATGCGTATTTTATCTTTTGATGATAGCATCCATTGTAATGGGTACCTGACGGAACGAACTGATACGGTCGTTGATTACACACCAATTAGTGTCAAAATTAATACCAAACTCACCAATTTTATCAAATAATCACGAATTAAGGATTACAGTGGTGAATAAGGGTCAATTCCATAGAAAATTGCGGTAATTTCAGTTGATATTTTGAAATTCGATTAAATCGGATGATGAATCATGGTAAGAAATTAGGGAAATTGATATTTTTGGAAAGAGGACTTGAAAAAAATCCATGGAATCAAAAATCACTAAATTTGGATCAAGATTTTTTGAGAAATCATCAAGTGAATAAGAGAGAAATTTCTGAAATGGAAAATCATGAAAAATCGAAATTGAAATTGACTTAAATTACGATTCAAAATTGAAATCTAAAGCTATACAACGGAAGATTAGGACGAGACACGATCTCTAACCCCAGATTGTGCTCGAATTGATCCAATGATTTTCCGGATCAAAGGTTTTTCATTCACGAATTTGAAAAATGATTGTTGATATTCAGGAGCCAATTTCTTCCTATTCTCTCAACAAAATCTCACTTTAAAGCACTCTGTGGATGCAAAAATTAGTCTAGAAGTGATTGGAAGCAAGAGATTCAAGAGATTTGGTGTGTAAACTGTTTGATTACTCGAATCGCCCCTGGAATGCTTTGCGATATCGAAGAACATCTCTATTTATAGGATGAACCATTTAATCCTAGATCAATGGCTCTAATGAAATGTAGGATTGCGAATCATTACGGCTAAGTCATGGTCATTGGATCTCAAAAGAACCGTCGAGATGGAGCCATGTCACACACGTTATATGTAACGCATTAAACGGTCGCCGTTTGATCTTGATCCAACACTCCAAATACGTTTTGTTTGTTTTAATCTCAGTCGTTATAACTCCTCAGATTGACGGATGAGATTAAATCAATAAAACGATTCACTGATGAATAGAATTGTGCCACATACCCTTGATCATAAACTCCACATTCTTCCACGTCACCTGCGCGAAAAGTAAAATCAAATAAATTGATTTTAAAATCAACAAAATTAAAAAAAATTAGAAAAATTCTAAAAAAATCCCTCAAAATTATGAATTTCATATATTTTAAAATTTAACTCCAAATTAATGCAAATTTATTTTATTGGATCATAAATTAGATTATCTATCATTCTAAAAATCAAATTTGATAAATAACAAGAGAATACATTTCTATTACAAAAATACACTGATATATTTTAGATTTTAAAACTTCGAAAAATATATGCATGTATATAACATGATTTATATTATTATTTAACCTTAAAAACTAATTATAATCTTAAGTAAAGATGGGTTATGAAAATACTATCTTTAACTCATCATAATTAACCTAAAGTACTGTATTTTGAGATTATAATGAATTTTTCATAGAATGATATATATACACGAAAAAATATGATAACATGCATTAGAATGGAATGTCTTATGCCTTAATTTGCATTATTAATCATGTATTTTCATGTTTAGTTAGCATGTTATCAATACCTCCTTGTGATAAATAGCATTGAAAATTCGCTTTTGATGGACACAAATTGGTATTTTGCCTTGTTATACAACCCAAAAAATAACATTCTTTTTTGCCACAAGTCCATCATCCCATGTATAAATAATATATTATACTAACAAGTTTTCTATTTAGAAATAAATTCAAGAAAAATTTAGAAAAATTATAGAAAAATCCCTAAATATTAGAAAATTCGTAACTTGCAAAATATAACTCCTTTTCAATCCATTTTTTTCACATAAATTAAATAAATATCCTTTTAAAAATTCAAATTTAAGAAATGAACAGGGAATAAATTTTTAACTAAAAAATATACTCATTTTCTTCTAACAAGAAAATTACAAAAATGATGAGTGCGTAGAAAAATATTTTCTCTTATTATTTGCAATGAGAACTTAATAATAAACTCTAATATAAAATTTGAATAATCTACTTTAAATTTTTAGTTGTTAATTATTCATGATTATCCCTTAAAATAATGCATTTTGATATTGTAACTTTAAATATCTTAGAATAAAAAATGCACTCAAAGTACGATAACATATATAGTAATAAAATATTTTATGCCTTAATTTTCATTAATAACCATGTAATTAAATGTCTAAGCATTATAATTTTTAAGGAGACTAGAACTATACAGATTATTGAGATATAAAACTCCATAAGGCCTGAAAAATGTAACTGAAAATTTGAATACAATGGAAGACATAAGAATCAAGATTCAAAGAATAAAACACATTCAAATGATGATCATATCATCTACTGTAGATCAAAATCTTCACTTAAATGATTCCATGGAGAAGCTCTTTGAAGCTTTTCAAATGGCAAAACCTCTAGCGTTATCTATGATACCTCTAGCCACAATAGTTTGATCTCCTTTTGAACCTATGCTTTGATACTATTGGAGACCCAGTCGATATATAGAGTAATTAATCAATATCAATTTAACCCAATCGACAAGTCATATTGTCAGGTTGCCGTGTGCCAAGGAATATCTTATGCACTAGAAGATATAGAGTGTAGAAAAACTCTCATATATAACCTTTACCATCATTAGCTAGTGTTGGATTCTCTGGTCAATAAGCCTTCCAAATGTTTGATCAAGACATTGAGTGCAGCAGAATACATTGAATCAGATATTCAAAACACCCAAGCACCAAGAACATATGATCCTATCATCTAGTATATATGTGAAACGTACTTTCAAGGTTCACTTAGAGGAATTCTTGAAGCTATTCAAGCATCTAGCCTCTAGAAGTATCAACACAATATCGAGATGGTTGAATCTCTGTTTCAAAGATCCTCATCAAGAGAGAAAGAGAAGAAAGGAGAGAGTACCCTCAAGGGCACGTTGAGTTGTAATCCCCCCCTCCTATTTATAGACATTTTCTATGTAGATTTTCATAAAACTCTTATAAAATATGTCTACATCCACCAACATAAATAGATGTTATATATGTGACCCTATAGGTCAAGATATCTCACCAGTTAATAACTCTATAGACCTAATAATACCTTATTGGTCAACCTTTATGAATTTTCGACATCAACCTATCGATTAATTAATCAAGGATCGATTTAACCCAATCGATAAGTTGAGTTATCAACATATTGGTTGCCAAGCTACATCATGTATCTATAATCCTTTGTCTGCATGAGACTCATGAATGACATAGGGTGTAGTCAATTGTCAAACCCTAATTGATCACACAAGTCAGTACTAAAGCATGAAGGAAATCACGTAAAACTCTTTCTTTGCTATTTCCACTACTTTGGCCAAGGATTTCATCGCATCTAATTCCTTTAGTCAATCTCCTGAAATTTTGAGTGCGTAAAATCTCATCTTGACCACGCAATCATCTTCAAGGACTTCATGGTGTATCTAATGGCAAGAGATTTATGATATTTTAGAGATCCCATGGCTAGAGATTCCTAAGTCATAAAATAACACGGTCATCTATACATAAGATGTCTTTGGTGCCTCAAGTCAAAAGACCACATACAAAATTATGACATGAATCAATCTCATTGCTCATTAGGTATAATACCATTCATGGATTCATACGGATCTATTCAATGAAGTCTTTCTCTAAAGAACACCCACTATCTATCCTTAATGTCTTTAGATTGATGAATAGTGGATTTGTCATACTCATCATATGAGTCATATCATATGGTATTATTCTTTTTGAATAGTTTGGTGTCCTTCTCAAATATCATGTGATTAGGAATATTTAGAACATATGTTTAAAGACATGATAATTATATTATGATCTCATCATAATTCACTTAGTCATTGAATATGTTCATGGACTTCATTGAAAACATCAAACACGAATAAATTTTATTTCAATGAACATAAATGAGATGCATGGAAGTGGGATTGGCTTGTAGACAACACAATATCCATCAATTTGTCTATAAGTGTAATACTCTATTTTTTACAAGACTTTGAATTTACTTAGGTGTGGTTAGGTATTAAACCATAATCAGAAATTATAGTTAGTACTAATGCTGAAAGGAAATCATCAAGAGTAACTCTTGATATTTCTACAACCTTGGCTAGTGATTTGATTGAATGTCATTTTTTAGTCAATCCTCTCTTATATTTGATGGATATAAGAGAGGATATCTTGTTAAGTGCCCAAGAATGAACGACTTCATCTTCGCTATTCAATCACCTTTGGGCACTTAACATTGAATCTAATTTATAAAATTTTGGATATCTTGAGGCTTTTGATTAGTAAGTCATAGAAAAAATACGATAATTATTCACAAGATATCTTTGGTGTCTCATGTCTAAGGATTACTTGCACAACGGTGACATGAATTAAACTTCTTGGCGATCAGGTATAATTCAAGGATACATATAGATCAATTTAATTAACTCTTTCTCTTAAGAACACCCACTATCTATACTTGGTGTCTCTACACCAGTGGCCATAAGTTCCGTCATACATATCATATTGGTAGGATCTGATAGCACTACTCTTATCAAATATTTTGATTTCTTTCTAGAGTATCCTTTGGATACGAATATTTAGACTAAATGATTAAACAATGGTAATTTTTGAATTATGATCCCATCATAATTTACTTAGACATCACACACCTTCATGGACTTCATTACAAACATCATACGATTGACACTGAATGTCAACAAGATATGGTGAGATTATCAACTTGCAATCCATAAAATATCTATTAATCTCCCCCTTAAGACTAAAGCCAATTGCTCTTTTTTCTCAATGCTATGGTTTTGCAATTGGTGATCAAAAACATTTTGAGCAAGAAACTTTTTTAGTAAATCTGTAATATTTTTTAACAATGGAACCTTTTCCATCTATATATCTCCTTTAGCCGATGATATTTATAATGAAGTCAAACCCTTCAAAATCTGTTTCAAATTTTCATGACTTCTAGGCTCTTTTGCTTATGTTATTACTTCATTATTGTTGCACAATAGGGGAATAGGACTTAAGATTTAAGAAACTGTGCAAGGTAATTGATAAATTGATTCAACTATCTTGCTTCCTTGGTAATCTTACTTGAGATGATATACGAAGCTTCCATTTTTGTGTCCAATGTGGTAGTATACTTGGAATTCTTCTAAGACACTACTCCTAAGTTCAGAGTAAAAGGGAGTCTACTTGAAAATTTACTATTAGTTAGTGTAATCTTGAATCTTTAGCTTTTGTCCTCCATTTTTTAAAAATATATCCTAGTTCTTCTCAATTACTTAAGAATGTATTTCACTAATTCATAGTATTTTTCTCCTAGGTCTGCCTGAAACATAATTGTAACACTTAGAGCAATTGTCACACCTAGCCTTGTGCATTGCATCGCATATATGATTGATTCAATCATGGAGGCATATGAGATATCCTTCATGAATTCTCTATCTTCAAGAGTCTTAAGGGAATCCTTCTTAGATATCTAATCCCCATGTGAAATCAGAACGAAATATTTTTCTATGAAATATATATCAATGGATTGGGTAAATTTGTGAAACCTCATAAAATTGTCTCTATAGATATGTACTCCTAAAACATGGTTGCTTCTACCAAGTCCCATATAGATAAGTTTTTTCATAGCCATGCCTTCACTAACAATAACATTCCAACATTAGGCCCAATAAGTAGGATATACTCCATGTAGAGGAATACAATGCACTCCTAGTTTTCTTGCAGATAAAGGTTCAGCTTCACCCTTAATGAAGTCATAAAATTTGATGGCCTTGTAAAATCTCATATTCTAACTCTTTGATGATTGCTTCAATCCATAAACAGATCTCCAACTTGCACATTTTTTTAAAACAATCCTTGGATGTATAATGGTCATGTTTTATCATAAATTTTGGTCCTCAAGGTAGAGGAAGGTGATTTTTATATCTATCTACTAGATTTCATAGTCATAGTGTGAAACTATGGTGAGGAGAACTTTGATTGACTTAATCATGACAATTGGTAAGAATGTTCCATGTCTATGACCGTAAATTTTCACTATCAACCTTTCCTTAAAAATGTCTTCTTGAAGATCCACTGACATCCAATGTACGTTACCCTCGGGTGGGTCAACCAAGTTCCTAGATGTTTGAATCCATGGCTTCTTAACACTTCCTAGATTTGGAATCCTTTTACCACCACATTGTAGGTCAAAAGATCTCTATGCCTTAGTTGGAGTGTGTCGACATCATAAATGACGGTATGTTTCATGGATTGATATAGTTGTCTTGCATAGCTCTTGTGTGTACATGAAAATATTCAACTGTAGAGTTCTTATCTAATGAGATACACCTTTTTTTTAATGATATAGAGCTTCTTTAAAGGCTAATCTCCTTCTACTATCTCCTTCCAAGAAATATTTTTTCCTCAACAATGATGACTCTCCTCCTAAAAAAAATTGGTTTTTCTTGAGGACGCTAGAAGTAATATCCAAATGTTTCCCTTTGATATCCCAAAAATCTATATAACTCAGTCCTAATACTCTAAAGTAGGAGAAATCTAGCTTCTTTCCTTTCCATATTTCATATGGTGTGGACGTTGTAAATTCTCTAAGTAAGACATTAAGAACACAATACCATTCTAAGAGAAAGGAGCTGCCTTCCTCTTTTTGTTGGCCTTACCGACTAAAAGCACTCAGTAATTGACTTTCTCAAGGTTCCCTTGATAATAGTCAACATATTTAACAACTTAGATAGACAGGTTTGAATTTTTTTGTTTCATAATAAATGATGAACTAGGAGGAGTTTGCAAGGGACTAAAGGATGAGTTTATTGCTCATCTCAATGGAGAGTTCAACTATCACTACTACCAAAATTTTAATCCACTCAATCATCTTCAATAGATGTGTCTATGCTAATGAAAATTCAGCAAAGAGAGCCCTAAATCAACTCTTCGATATCTCATATCTCCAAAATCTACTTTATCTATGAATCGCTCCATAAAAGATAGCAATGTGGTACTTTATTCCATATCCTCATATTTCCTCTACATCTCCTTGCACATGGAAGCTAGAATTTAGCATTGGACTAAAATGGAACCACACAAATCTTAAATTTTTATACAAACCTCTACACCTCCATTTGTGGTACTCAAAAATCTTCAATTCAACCACATCTTATGCATGCTCATTGAGTTCATTCCTCTCTAGGACACAAGAAATGTGCTTAGACTAAAGAAGAACTATTAAGTTTCTAAGATAATCAATGAAGTTTATGCCAATTAAATAATTGGCATCTATAGTGATAGGATAACATCTTTTCTTGAATGATATAATTAAACCTAGATTAGGACTCTACAAACCCAGCTTAAGGTGATTCGAATCCTAAGCCTTTAGCAAAGGAAGACCACATGTGAGTTCGTAACTCTTGCATTTCTACCTACAGTTTGTTGTTGAAGGGTTTTATGTTTGATATGGTACATAATTTAAAGTATGTCATGGTTGTCATGCCCTAAGATATTTGTATCTTAGTAATCGTAAACCTATGTCATATACGTGTCTCATATGGTATATGAGACTGAAGGGTAGTCTTACATTATGTCTATCTATGTTCTTGGTACTCCATTTATTTCAATAATGTCAAATTTAAATAAATAAATGTGACATTAATGAATGAGATTTATTTTCATTGCATAAATATTTTGCACAACTAAAACATGAATTTTCATTTTATTATTTAATTGACATCAAAGAGTTAAATATTAACATGCTTGAGTCAAAATTATATTTAATATTTTCTTATCTCTTAAAAATATTTTCTAGATTCTTCTTGATTTTGTTGCTATTTCTAAATTTAAAATCCCCCTACAAAAATTTGAATAAGTTAAAAACCTTTATGAAGTAAGAAATACTTTCAGCCCAAATGGCAATGCCTTCCTTGCCATTTCAAATGGGGCGGACTATCCCTTTGAAAAAATTGGCATGGGTTCAAGTATGGCAAATTGGTTGGCTCGTACTTGGGAACCTAATTAAATAGGACCACCTCAATTGGTGCCTTGCCTGCCATGAGGGCCCCACTCATGTTGACCTTGCCCACCATGTCAGCCCGTGTCTATAGATGAGGTAGCATAGATTGGGTTAACCTCATTGGCCCTAGCTGGCTAGATGGGGCTTCATTTATGCTAGCCCACCATGTCAGCCCATCATCAACAAGTGGGACACATTTATCGGGTCCACCATGTGGGCCTTATGCCTCAAAGTGAACCATGGGTCCTACATCACTAAGTGGGTGCATCTTCAATACAACAATCATGTGGAATCTTAAAATGGCCCTATAGTTTTTCATTTATTTTTCGTTTTGGATGTAGATGAGCTTGTTTTAAAGCTCATCTAGCATAGAACAGGGTTTTGGTACCATTCTTAGGATGTGAAGTTGCATAAATCCATATAATTCAAATTCAAAATTATAATATAGTTAGATGACATTGGAATCAACGCTTTGAAACATATAGCTCCTCAAAACAATGATTCTATCATCAAGTAGAGATTAAAATCATAATTTTCAAGGATCAAATGTTGGAAGTGCCAGTCAAAAGGGGGTGATTATTCTTTTGAGGCAGATGGAATCATTGTTTGTCCAATCAACCGATTGATTTTTTAAAAGGATTCTACTCATATAGGTGATAACGTGCATATTTAACTTGAATTATTATCATATTTAACTAATATTAAGGCTTATCTTATGTAATTATGATGCATGTTATCATAGTTGTATGAATTTTCTCCATTGGTATGCCATTTTACTAAAGTCCATATTTTTGGCATAATTTTGGGTTAATTATGTGCTTTAGTGATGTTTGACCTTTTACAAGGTCAAAAAGAGGTTTATATGCACGGGACCCGCGCGAAGCTAATGTGGCATGACGCGGACACGTGGCAGAACCACGCAAGCCTACGCGGACCCATGTGGGCACCTACATGGCGTGACGGGCTGAATCAGGCCGTGTGTGGGCCCACGGGTATAGTCGGCCCATGCTAGAGGATAGGGAGGGCGTACTAAGGTCCAGTGAGCGACACAAAGGCCTTAATCGCATCCACCTTTTATACCCCGCTATTTTCGTCTTCTCTTCTTCCATGTGGGACTAAGTTCCTCTCTTGATTTGCAAGCGACGTGGCAGAGCATGGTGCGTTGGATCAAACCGAGCAAATCGACGCGCAGTGATCTTGTGGACTTCGGTCCACATGATCGCTATCAAAACACATGTGTATTTCAGAGCCGTTGATTGCTTAAGTGAAATCCAACGGTCGCGACTTAATTGCACACTCGGCGAATCATGGAGCGATACGTGGCGCATAAGGATGCTCTGATGAAGATTAGACGGCGGAAATCCAAGAGAACATGGGCTCGAGTTGTGGGAACGTGTCCAGTCATCGTGCGCAACGTGGATGCATTGTGACTGTCCAAAGCTTATTCAGCAAATTGGACGGCATGGATTTTTTGCAATTAAATCTCTATAAATCGTTGTTCTCTCTTCTTAAAACAAGAACTTTTGATTGAAACGTGAAGAAATTAAGTGTGTTTGGAGCAAAATCTTCAGTTTTTTATGATTCTCTTGTGTTATATACTCAATTGTGAACGCATTGAGGAAAGTTAATCATGGATCGTTGCAAGAAAATGGTTGGAAACCGCCCCTTGAATGTTGAAAGCACTACGAAGAAGAAACAAGAGAAATATGCAGCAATCAAAGCAATTTGAAGCCCAATCTTCGTGTCAATCAGGTTAGTAGTGCGAATCTTTCATAATCCTAGCAATTTAGGTAGTTAAGATTAGATTTAGATCGGTAATTAGAGTTTAAGAATCGGAAATTTCGTCATTTCACCCAAATTTGATGGCGGATTTTTTCTGATTTTGGAACAAGTATTTCTCCATGATCTTAAGTCCGAATCATTTGATTTTGGTTTCATTAGAATCCTTTTTCAATCAGCTTTCGTGGATATCTGATTCATAAAATTTCGTTGAGATTTGTCCCTTCAATTTAATGTTTGACCAACTATTGTTCATTTTCAATCTGAATTTGGGCAATGACGTTCGAAGGCAATTACTCTTAGTATACAATGTGAAATTTGATAATTTTTGTTTCTCTCGATCTTAATATTTCTATTCATATGTGAATTGTTGGATTTGGATATCATTTGATCAGTCAATTTATCAATTTTGACCAAGATCTTCATTTTGGAGATTTATTTTTGTTTATTAATTTTGAAATAATCATAGTAAATCCAATTATTCTCTAAAAATCACATATTTTATATCAAAATTTTTATTTTTCTCTCTAGTTTCTAAAAATACTTTTCGTAATATTTTCTCACCTTTTTCCTCTCTGATTTTAGAGAAAGTCAACACTTGGTTAAAGTCAACACTTTGACCTTGACTTTTTGACTTTTCCTTGTCAAATCATTTTCAAAATTTTTAAAATACCCTCTCTTACATATTAGTATTATTTTCATCAATAATATATCAGTTTCATTTCTTAAAAACCCTAATTAGACTTAAGTTTGACCAAGTCAACTATTTCGATGAAAGTCAACCGTGCTCTCTGTGGTTCGTCCCGATCGCATCAATGTACTTGATTACTGATTTTAAATCATCGTGAATTTGGAATTCTAAATATTGTTTGACAGACGATTGTGTGTTTCAACGATTGCACTAAATCGTATCGTCAATAGGATCACCTCAAATGGGGATCCACCGAGTGTGAGAGCCTCCCACATGGGTCCCATGCATATTTTCCTCATCCACCTCATAGGCTCGAAGTTTCATATGAGGCCAAGTAGGTTAGGTCCACCATAGTGGGCTCCACATTGCCTAGTTGATGTCACCCACTACATAGGCCCCGCATCTCTAGGTGATGCCTGCTTGATTCAACTTACCAGGTGCAGCTTAGTTGATACTAACCTACCACATATGCCCCACATAGCCATGATGTTGTGTTGCGAGTACATCGATAATAGTGAGGGCACCACAAGTGACATCAAGGATGGTGCTATCTTAAATTGGCCTTACTACTTTAATTTCTTTTATATATTGGACATTCTTGAGATTATTTCAAAACTTATTTAGCATAGAACGTGGCTTTGAAGCCATTTGTGGTATTTGAAACTCCATAAGGCTAAGAAATATTATTTAGAGCTTTGCATGGATCAATTTAATGAAGTTTTCCTCTTAATCCACTATCTATACTTGGTGTCTGCACACTAATAGTCAAAAGATCAAACATATCCATCTTATTAGTGGGATCTAATAGTGTTATTCTTATGGAATATGTTGATCTCTTTCTCAAGGATCATTACAATAGGAATATTTAAACTATATTTTTAAAGAATAGTGATCTTTGTATAATAATCTTACCATAATTTACTTTCTGATCATATACATTCACGAACTTCATTAACAGATCAAATAATAATAATGAATAAATCATGGAGGAGTGATTGGCTTGCATGCCACACGCATGCAATGATCATCAATAATTATGGGGTATTTGAACTCCATAAGAGTAACATTCCAATAGGAATTTTTAAACTATATTTTTATGGATTAGTGATCTTTGTATTATAATCTTTTCAAAATTCACTTTCGCATGAACTTCATTACGGAAATTAAATAGTAATCATAATGAATAAATCATAGAGGTGTGATTGGCTTACATATCGAGTAACATTCATTATTATGGGTATTTGATTTCTGTAAGGGATCTTGATCTTATGAGTTTATGGATTAACTCCATAACCTACCATAAAAGACATGTTCTTGGTGGAAATATATATAGTCGGACATTTGCAATGTACTTGCAAATTGAACATATTAGGGCATTTGACCTTCATAAAAGACCTTCCCGTTGGAAGATATATTGATGCAGGACCAAGTGGGTACACTCGATCATGCACCAAGTACGAAAGGTGACTCTTGGGAGGGGAGACCCTAGGGTGAACTACTATGATGATGAGGCTCTACCAATACCAACAAATAGACTACTTTCCCGCATGTCGTCTTCAAAAACTCCTGGAATGGGCCGAGTAGTGTCAGTTCGGGAGTCCTCCAGGTCCACATCCTCGCAGGCGTTGGGCCATGGGTTGTCGAGGGGGAGCTCGACAATCAACCCGACGGATTGGACCACGTTCTTAATCAACTCGAGTCGTTCTCTCGATAGACCTAATCTAAGTCTCGATGGCGGTAGAGACAAGCGCGGGAAATACTAGAAGAAATAAAGTACTTCAAGGTTAAAGGAACGGGATGCGTGCCTAACCTGCGGGGTGCATGCCCGGTTGGTCGTGACGAGGGAGGCCGTTCGTACGGGGCACTGACGGTCGACAAAGATAGGCCTAGTCGGCAACGTCGCGGTCGTGGTGGAGTCCTTGGCATGATGAAAAATAAAACCGAAGGGCAGGACTCACGAGCGATGTGCGGGGGCGAGCGATCAGATCGAGTGGCACGCACGCTTGCAGCCGGAAGAACATGCAGAGCGTCCGGAGAGGCGTACGTGTGTGCACGGGACATGCGCGGGGCATGCCGGGATGCGCGGAGCGAGTACGAGGGGATCCGAGGCGTACCTGGATGCACACAGGGGAAGCACGTAGGCCTACGGGGCGTGCATGGGTGCGCGGATCACGCACATGTGGGTCACATGGCGCGCTTGGGGGCACGGGGATGTCATAGATGGCTCGCGAGATGCGCCTTGGTGCGCACGCGAAGGAGAGTCCAGGCAGGGGTGTGCACGCGAAGCTGAGTCTAGGCGTGGGCGGCTTGGTGGTGGGCGCGACCTGGACTCCGATTGTGGTACAACGTGGGCAGATCACAGAATGGGTAGGTCAACAGGATGGGAAGAGAGAGAAGGAAGATGAGGTCGCGGGTGGAAATTGAATGGGCGGCGGGAGGATTGGGCGAGGCGACCCAGTTGCACGACGAATGGGGTGGGGTAGGTGTGGCAAATGGAATTCCGTGGCGCGGTGAGTTGATTTACGCGGCGCGGTGAGTTGAATTCCACGTATTGAGCTGAATTCGTTAGAGAGGCGAAGGAGTAGGTGAAAGGATGGACGACGGGAGGAATTCAGCAAGTGATAGGAGGATTTCTGTGGGTGATCTTATTGAATTCAGGGGGAGCAGTGGTGGGGGGAACTCTAGAGGGCGAGGGTGAATTTCTGATGGGGCGTGGGTGAATTCGGGCGTGAATGAGCGGATCAGTCTGGGCGAAGAATTGTGGGGGCCGGGAATCGGAGAGTTGCTGCTAGGGGGGCATTGGATGAAGGGTTGCCTCCAGTCCTCTTCAGAATCGCCGGGAAAGCATCGCCTCTGCGGATGATTTCTCCTGCAACTAACTACTTGGTCGTTTTACTGTCACGATAGTTATTTTTCTGTTCTCTGCAGGTTAGATCGTGGCCGTCCTTCACGAGTAGTTATGACGGTGATGCGGTTGCCACCGCGGATGCCGCGAACGTGGATTAGAAGTTAGTTAGAGACGCTTTTTCTAATCTCTCTCTCCTTCACCTATTGGTCTTCTTTTTCTATTTAAAGGGACAAGTGTTTGTTGAAATGTCGATCGGTGAATGAATTAGTCTTCTATCTTCGTGGTCTGCATTCTCCCCCGTCTCGTGAAAGTTGTCTCTATCTTCTGTAGAGCGATTCTCTAGAAGAGAGCAAAGACCCTGTAAGGCCAACATTGGAAGCGGGTGAGTGAATTCGGCGATTCGAGGTGGGGGGGGGGGGGGGGGTGAATTCGTTAGGGCGAAGATTGAATTCGGCAACGCGAGAAGGGATCTTAGGAGGGCGACGGAGAGGGTGTTGGCTTAAATTTTGGCAAGGAGCGCGATTGAGTGCAACCGGGACGATGGGGAGGGATAAGGCAGCGATAAAAGGATGTTGGAAAGGCAAAGGCAATGGCAGGTGATAGAGGGGAGCGACAAAATTTGGTGCCAGGGGAACTAGGCGACGGGAGATGGAGGGTGAGGTCAGGAGGGATGCAGGGAATGGAGAAGTTGGGCAAGTCAGGGAGGTGTAGGCGCTGATGGAAAGCCGGAGTTGGTGAGGGGATGACGGCACATAGGGAGGAATTGAGGGGTAACTTGAGGAGAAACATGGAGGTTGCAAGGAGGGGGAGAGAGAAATCTCACTCGAAAGGGGGTGGAGAGAGATCAGGGAAGAAGGAGGTGCGATGGTGGAGGGGCGTTGGTGCAAGAGATGGAGTAGCGGCATTGGCAGTGGCGGCGGCGGCGGCGTAAGGGCAGCAGCGACAGCTCAAGGGCGGCGGCGCTAGGGCAGCGCCGGAAACTCAAAAATGGCGGCGGAGTTAGTGGGATCGAGGCAAGGGGAGGCGGTGGCTTCGGGGGCGGGCGCGGTGGCGGCATGTAGTCGTGCGGCGGCGGCGGCGTTGGCGGCTGTTGGTCTCCTTCCTTGATCTTCCTTGAGCAGCCACTTGAGAGGGAGTTCACTCCTTTATTTCTTCAAATGATGGCTAGGGTTTGTGGGGGGGGGGGGGGGGTCCCTTCCCCTCTTATAGAGCCCAAAATGGGTCGAGAGGGGAAAGGGCCCACTTGAGGCCCACGACCCAAAGCCTAAACATACTCATAGAAATAGGAAAGTTCACAAAGAAGAAGGGCTCCACGAATAGGATCCCAAAAAGGGAAAAACCCACCTGGACGCCTAAAGGGAGAGGGAAAATAAGCAAGGGCATGCTTAAACACGTGCGGGCCAAGAAAGTTCATAATAACAAAAGAAAGCAGATATGTCCACACGCGCGCGAGCATGGGGTGTGACGTACTGTGGCGAGACGAGGTCCTCAGGCAGTGTAGCGGAAGTCAGCATCCTTCGTCTTTGCTCGTCGAGGGGGCTGGACGCGCGCAGGTGTCGGCTCCTCCGGCGCCGTGGTGTCATGCCTTGGTGGTGACGGGGGTCGTACGCCACCATATATACTCAGTCAATTACTCACAATATGAGACAGGTACTAAAAATCCAAGTATGTGCGGAGTTAAAAATGCATACACAAGTCCTAGGCTATATTCTTCAGCTATCTTGTAAGTCATTGGAGTTGGAATCACGTGAGTCCCCTGAAGTAATGAAGTCTGTTGAAGAAATCCAGTTCAATATATCTGAAGAACTAGGTCCCCTTTTATTTATAGGAAAGATGTAAAGACTTATTCCTCAATAGTCGGATACTAATTCGTCTCACCATTACAAATAGGGTAGACATTAGTTTCTATACATAAATTAATAGACTGAGGTGCGATATTTTAGTTCTTTAGTAATTGTAAGTGTAGTGCATAGGGATTAAATTATAACTTCGAATCCACATTTAATACAGAAAAAAATCCACTTAGGACATTGAAATCTAACCCATGTTTGGTAGAAATTTTTTATCTCTCTGGCAATTAACATATTTATATAGCATACATACACAGAGATCAACTCTTATGCATCTCATTCTCCTTTGTCTAGCGGCTTCAATTTTCGCCAATCAAACTCTTCCCGCTTTTTATAATTTATCATGGATTTCCATAATCCTAGCGGTTGGTTTATCCTCCCCTCTGCAACTCAATCAATCACCTAAATTCATCATCTTCTCTGCCAAGTATTTCACTGCTATGTTTCGGACGACATCACCATCGATGAACATAGACAATGAATCATCAACTTTGCAGACAACTTCACAGGCATTTTCAACTATCTCCCAGACAAGATATATTCATAACCTGTTGGACTTTGCCAGATAGACAGCAGTGACAGAGGTGACGACGGGCACAAAGATATCATCCGTGATTGAAGAATTCTTTCCAAGAATAGCTCTCTTGGCGAAGGTGGCAAAAACAGGGACACCCAAAATGAAGAATAGAATGTTCTTGAAGCCATGACCAGCTTGCAAGCTCTGAATCCCCACTGCTTGCTCGAAGAACCGTCGAAACTCGTCCTTTGATAACTTTCTCTTTTCATCCGGGTGTACTTCCTGAAAAATAACATGCGAGAGAGAGACCTTGAAGATTTATGAATCAGACAATTGAAGGACTTATTAATCATAGTATCTGCAAGAAAGACCTCAAAGATGCTCTTGAAACGGTCAAATCTGGGCATGTCGTATTGGATAGCTCCGCTCCTCGCATTTATCGCTCTGTTGGCAACAAGAAATCAGTCTTCGAAATGTCCAAGGAGAGAGTACCCGAAATATGTTGGTTGACAAGGAGATGGAGAGCTCACAAATAGCACTTATATATAAGCATGTGGTGAAGAGCACGGGAGATAGGTAGAGAGGAAAGACGAACTCAATATTTTCAGTAGCCTTTTGTCTATAGAGAGAAAAGAGAAAAGAGACAAACTCGATGGACCCTAATGCATGTTTTCTCATGTGATGCATAAAATATAGAGCTAAGCTAGTCAGTGAATATCAGTAAATAAGTTTGAGAGGAAAACTTAGGCGATAATGAAGCCGGTGACGTGAAACCAGACTTCTGTTTGGTTTTTGTTGCATGCAGCGACATGCACCGAATCAGTCTTAAGCAACATTATGAGGAATAAGATTTATTGTTCCTCGTAACTTACTCCGCAATCTCGTATACAAAGTGATAAAAAAGATTGAGCTTCTGCTCGCTGCTAGACTCCATTAGCTCCTCAAACTTTGAGTGGTTTTCTTCGAGGTACTTCACCACAAATGCGCGAACATCTTCGTTCACGTTCTGTTCATTGCGCGTTTCTTCTGCGACGGAAATCAATAAAGGAAAAGAAAAAGAAGGTGTAAGAATTTCGATTACTCACTTTCCGTCAGCTTGTTCATGACTTGTCCCATCTCTTGAGATGCCTATCAGAGAGCAAATACTTAGGGAAATCAGACTCCTCGACGGTTTGGGTCTTAAATGTGAAAATTTTTATTCTTGGCGTAAGGGTACTTCGGATTTTGCTTCAGTTTCACGCTACGCTGGGTATTGTAATGGGTGAGGAAATGGAGCTTGAGTGAGAGAAGAGGCAGGAATAAGATCATTCAAAGTCTGTTACCTCTACGACAGTTCTATTTTTCCAAACGTTACCTCTCAAATTCTAAGGGAAGCATCTCACACAGAACAAGGAAATAATTTTCACAAACCTTGCGATTTTTCAAAGACTATACTCGCATTTGTAGAGAAAAGGCAAATAGATCTTCAAAATTTTGGGCAAATCTCATCATTTACTCTACCACGAAGAGAGGTGAGTGGATCTCGTAGGTTCCGTTACTAACTTTACGATCCCACTGCGGTCAAAAATTTGTTTATGTTTTTGTATTTCGATTTTCAGATGTTGTTCATAATAGTTAGAAAGCTTCAAAAGCTCGCAGACATCTGACGGAAACTAGAACAAGAGTAGATCGAGAATTTCAAAAGCCAATTTGAAGAAGACGTATATGGCTACAATGTTGGGCCAGCCATCTACAGCCCACCAGGATCAGTCAGCCGGGCCATCCAGGTAAGCCATTCTGCGGCCGATCAAGACCCACTTCACAGCAAGTGAATCTGCCCAACTCCCTCTCCAGAATTCAAGGTTTGATCTTTTCTACCTCTATCTCCAGAAGTTGTTTCAGCTATTCGTGCCTAGGCTCTCGAGTGAATATCATTATCTACTCCATATTTATATGATGGTGATTTTTGAGTGAGAACCCTAGATTAGAAGATTGATCATCTTCGTTGAAACTTGAGCTCCCTTCATTTTGGGCATTTGCACCAGTCAAGCTTGCTTGCCAAATGACATGCAGAGGACTATTGATGGACTAGCAATGAGTATGATCTCGTTGTTCACCTTTCATCACCTGAAGGGAATCTTGCTAATGAAGTTGGTTTGCCATTTTTTGATTTGGTACAATGGATGGGAATCAAGACTAGATAAAAAGAAAGGAAAATGGTTTTCAACCAGACCATTTTCTTCTCAAAGCAGGGTGAATATATGATGAAAGGAATAATTCATTAATGGTTGGTTAATTGATTAATGGGTTGGTCAATACATTCTTTGAGCATATTATAAATTATAATACGACTTCTGAAATAGAGCAAATAAGAAAATGGTAGATTCAAGACTTTAGAGGAAATGAGAAACCATTGGTAATAGATTTTGAAATAATGACCCTTGAACTTGATAAGATGAACACTGTGGAAGATGATGGTAAAGATGGAATCTGGAATCGAGATTAGAGTTAAGTTTACAGAAGAGGGAAGGCTCAATAAAAGGCACAAGAGTGATTGATATTATGTGTCTTATATGCCAAATCATATTTTCATGTCGTGTTTATATTTATTCAAATGAACTTCTATTTATTTTAATTGGTGTGTGATGTTTGCAATGAAGTCCATGAGCATATGCAATGACAATTTGAATTAAAGTAAGATTATGATATACTACTCACTAGTTTTCAAAAATATGTTCTAAATATTCCTATATAAAATATTTCTGGAAATACATCGCATTCATCATATCATATTGTTCATAGGCTTAATTTAAATTAAATTTTAGTGGATTTTGTGTAGATTTGACATTCAACCTTTCCCAAGGTCAAACATAGATGAATTAATCGTACATGTATGAGGCCATGATCATAGGTTATGAATGAAGAACAGCAAGGATAGAGACAAAAGAACAAGACAACTAATTTATGATAGCAAATTTACCTTCTTTATCATTTCTTTTATATCATTTTAGTAATATGATGAAAATAGAAGACAAGAAAAGGATCAGAATGGTAAAATTTCATTTAAAAAGAAGTTTTTTTGAAAATATATGAATAGTTTAAGGGGTTTTTTGGACAGCTTCCTTTTTTATTTTTTGGATTTTTGATGATTTTTTTTGCTCTTTCTCTCCTCGTGGTGAATCTCATCCTGACATGTGGGGCAAATTTGGAGCTCTCGATCAAGATTTGATCAAAATAAATAGCTGCAAATAAAATCAAACACTTTCTAAGGAATTTTCAATGGCTATAAATGCTCCAAATTGAAATCATGATATCTCATGATCCCGATAAATTTAGGAGCTGAAACTTTGTGAGCATAATGGTCATTTCATGATCTTTGACCTATCAATGGTTGATATAAATTTTGAGGTAGAAAATTCAAGTTTTTTAATGTTTCATTGGTAGCTCCTAACGTCGGCTAGCAAGAGGACAGAGAGCACTAATCAATTCTTCTTTGTGTACGAAACATTATTTTTAGTGAGATTCTTACCTTTTTCATTCATTTCTCATGCTGCATGCAAGCAACCAAATATGAGCAAGATGTACAATCTCTTGAACAAGTGATTGATGGGAGAGCATTGCTAGAGTGAGTTTTTATTACCAACTCTACATTCGGGTTTAATATTTTCATCTTTTCCATTTTTGAATCTTTTCTATCCGTATTTTGATATTTTCCACCTTAAATTATCATCACTCCATGGAATGAACAAGAATTTTTTATCTTCGATAAGAGATCGGAGGCATTGGATCTGTTCATTGCATCTTTTTTGTACATCTCAATTTTTTATCCATCATTTTCCCTTTATTAACCCTAAAATACAAAAAAAAAATATCTTTCCTTTGAATATTATAACTATTCTATACGGATTTGACCTAGACTTTCCATTATTCTAAATTTTAAGGTAAAACTCAAAGAGTTGAGTATAATATTTGATACATGATTCCACATTTTCAATAATTCTGATATGTGCTTATCAGTTTGAAGACGTTAAGGGTAGATAGCATGTGCTCGTTAAAAAAAGAGTTCCCTTAACGATATTATATCTCACTATCAATTACTATGATGCATGCAATGATTTTCTATGTGGCCCTTATGCTAGAGACATCATAGACATTTTGTGGGTGAATGATTGTGTTCTGACTATGACTTACGAATTCTTAACCACGAGATCTCCAAAATATTATAAATTAGATGTGATGTGATGTCATCAAAGGTGATTCTGTGGTAAAGATGTGATCATAAACCCTTCGTACAATAGAAGATTGACTCAAGCCATACAATACTATTAAATCGTTGGCCACAGTAGTAGAAATAAGAAATAAGTTGTTCTTGATCATTTTCTTCACACACTAGGATTAAGCTGAGTGATTAATTAAGATTTAACACTTGACTATACCCTTAGTCATTCATGGTTCTTATCTGAATGAAGGATCTTACGTACAAGATAATATATAATAGTAAAGATAGTGATTAGGCCCCACAATATTTTTGATTGAATGAAATTACAATCTACTCCAATATGCTTGGTGCACTTATTTAAGATTCAATGGTGATAAAGACAACTTTATTAACAAAATGCATAATCATGAGAGTTCAACTAGAAAATTGAGCTCAAGAATTTGAGATCATAGACAACTCATATGAGAGGTTTTGTGATCCACTCAAGGAATGTGGAAGCAATATTATTCTTATTGCAAGATCACATTATTGATAACGTGCATTTTGTACATGCAAGTATATTGTTCTTAAGCAATTTTACTACATAATTAACGTTAGTATAATGCCTATTATAATGTTTTCAATATATTTTTGTGAGTTCCATGTCGTTTTGCTGAAGTTCACAAAATGAACATTTAAAGACTAATTTTATAAAATTAATGACTTTGAACTTTTTCAAGATCAAAAATCTTGTCTACTAACCCAATTTTATTGATACTAGCAGATCAAAAAAATAGAGAAGATTAAATTTTGTCAAATAAAAAGAAGAATGAGAGGATTTTAATATTGATGAGATTTCCTAGTTGACCCAGATTTATATGCCATGTCAATCAAGTGATATTTTTTGGAAAAAAACCCTTTGATTATATTTATATACTTTGAAATAAATAAATCAATAGAAATATAGAAGATTAAATTTTTTATGCAATCAAGAAAATTGTGAAAAAAGGATTTTCTAAGGTTTATTTTTAGGAATTTTAAGGATAAAAATATTTTAAAGGAAAAAAGTAAAAAACATTGGAGGGGTTGCCGCAACTATTGATGTGGTCAATTATCATCCCCTATCATTAAATATAGTTAATATTGATATATAAAGAAAATTATCAAGAATAGCTTCTTTGATATTTCCACTATCTTGGGAAGGATTTAACTATATCTCATTTCTTGAGTCAATCTCTTCTTATACTAATGACCGATCATTCTATCTTGACCAACTAATCACCTTTGATGACCTGATGTCATATTTGACCTATAATGTTTGGGAGACCTTATGACTAAATATTGGTAAGTCATAAATAGAATATGATCATTTATCCACAAGATGTCTTTGGTGTCTCAAGTCTAAAGACTACTTATACAACAATGACATGAATCTATTTGATTAGTAATTAGGTAAAATATCATTCAAGTATTTATTTGATTCACCCTAGTGGGCCCACATGCTACTCTTTTACTGCAAAAGACCACAATTGAACCCAAGAGATGACCTTAGAATTCAACACTCTAATTCTCAATAGAACCTCGACACCAATTCCTAGAATTTCCAATACTCATGTCATGTATATAAATGGATCTTTAAGCCCAATACAAACTTGATGGGACTACCAACAGCTATCAAGCCCATCTCATAGCCAAAGGATTTTCTAAACAAGAAGGTTTTGACTAGAATGATATCCTTGGCACAATAGTCAAAATTACCACAATTCCATAACTCATTTCTTTGGTAGTTTGCAAAACAAAAAAATCTACTAGTTCGGCACCGATGCATTTTTACATAGAGATCTCTCTGAAACTACCTACTTAGAGCAACCAAGGACTTTTGCATGATTTGCACATCCAAAATTTTTTCATTAATGTGTGATTTGAAATAGACTCCTAGAGCATGGTTCAAAAAGCTAACTACCTACTTTATCTCATTAGGATTTCAAGGGTCGGAGATTGATGTCTCCCTACATTACAAATCTGATAATTGTACGACCTATTTTCTCTTAATTTATTAAGATGATACATTAAAACCTAGTCATGCTTCCCAAGGAATATGAAAAATTATCTTTGTGCTTCACCAAGTCTTGTCCTTAAAAGTTCTTCGACAAGCTCATTTTATTATAGGCATCAAACTCACTGCCCCAAACCATAGATACACCCTTTCACCATTCAAATATATAGCCACTCTTCTTTCAAACCATGAGATGATCCATGGTAGACCTATATCCACACTTTCTCAAGCCTAATCTTTAAATTCAAACATCAAAACTCTTGTTCCAACCACTTATCAAAGCCTAGTATGTACCTTAAAATATTTTACATTGCTAGAACTAAATTCTCCTATGCCATGAATCATGCTTATCAAAATATGCATAATTTACTATCAGTAAGCCAAAGTCAAACTCCCAAATTATCTCAAATTCAAGATATTGGATGGTCTTTGCTTGACTGATTAGTTAGATACTACTTTGTCAATCTACACTAACACTGATTGGGTGAGATCTCACATTGATCCATGATCCTTTGAAGGCTATTTGGTGTATTTAGGTTCTAATCTCATCTCCTAAAATCTTCTAAGAAACAAATGACTGATTCCTTTGGAACAGAAGGAGAATACAAAGCCATATCCAATGATATGGTTGAAACCATTTGGATTCAATCCTTACTTTGAAAATTACATATTTATAGTAAATGACCTCCCACTCTATGGAGTCACAACATTAGTGCAGTATATCTAGCAGCAAATTAAGTTTTCCAGGGAGGAATGAAGATTATACAAATGAATTGCCATTTTTTAAGAGTAGAAGACGACACAAGAAGACTTTCTCTTCCCTTCATCTCTACAAAAGATCAAATTGCAGATATCTTGAAGAAAAATTCTTTCAAAAAAAAAATTTTGCTTTACGTGTTCTAAATGTTGGGTTTGCGGTTAAGGGGGCGGGGAGGAGTCAAATCATCACTAGAAGACAAATAGGATAGTATCAACTGCATTCAATCTTGTCATGAAACAAAGACTAGAGAGACACTTGCCAATTAATTGAAAAAGAAATGTTTGTGCACATTAATTCTTGATGACCAATCACAATGCACTTAATAATGGAACAAACACATCACAATGCACTTAATTGAAGATTGCAAACACCACTCAAAACAACCAATAAATGGTCTCTTAACTGATAGAGCTGGTCTAATTTCCATCTATGAACCGAAAAACATAAAGTCAACATCAAGAAGGTGTGTATTGGATGCATAGATTGAGCACCTTCTGAAAATTATAGTAAGTCCTCAATGGCTACATTTGGTCCTATAAATACGACCATTTCGCCTTTTGAAAAATTACTCATGAAATAGTAATTCAACAGAAGTTTTTTTTCATTCTTTCTAAAGCTAGAAATCTTATTTCCCTACTCTCTTTTGATGGAGTTAATTCTCCCTTGGTGGGCATTTCTGGTAGCACAAGTGTTGGCATTGCTTTTAGGATGGAGCACTTGGCTTGCACAAATGGTACATGCTCAGCAGGTTCTATAGTACCTACCCAAGTGGCAAGCGAAAAACAAGCAAAGCGCATGGACCGGTTGGACCTATGCATACTTTTGGCAGATATCTCAACTAGTACTACCATAACTTTCGTGATGCGCCTTCAAAGAGCACCACGTGCAGAAGACGAGCAAAATGCATGCCCAAAAGCACAAACTCAACAAGCAAATGGGGCAACAATTCAAGTGTGATTCTTTTTTTCTTTATTGTGATTTTGTGACGTTTATGCCTATAAATAGTTTGATTGTGAGACTTTAGTTAAAATTAAGTTGCATTAGTCATAATTTCAATTTTCACCCTCTTTAAGGGTGTGAAGATATTTTTTCATGTCATAGGGTGTTTCTTTAGATGGGTCTTAGCCAATAAGTGGTATCAAAGAAATATGGTCTCTAGGCATGTGGAAGATGTAGAAGAGAGGAGGGCCTTCTACCATGCCAAAGGAGACTCAAGCTTTATCAATTCCAGTGAAAAGCTGAATGTGGAGGCAGGTGTGCTGACTCAAATCTTGATGTTGAACGACACAAATTATGATCATTGGGGGATGAGGTTGAGGGTGAATTTAGAGGCTAAAAGATTATTGAAAATTATTCGAGGATTATTGAAATTGACAAAAGGATGGTCTTGTGCCTTCAATGATCCTTAATTTCATTTCAAAATCTCAAAGACGCCAACATGACATAAAGAAGACTCCCTAGGAGAATTGGGTAATTCTTTGAATATTCCATGAGAGGGTAGATTGTGTGGTCCAAAAAAGAGTCCAATCCTTGAGGGGAAAATTTTAAAATCTATCAATGAAGAAGAATGATAAGGTAGCTGAGTATTCTTCAAGGTTTGTGGGGATTGTCTATGATTTGAGAGATTTGGAGAAGAAACTCAATGATAGTGGAAAAAACTCTAAGCTTTTCATGATAATACTATAAGAATATGATTATCTTATTCTTAATCCTTGAAAATTTTGGAGATTTTAAGACCATGGAGATAGAGGAGGCGATTAGGCACTTGAAAGTGCATGAGATGAGGCTAAAAAAAATGATCTCAAGAGAACAGGACCAAGCTCTTCTTTCTTGGGCTTTCACAAAAACCAATAAGAACAAAGGATTCAAGCTTGATGATCAAGGGTGCAAGAGCAATTTTCAAGATGGATTTATCTCCATTCATGAAAGGAAAGTAAGATTTCTGACTAAAACTTTTAAGACAAGTGGAAATATTTATTTGATGAAGTTGAACATCTCCAAGCAATGCTTTCTTGAAAAATGAATGAAATGGAATTGTGGCTATGTCATAAGAGGATGTGTCATAAGAGTTCTCATACCTTCCAACAAATGATCAAAGGTTATCTTGTTGAAGGTTTTGCTGCATCTTTCAAAATATGATTATCTATGAAGCTATGGTGGAGCAAAGAAGAAAGAAATAACTCCATTTCATTCATTAACAGAATTTTGAGTCTTAAAGATTCTTGATCTCATCTATACTAATTTATGTGGACCAATCACACCATCAACATTAGCAGGTAGAAGGTATTTCCTATTCATTTTTTCTGATTTTTCAAGTTAAATGTGGGTTACTATCTAGACCAACAAGTCAAATGCTTTTAATGCTTTGAATAGATTTGAAAATCTTCCTGAAAAATGAGAAATGGGAGAAGATTAAATGCTTAAGAACTTATCATGGGGGAAAATTCAATTCTAAGGAATACTCAAAGTGGTGCGAAAAAAGTGGCATGCAAAGGCTCATTCCTCCTTACATTCCTCAACAAAATGGAGTAGTGGAAAGGAAGAATAGGACCATCATGGGTCTCCTGAGAAGAAAGCCTTAAGAGAAGAATTTACCTCTTGAATTTTGGGGTGAGGTCAAGAACACATGTGTTTATGTGTTGAATAGGTCTTCTACAAAGAGCTTGTAAAGGGAGATACCCTATATGACATGGAGTAGGAAGAATCATAAGATTGGTCATCTTAGGTTTTTCGGCTCAATTGTGAAGTTATTGATCAAGAAACAATTGAGCAAACTTGAAGAAAAAAGCAAGGAATGATATTTTTGGGGTATGAGGGAGGAACAAAAGCATATAGATGTCCTTATCCTACCACACCAGGGAACGCTTCAGCCCCAATGTGATCATCAAAGAGGAAAAAGTGGAATTTCAAGAAATGTCAACCAAGTGAAGGTATGCTCTGTAGTGACCTTAAAATTTTGGGTCTTAAAGATGTGGTTAGAGTAAAGGTGAGGATGAAGATGAAGGTGAAGGTCAATTTCAGTTAAATATGAGTTTATAATTTAACATTTTATTTTTATTGTTGTTATGAAATATTTGTTAACTTCAGCAAAAAAGGTTTGAGGAAGGTACATGTTCATGACTGCAAGAATAATCATGGACACAAACATTGAAGAATAAGCTTTACAACTTTCTTTTTATTTTTAGTTTGATCTTATTTTTATATTTAACAATTTTATAATGGATTAAAAATTTTATTTTACTAAATGTTATAATTCATTATTCAATCATTTAATTTATGTACATTTATTCTCCTTAATTTCAATTTGATTCAGACTTACTCTATTTAATTTTTATTTTAAGTCTTATTTTTAATCAAATTTTTAAACTAACCTCTATCTTAATTTTTTAGTTTATTTTTCAATTCTAATGATAGCCTTTTGGTTTTATCTTCAATTACCAAAAATTAGAAAAAAAATATACAAAAAAAACAAAAAACCCTCAACCTTCCCCGACACACACACACACACTCTCTCTCTCTCTCTCTCTCTTTTTCTCCCTCTCTCTCTTTTGTGTGGTGAAGCCTCTCCCTCACACTCACGGGTGAACACTCTCCCTCATACTCACTGATGAAAGACTCTCCAACTTGCTGCTGCAATTTCAAAACACTCTCAGTCATTGGCATTCTCTCAAAGGGCCAACGATTTCTCAAAGCTCTCTCTTCTATGTGCTATTATCTTGATCTCTCTCTCCAACGGGATCTCTTCCTCAATGACAATCTCTCTTCAATGAGCTCTCTTTATTTAAAAACCTGGTTTGATTTTTTTTGTTTCTTCCTTAGACCATTTTCGTGATTTCAATTTTGATTTTTGCCCTCTTCGATTTCAATTCCATTTTGATTAAACTAATACTTGATTTGGTTTTTCTGATTTCATTTTTTTTGTTGTGTTGATTTTCTGTTTAAATTTTAATTTATCTCGATTTCAAATTGATCGAGTTGTTTATCGATTTTACGTTGCCTTCGAACTCTATTCTCAATATATATTGATATATACAAGTATATTGTGACATCTCATTACAAAACTTCTTGAAATCTCATTTCAAAATTTGGTTTAAACCTGTTTTGCTTCTCTCTCCAACCCAAACCAATGTATTTTAATTTTTTCAAGTATTTGATTATTTTTATTTTTCTGGTTCTAATTTTTTTGATTTCCATTCTTTTCTATCTTAGATTTTTTTTAATGATTATATACTGCCTCATATTCCAAGGATATGTGGTCAAAACTCTATTGTCTTCTTGTCCAATTTCTATCATTTTTGGTCAAATTTCAGTCTAATCTTTATCTGATTTTGAAGGTCAGATCAAACCAAGTTTATCTTTTTCTCTCTAGAATTATTTACTCTTAGATTATGATTGACTTTGATTGGATTAGATTCTCTCATCACATTAAGCCTCTGATTTTCAACCTATATTTCTATATTGCTAGGTCTGACTTTCTTTAAATTAGAACTGATTATTAATTATCTTTGGACAATTTTTTTAGTTTTATTCGGATTGAGTGCGCTAAGATTGATTTTTTGAAAATTTTAGAATTATATTTCCAATTATTAACGTTGATCGAAGGGCTAAGCATTATTTCAATTCCTGCTTTGATTAATATTTGTTTCATGAGTCATTACAGCATTGAGAAGTTATTTTCAGGGATTAGTAAGAAATTCAAACAAGTTTACATCAAGGTGAGATTTAGGTGACTGTTTTCAAGGTGTTAACACATGCACATATTCAGTGGACATCTCACTAGGCATTAAAGTAACTACCGGGATGCACCTCTAGAGAACACAATGTGCACACGAGGCCAATAGCACCCTCTCGGCGCAAATGAAACAAACTAGGCATGCGCTATAGTAGACATGTGAACACTATCAGTAGACATCTTGGTGGGTGCTAAAGTAACCACCAAGATGTAACTCTAGAGTTTGCCACGCACACATGAGGCCAATGGCACCTATTATGTGTGAATGACGTGCACTTGGCAGGTGCTATAGTACTAGCTAAGGTGGTACACAAAAAGCATCCAAAGCATGGGGAACGGGTGGGATCCATGAACACTTTAAAGAACATCTCCGCAAGTGATAAACTATTCCCCAAGATGTGCCTCCAAAGCATGCCACAGGCACACAATCCTAATGGCACCTTTTGTGCACATATGACATGCACTTGGCAGGTTCTATAATACTTGCTAAGGTGCATTGAACAGCACACGGGCATGGAGAACAAGTGAACCCGTCCACACTTTCCCGAAGCATCTCAACGGGCGCTATAGTTAATATTGAGATGTGCCTCTAGAATTCACCATGCACACATGAGGCCCATGGCACCATTTGCGCACAAATGGTATGTGCTTGGTATGTGCTATAGTACTTGCCTAGATGGCACATGAAAAGATCATGTAATGTGCAGAACAAATAAATATGTGCACACTTTTATGTGAAAATCTTGGTGGGCACTATAGCAAATATGGAGATGTGCCCCGAAAGCATGCCATGTGCCCACGAGGCTATTGGCGCACTTGGTCAACAGTGCCCTTGGTCAAAATGCTATTTTTTCAACAGTGCCCTTGGTCAAAATGATCATTAAAAAATAAAACTACTTAAGAAGATATATTTACTGTATAAACTAAAATTAAAAGGATAAATAAAATATTTTGTTAGAATAATGTATCTTGATAGTTATCTTGGATATGATATATAACTAGATATGACATAAAAAATGTCCCCAAAAGCCAAACTACCCTCAAGAATATATTTTGATTCATGATCGATGATATTAAAAATTGGTTGGATGATTTATGATTTATTATTATATATGAGATATAGTAGATGCAATAATGTGCATATAAATGAGCTAAATGTGTGAGATTAATATTGAATTTTAGAATAAGATTAACATACAAGTGTGTTAGTCATGAAACTGATGAAAATTACATAAAATGAAACTGAAAATTAGAGTGTCAAAGGCACATTCCCTGAATTGTCTAGGTTCATCCCTCACTTTGAATTGGGGAATTGACCCTGCCTTTAATGCACTGAGCCATGAAGATATACCTTCTTTGTGCAACTTTGGCTAAATACATTGATTAAATTAAAAAATTAGTTCATAATTATTAATAATTCATCAACTTCAATAATCAAACTACTATTTATTGAACATACTGTTGTTTTGCCAATGATGTCATGAAATTTACATAATTCATCATACCCAATAAGTCAACAGTCCAAAAGTCACTTATGGAGTTTGACTTGAAAATTCAACACTAGATGACTATAAAAAGTCAATAATAAGTTTAAAGCCTAGGGTCCTTGTGTTGTGAGAAAAATATATATGCCAGAAAAAAGAATGCAGAAATTATGAACATTCGTAGAGAATAAAGGGAATAACCTTGAATATCATTGGCCTAGGCTATGGGTATATTTTCCAGTTTAAGTTGACTGTTACTCCAAGAAAGAACAGGTCTTAAAGACTTAGCTCATGAAGAGGGTCAAGTCACCTTTCTCCAATTTTCCCAATTTTGTATCAAGACTGTAGTGGGAGGGGAATAGTCAAAGAGAGAGGGAGAAATACAAAAATAATGATTGGATGCTTCTAAAATAGAGGGTTGGGGAAAAGAGTTAATTGAGAGGTTCATGAAAGAAATTAGGAATTGTAGGGGATCTACAGAGGGAAGAGAAAGGGTGAGGGAAAATGTTGAATTCAATCCTACTTATAGAGTTGAGGACCAATCCTGTCCAATTAAAAGAGAGGTCACGCAAGAATTTTGTATGATTTGCCTACCTATATCCACGTGCTATCCCTGGTATCCAGGGATGGGTGAATTCTCTTATGATATCGAACAAGATGTCAATGAAGCCTGTTTTTTTTATTTCCGGCCAGATATCCCATGTGGATTACATGTCATGATAACCCATGTGAAGTCAACCTGTAAGCTTCTTACATCATGGACCAGAAAGTGACATGGTAAATTATTTCTCTATATAACTTTACTGTCATTGAACAAGTTGACAAGTGTTGAATTAATCATATTGCCTTCTTAATTTCGTTCGACCAATTAGCAAATACTTCTTCAAGCATACTCATGAAAACAAGCATTCTACAAAGTTAGTCTTCAAGTTCATACAAATGTTTCAAGGTTGATTTGAGTGTTCTCAAACCAGGTTTGTGAAAAATAGCTTAACAGAAATATGTGAAAGCAATATAGCCAACAGAATGCATAAGAGCTCTTATAACAGAGAATTTCATGAATTATACTCATAAATTGTGATGTTCTCACTAAATATCTCACAATTTGCCCAACTCCCCTCCTTTTTCGCTTTCCCCAACGCCCTCTATTTTATATAATTATCCTCTTCCCTTCCTCCACCCATCTTTACCGAATGCCCACCATTCTCTGTCTTCCGTATTCACAATTCTCTTCTCCAATCGCCCTCCATTTGCGTCATCTGTATTCTCAGCGCAATATACATATACAGGAATATTGGCAACAAATCATGATGTGGTAAAGATTTCCAATAGTATTTTCTCCCTTTTTGAATCACCCATATCGTGGTAAAGATTAAGAACGATGCCGGTAGATTCACTTCTCATTTCTTGTCTTGTTCAATGAGGTACTGGTACGCAATATTCAGGCTCTTGTTGAACCTTTTCAAATCAAGCTTCACTGTCTGTTTATCCATGAACACTCGCTTTGTCACTTCCCAGCCCTTTATGGCTATGGACTCTGGGTCAGCAACCGCAGGATCCTCCTTCTCGTAAACCCTAGAGAGAGAACTCTCCTTTGGTGTTACCCTATAGGGTATATATTTGAGCCCTATCTTCTTCGCCGGAGTACCATAATTAGTCTCTGCAGCCCATTCTGTCCCCAGTGGTTTCACCTGTATGAAGACTGCTCCTGGCCTCATGAATAAAAGGTGAGTCAAAGCACATCCCACCACTCCTACCATGACGTCACTAGGGTTAAGTGCCCAGTAAATCTCGGCCAGCTTCATCTTCGTATCCGGCCTCAACACCCTGAACTCGAAAACCCTAATTTCTCGCAGAGCTGCACCACTTCCATCTCATTTTCAATTGCCCTCGACCCTTTTCTAGATATGATGACCAGCTTCAATTTTTTCTTCTCATTCAGCTCAAACGATGGCTTACTTGGAAAATAAGCCTGATAAAGCATTTTCTGAAAGTCGTTGATACTTGTATTTACAGGTATAGTGCGGGAAGGCTCTATTGCGAGATCTTCATGGAAATGAAGGCCAACAGTCACCTCAGAAAAACAGCGGGTGCGACTTTCACTGAAGAAGTCGGTAGGAGGATAGGCCGATAGGGTAGATAGTATTTCCCAATACTTTTTGCACCAACTTTCTCGATAATTCACTATCAGGAATATTACCTCACGGTTGAAGCGATGGGAAGTGATGTAAAGAGGAACTATCACGTCTCTGAAGTCGTGGAAGACGTTTCCGGTGTACCCTCCGGTGGAGAACACGACCGCTGGGACGGTGTGAGTGACGTTGCAGAGATTGGGGATGACGTCATTATTGGAGATGAGATTTAGCTCGGTAATGGTTTTCATTATCTGGGTTTCCCATTTTCTCGCATAAGGTTTGATTTTCTCGAGAATTAGGTTTGAAGGTTGGGTGGAGTGAAGGTGGATGGAGAAGGAGGAAGGGTTTGTTCTCACGTCGCCGTATAGGGTGCAGATATCGGTGCTGAAGGCGGTGCGGTCACAGGATATGAAGCTCCGACGAGAATTTATGTGAGGGTTTTCTTCGGTGCTTCTCGTGGAATTTGAGGAAGCAGAGAGTAGGGGTATTTGAGGAGGAATTGAAGTTGAAGGCGGCGAGGAACGATTACTGATGAATAGTTGAGGAGCCAGGAGGCTGAATAATGCAAAAGGGAAGATGTAGAGGAGACGGAGAATTTGGCGCTTACCCCTCTCCATCTAATTTTCCGGGCAGTTCTCCCTGCTCTGCTTCAAATGTCGAATGATCTTATGAAATCCAATGAGATGAAAGGAATTAAGACTGAAAAAAAATGAAAGAACTAGGAAATGATTTATTAGTTTTGCCCCCAATCGGATAAATCGCTCTCCCATTCTGTAAAGTCTACTGTAGGTGACCTTTCACATCTATCTAACTGGCGTAAAGTTGAAGTGGCAACTACCGATTCAACCTCACACCATATTATAGAATTATCACGGTGGATCAAAAACCTCGCGACTTTCTCGTTCAATCGTGTCTTTATTCTATACTCCTTTTCTTTATCCTTTGTTTTTGTTTAATGGTTCGCTGACGCAAATAGGTAAAGTTGACCCCCGTGTTGAATGGGTCAATGTGCAATCCATTCAAATAGGGATACTAAGTTCACACTCCATCATGACAATATAGAATGGCCAATCTTTTACAAGCTCTCCGTTACGATATTAGTCGTGTCAATGGAAGACAGTACTTGTTTAGATCAAACTAGTTCTCCATTACCATCTTCGTCGGGGGCAAAATACTCTTTCATCTCTATAACGTGGAGGATAAGCGGTCAACAATTCGCCGGGGTCCATTCGAAGTCAGCTTTAGAGGAGGAGGCCCACCTAAAGATACTATTGGAACAAGCGTAGATTCCTATCCATGGATCTAAGATAAACCATGTGACGATCCACAGCTTTTCCTATATCGAATCGAATACTATCGAAGTCAGGTCTAATATCATTGTAGTCGGCTCATGAATCTGACATTTCAGCAATAGGGGAACATTTAGTGTTGTAAAATGCACAAGTCTTCAACGAGGGCACAATGGAGCAATAGAGACCAAAATGTTCTGAGACGCAATGGAAGAAGTATCAAATTAACGAGAAACTTGGAATTACTGAGTTATTTCAATGTCCGCAAAAACACAATAGAGACTAGCAATGTCACAAGCCACCCAAAAAGAGGGGCCAAAACTGGCAATCACTTCGGAAGATCAAAAGCATAAGATTTTGAATTCTAGAAAGTCAAAGAAAGCTAACAGAATATGTGAGATATTAAGGGCAAATATACATCGCCATCTAAGGCAATTGGCACAACTTACGAGCCTCCAGAACTAAGGGTCCACCAAGGTAAGAAAACAAAAAATAACCAATCTTCATTTTAACTTATGAAAATTAGAATGAAAGGAAACAAACTCAGGACAGCTGGTACAGATTCAGGCAGTAGAAAAACTTCGCAATGGTAACAGATTATTTCTTCATCCTTCATGATTGGGTTGGAGGCAAGTCTGTTAAGAAGTATCACATAACGGTTTGTAACTTGTGTTAATATGTTTTGTCTCCATATGAAGCACCTGATAATTGGTCAGAAAGACAGTACTATGTTTGCCACACGCTAGCTTGAATACTTGTTTATCGCCAAACAGTTGATCAAGACATCAGCGTGGTCTATTATGGAGGAATCAGATGCATTGGGCTGTATCATAGTCTTGAAAAGCTTGGCACAACTAGCCACTATAATTACGTAGATTTTGAATGATCCACTTTTCTTGGGGTCGAAAAATGATGACAGCTCACATAAAAAGCATTTCAATGTTGGATTTTAGGAAATATAAACATGCATGAGATGTACCATGAAGATGCATGAACATCCATATGAAAACGTGAATTTTGGCATCTATTATGTCTCATATTTAGTAATATGATAAATAGTCGATGAAATCTTTAAATGTGCATATGGAGGGATTTCTAGCATCAGATCTCCTTACTACACAGCTGATTGATGGGGAATAAATTCTCTAATTTTGATCAGTGATCGACACCCCTTGAAGAGCCAAGGTGAGTTTTGCACTAAATTTTGACTTCAGCATTATTCATTGATCCTATGGGCTGAAGAGTTGTACCATAGCCTTAAAAAGACAAGCTTGACAAAAGATCATGGCCATGTCATCACCCCTTTCTGATGTCATTGTGCCATACCATCCTTCAACGCTGGCGTCATCTTGCTACATCATCATCTTGCCTATGTCATCAAGTGATTAAATCTCGTGACAATTCATTTGGCAGTTGTAAGCAAACTTGATAAGGACATCACTGTTGACAAGAGCCATAATAGACGTTGACATTGGCAATTTAATTAACTGCCTATTGTATTTTCTATGAATTATACGATGTATAGGTGAAATTGCGAGTCGAAATTGAAATTTTTTTAATCAATGATAAGGAGTCATCTTACTCCACACACTCTTTGGAGGTTTGTCTTACTCCCTGGTCATCCTTCTTGTGCTTCGATGATCTGCTTTTCTCTCATTGGCCATCTTCCTTGACATTATCTTCCTCTGCATCTCATCCATATGCTTCCTCTCCATCTATTGCTATTTCTCATTTCTACATCTCCTCTACTTCAAGTCGGTCTTAGAATTGATACCTTCAACCAAATTGGATGATCAAAAAAGAAAACCTTCTAATCATCACGGTCATGATTGATGGAAATTATATGGCCTATAAGTCAATCACTCTTTGATGTATCTGGTTTATGTTCATTGAAATGAAATTTATTCATTATCATTCTTGTTGAAATTTATCGGCCTCAAAACATAACGATGATCTCATCCTCTACATCCTCCTTGAAGTCATCTTACATGGAAACTAGGAAGTGACACTAAAGATTCTCAAGCATCAATTTCTGATGCTTCCAAAAACCCCTTGCTTTTGTATAGGAGTCATCTTACATAGAGAGAAGGCAAAGACAAGCACCAACTTTTATCTCGAGATTTCTTGTGCTGCTTACTCTAGGAAAGAACCCCAACTCTGCCTCTGATCAGATCTAGCTTCTCCATCACCAGTGCCTGAAGCCTTGCATGATGAAAGGGGGGGTAAAGATTAAGGGTACTTTGGCCCGAATGGCATTTATTTAAATTCCTTGTAGGCCTTAAGAGATACTTGGATCTTTTGGCTCACAGTCGTCAAGATCGACCCATGCCCTACCCACAATGTATAATGCCAATGATAGCCCAATGTCTCAAAGAACAAGAAAATATGGAAATTAATGGGCCCTTGCTAATCTTAAAACCTATTTCAAGTGCGCAGAGCATGTTAATCCCCTTCAAGCAAGTTCAAGCCCATTAAATCTATTACAAGGATAATCCAAGCTAGCTTGAGGCACCAAAATTTTGTTTATTTTTGAAGCACTGTCAGCAACAAAATTGAAGAGCTTCCAATTATCCTACTTGCAGGATGGTCCCGCATCACAAAGGATCTGCAATAATATGATCCCTTTTTAACTCTTTGAGTTGACATTCAATTTTTTGTTCTGAAAATAAATGGGTCATCAACACAAAATAAAAATGAACAAGTAAGTCGTACGACCATCATGAACTTGAGAAAAATTTCATTCACTTTGTAAAAATTTAGAGTATTGGATAGAGCATACTCTAATGAATTTTAGCAAAGTAGATCATCTATATGAAGAAAGTGTTTATAGTGTAGCCTTCAGAGTTTTCTACTTTGGGAGAGTCAAAAAGTACAAAATTTTAAATGATAATATGTGATGTCGAGTAGAGTCCAAGAACTTGATTAAGTAATTCTTCCCAATGTGACATCCTTCAGCTCAAGATGTTCCTTCATGGATCCCTCTATATTAGAAAAAACATAATAATTACCAAACTCACTAATTTAAGGTTTTAATCAGGAATTTATTAATGTAATGGAGAGTAAGGGTCGAATCCATGAACAATTAGGGAGATTTTTAATATATATTTAAAATTTGATCAAATCAAAAAATTGAATTGAAGTGAGAAATTAGGGATTTTAAAATATTTTAGAGAAGACTCTTAGATAAATCCACATAATAAAAAATCACTCAACTTAGATAAGTATTTACGGAGAAATCAAGGAGCAAAATAAGGGAATCGAAATAAATCGCAAAGAGAGAGGAAATACTACCATTTTCTACAATTCAACTAATCTACTAATCAAAATTAAAATATAATTTTATATGATGAAATATTAAGAGAAAAACACATAATCTAATGCAAAATTGTGCCCGAAATGATCTAATTAATAGCCAGATCATACCTTTTCATTGTGCATTTTGAAATATGGAAATTTGGAGTTCAAGCGATGAAATCTTCCTATTCTCTTGATGAAATCTTAATTTCAAACACTCTTTGGATGCGGAAAGAAGTTTAGAAAAGGAAGAAAGCAAGAGGTTCAAGGATTATACTATCCAAAAGGTTTGATCGATCAAAAATCCAAGATCATGTTACACCATCAAAGAAGGGGGGAATAAATAGAGTATGAATTGGGTGTGGCTGTCAAATCACCTTCTCTTCCTAAATCAATGGCTGTGATTATATTTTAGGAGATGAATCATCATCGTTTAGTCATGGTCATCAGATTCTTGATGGAGCATCCAAATCACACTGCATCATCGCGTGTATACTAATCATCATGAAGTGCTCATCATTTGATCTTCAACAACACCCATGATGCTGCCATATGTCGCTTAAAAGACCCCATTGGGGACATTCAATCTAGACCATTTTAACTCCTGAATGAACGGCCAATATTGATCGACGCTTTATAAAGGTGAATCATCATCCAATCAGAACACGCCAGTATGCCCTTCACTTAACTGAAAGTGAAGAACTCATATTTTTCGCACCGATCCAACGCTTCTGGATGTGCCACGTTGCATGCATTAAAACAAAAGCACACATAGTGTCACATTCAAAAAATAGAGGTGGAACGAAGGGTATATAAGGGTGGCGCTCTATATGCAGTTAGCTTATGCCCTAACAGGGTGCTTAACCACTAACAATGTGTGCGCTAATGATGAGCACACGCGTGCCCCACGTGATGCGTGTAGACAATATCGTGTGTCAACACGCAAGCGTGTTCACCACATCAATTGTCACATCGGCACAAATATAAAACCCATTTTTAATATTTTAAATTAAAATAAATTCAAAACAAATTTATAAAAATTCAACATAAATTCAAAATATATCCCTTAACATTAGAAAATTCATAACTTAGAAATTACAACTCCTCTTTTTATCCTTTTTTATCACAAATTAAATAACCTATCATTCTAAAAATTAAATTTAAGAAATACAAAGAGAATAAATTTATAACTCAAAAATACACTCTTTGGAAAATAAAATTAACAAAATAAATGAGTGTGTATAAAAGTATTTTCTATTATTATTACAAATAAAACTTAATTATAATATTAATTGTAAAATGGAAATAATCTACTTGAAAATTTTAACTTTAATTATGCATGATTATCCTTTAAAATAGTGTATTGTGAGATTATAACTTTAAATTGTCTACAATGCTATATATGCACTCAAAATATGATAACGTGCATAGGAATGAATGTTTTATGCCTTAATTTACATTAATAATGATATAATCATAAGTATAAGTTGCATGTTATCAGTATTATACTGTAATGACTTGTCATTGGGGTTAAGTAACTATGTTGTTCTTCATGATCTATTTTATCCTTCAATATTTCTCTTTACCTTCATTTTTTCTAAAATTCCTTTGAATTTATTTTCATCTGCAAGGTCAATTTCATTTTTAATATCGAATCAATATTTCTAAATTCAAACAATAATTTGAGATAATAATCATTGAATGGCTAATTTAATGGAAATTTGATTAAAATTCCAAATAGATGTTTGGTATTAGACCTCAGTGGTAGTTGAACATAAAAGATAGGATTATAAGAGGTATAAATACCTATCTAATGATAGTTCTGATAATCTACTCAGTCTGTCTATTTTATTATGAGGATATAAAATGTGGAAAACGGACTAAGAAGAGTATAATCATACGTCATACAATCATAAAAAAAAGGTTAAAGGAATTCCAAAAAAAATTCTACCAATGAAGAGCAAGAGAGAGAAATAACTAAACAGAACTGGATAGAATATACTTCATAAAGAACAGTAACAAGGCATGGGATATAAGTCCAATCGCCCGAAAGACCATTAAATTAATTTTACATTGGATTAAAAAAGCAATCAAATGTCGCTTTCTGAAGAACTTAGTGGGCGTCCTGTCCAGATCGAGTCGATGGAGAAAAGTCCTCAAACGTGATTAATCCTGGCTAACACTACCAAGATGTCTTTCATTTCGTCTCATTTCATTTTCATGTCATTTTAGTTACGTAGCTTTCCCACGAAGAGGACTAAGAAGGAATAGTATCAGCTCCGCGGAAAGAGAGCCGGGAGATGGAAAGAAGAAGACGGCGCTTCCTGCAACTCTTCTTAGTCTTCTTCCTCGCCTCCTGCGGCCTCATCGCTCCTCGCTTCTTCTTCACTGGTCTATCTTCTCCCAGTAAGCTATACCATCCTTATAATCCCTCTCTCTTCACGATTTCTCTCTCTTCCTCCGTTTATTAGCTTCTCTCTCTCTCTCTCCCCCCCCTCCCATCCTCACTTTACCTTAGTGATCTGTAAGCTTTAATTTCCAGTTCTCCATCAACTCTCTCTCTCTCTCTCTCAAAATTCATCCTCTTCCTCCGTTTTCAAGCTTTACTTCCTGATTGTTCGTCAAATCTCTTTCTCCTCTCTCTCTCTCTCAAAATTCATCCTCTTCCTCCGTTTCCAAGCTTTACTTTCTGATTTTTCGTCAAATCTCTTTCTCCTCTCTCTCTCTCTCTCAAAATTCATCCTCTTCCTCCGTTTCCAAGCTTTACTTTCTGATTTTTCGTCAAATCTCTTTCTCCTCTCTCTCTCTCTCTCTCTCTCTCTCTCTGTCAAAATTCATCCTCTTCCTCCGTTTCCAAGCTTTACTTTCTGACTTTTCGTCAAATCTTTTTCTCTCTCTCTCTCTCTCTCTCTCTCTCTCTCTTGGCGTGATGTTACTAATTTTTTGAGTTTCCGATATCCACTGCACAGGTCAACACGGATCGGAGCAGCTCTTTCCCTCACAAACGGAAAACCCAAAAAATATTCCACCTCTAAATTGCTCCGACATCCCACCCAATTCCATATGCTGCGACAGAAGCCACCGCCGCACCGACATCTGCGTCCTCCTCGGCGACGTCCACGTCATCCCTTCTCTCTCCTCCATCATCCTTCACAAGTCGCCTTCGCTCTATCCTCCCCAGAAGATCCGGCCCTACACCCGAAAATGGGAACCCCACATTGTGAACACCGTCACTGAGCTCAATCTCGTAACCCTAACAACCCCCGCCGCCACGTGTGATGTCACGCACGACGTCCCCGCTGTCGTCTTTTCCACTGGCGGCTACACGGGCAACGTTTACCACGAATTCAACGACGGCATCATCCCTCTCTATCTCACCACTCTCCGTTTCAACCGCCGAGTTATCTTCTTGATAGTCGATTATCGACCCTGGTGGGCATCCAAATACCGAGATATTATCCCCCAGTTATCCGATTTTAAACCTATCGACTTATTCGGCGATAACCGCACTCACTGCTTCCCGGAGGTAACAGTAGGACTAAGGATCCACGGGGAGCTCACCATCGATCCTTCTCTCACCATCCCTCCTGATCTTACTCTCCTCACCTTTAGAGCTTTTCTGGATAATGCTTTCTTCTATCATATCAAGTACTTAGAGAAGATTTTCCCTCCCAAAGAAGAAGACTTTTCGGATAGACCCAAGATGGTGATCATATTTAGAAATGGCTCAAGGGCTGTGGAAAACGAAGTTGAAGTGGTGGGTCTCAGTGAAAAATTAGGATTTCAGGTCAAGGTGTTGAGACCGGATGAAAGATCAGAGCTTGCGGAGATTTACAGAGATTTGAACTCGACTGACGCGATGATGGGAGTAGTGGGTTGCGCGTTAACTCACTTGTTGTTCATGAAGCCGGGTGACGTGTTCATTCAAATTGTACCGTTAGGGACTGACTGGGGAGCAGATGAGAATTTTGGAATGCCCGCTATGAAAATGGGATTGAAGTATATTCCCTACAGGATCACAGTTTCGGAGAGTTCACTGTCTAGAGTTTATAATAAAGATCATCCTATTCTTACGGATCCGGATAGGGTGAACAGTGAGGATGGGGAGAAACAAAAGAGAATTTATTTGGGGAATCAAACAGTCAGGGTTGATGTTGAGAGGTTTGCGGAGAGTTTGAAGGTTGCTTATGAATATATTGTTGCGAGGAAAAAGGAGAAGGCGCCGGGTGACGACCCGGGATTAAATGGAAGATAATGTGGGTTTTCGATCCACGGAGGAATACTCGGAAATCGGAAGCTGTGATGAGGAGATATTCGAGCAATAACCGGATCTCCTTTCGTAGTTTCCTTGGATTGTGATATCGACTTGTAAATGATTACATAATTTTTATGGGATGAAATAAATTGAAGAAGATTCGTCGCCAGATCTGCTGTTTCATCCAGCAGGCTGAAGCTCTTGTTTCTTCACCTGGAAATATTCAAGTCACAGAAATCGATCACTCCGCTGAAAACAACATCCGTTAGGATTTGAGAGAGAGGGAGAGAGGGAGCTGAATCTATGGCCCGAATGGGTTTGACCTACTGTAATTGACAAATGAATTGCACAGTAAAACTTAGATGTGAGAAAATATAAAATCAGTATCAATTTAAAGAGAGATTTATTCTCCAAATACTCGATGAATATTTCACCTCGAGTAAAAAACGAATGGAAAAAGGTACACATTAATTACCGAAAAATATTCGTTTTGAATTAGAACTATTCTAACAGTGAAGGAATCTTGACGATAAAGAACACTTGGTTAAAGGTGGCTCCAGAGATGCCAGACGGTGTGTCAAAATAATGCTGAAGATAGCAAGAATATGCGTGACAATGTCACGAAAATAAAAATTATGATTTTTCTTTAATTTATATTTCGTAAATATAAATTAAAGAAAATATAAATGAATAATTTATATTTTCTCTTTGTATACAATGAATAATTTATCTCTTTTTATATAAATGTTTAGCTCTGGAGAGCTGTATTAGGGCTTAACGTAATGATGTGGGGTTGCGTGTTTAGCTGGACCGTGGTCCTCAATATTTGGCGCATTCTTTTCTCTGGCTTGTCGACGTGGACTTTTGTGCAATAGTTTACTCTCCCTGTCTCTCCACCCCTTTCCCTCTTCGGAACCCGGAGACGGAGTAGAAAGAGTCAAATACGGGAGCGAAGCAATACGGGACAGAAAACATTGAGAGAGAGAGAGAGAGAGAGAGAGAGAGAGAAAGGGGGAGAAGGAGGGAGAGGGTTGGCGAGAAAGGGTCAGAGATGGTTGGCGAGAAAGGGTCAGAGATGGTTGGCGAGAAAGGGTCAGAGAGGGTTGGCAGGACAAGAAGAAGGATAGATAAAGATGGAAAGAGTGCGATAGGTAGGTATAGAGAGGAACGATGATAGAAGGCAATGGCAGGTAGAGAGAGTGGTGATAAAGACAGATATTGAGTAGGAAATTCAGGAAGAGGGAATGGTAATCGACACCATCATCTCCAGTTCTCCGCCCTATAGAAACCCTTTGTCGAACAGTTCACTATTCTTTATGTGATAACACGTGGACTCCATAGAGGGCCTCTCCATCCTCCGTTTCTAATACACCGCCAATTTCCGCACGTGGGTTATCGGATAAGTTTCTCTGGTGATATGAAAATATTTGTTTTTAGAGAGAGATTTGTGCGCCAGCTAAGCACATTGGTCGTCGAATGTCTTTTTCAGATCTTATGAGCATTGAGAAACTGTGGAAATGCAGACGTGCATTAAAAACGCTGAGGCAAGCTTTTTTATTCGGCTCACGTCATAACTTTTGTCACATCAGAGTTACCTGGCTCAGGCATTGGACTGCATTGGTAGCTGTTAAGTCCCTAGATCGAACGGTAATGATTGGTCTGATCATTAGACAGGACTTTCAAAAGATATTGGCTTTATTGTTTGACGGAACCGCCGCTTGAATTTTCCTTGGATTTTAATAATTACGTGAAATAAATCATAGGGTTCAATTCTAGAGAAATTCTAGAATAGTGAAAGCCTCGATCAGTCATCAATATGACAATTAATTTTTCTTTCCTTTAAGCATCAAGGTGGTCATCGTGGTCCGTCCAATTTTTCAATCTGATCCCGAATTTTTTTTAACAAAAATACCTAAGTCAAAGATCTTACAAAATAATCACTTCATTTCATACTGAAAGTTTGCCTCTCATTTTTTGCTTTATTTTAATTTGACATGTTTTAAAGCAGCGTTGTGATGGTTTAGTAAATTCTGACTATTTCCAATGATGAATCAGATGATTCTTAAAAATGAACCAAGAGAAAGAGGATGGAACAAATAATAGTTCACATAAAATTTAAATTAAAGAGCTTAAAAGTTCCCGTTAGAGGATTTGAGGAGAGATCAAAAAGAATAAGAATAATTTCAGGTGTAAGAAAATTCACTGATAAGTTCCACTTGAAGATAGGATCGGAAATCAGGAAAACTCAAATCTGATCTCTAGAGAAGCAAAGTTGTGTGTCAAGAGAATGATCATACGCATGGCTGTGTTAATGAGAACATGCAGGTTAATTCTAATAATTAAACGGGCCAAAGTCAAGACATTTCTTTTATATTTTTTCCAAAAGTCTTAATTTTTTCCGTTGAAAAAAGAGTTAGTGATTGTACTCAATGGGTATTTGATGGGGGACAACGATGGGAAAATGAGTTCTACCGGATGCTCAACGGTGGGCGTCACGACCAACCCATACCGTGGGCGACGGTGGTCCGCGCGACCAAGCTGGTACCGCCAGCCCGGTCCCCTCACCACCAAATCCAACCAAGAGCAACTATAAATACACATATATTCGCAAATTCCATATATTCACATCTATTCATAACTAATTCCATTTAGCATGTGAGGGGTTGATCTCTGAAGTGGCGGCTCTCCTAGGGTTGCTGTCTTTGTCGGGGGAAAGAGAAAGTCAAAGATAGAAAGCAAGTGGGATGAAAGGATCTCCTACGTCTATGGCTTCTCCGTTTCCATCATCATATCCCTATGAAGACATCGGCACAAATTCAAGCCAATAAATTATAAACACTGATGATAATAGAGAAAGAAAAAACCTTTTTAAATGCCCACGCACATGTGCACACTAATCTATTTATCTCAACACACATGTGAAGAGACTTTTATCGGACCCCTTCGCCCAAATGCATCCAATTTGCCCACGTTGGTTATCGGATACGTCCGACTTGAGATATTTGAATATTTCCATTTTTAGAGACACGGAGAGAGAAAGAGAGAGATGCGCCAGCTTTCCGAGAATTTCTGCCTTTATGAAAAAAGAATGGTATCCGTTGTCTACCCTAGAAAGACAAACTCTTGCGGAGCCATTTCACTTTGTCAACAAGAGGCCAATCTAGGACTCAAAGGAGAGGTGACGGGTCATTTTCCGAGGTAACAAATGCTTGTCTGGAAAGACAGCTGGACCTCACTCCAAGCGGCTGTCAGGTTCAATGTGTCCAAGCTTGGTTTTTTCTGCCTTTTGTTTGGAAACCAGAAGGCCCTTCATGGAGATGATATCTATGCATAGCCGGAAGAGGACTTGTTGCAGTGTTTTCGAGCTGCATCTACTATATCATTTTTATGAAGCGGGACATCAGTTTTAACGATGGCTTCGAAATTATTTTCGTCGCAGCCAAGCTTTTGATTGATCGTGCCTTAATTTCCGTGTTGGTCGCAAGACATTGACGCGTTGCCCTCGATTCAACGATCTAGATATTAATCCGTTCATTGGAATCTATGTCCAGATATTTCATGATCCTCTCATGGTAGGTTATGTCATTAGGGTTGTATGACCCACTTATTTGGCCCATTTTCGGACTTTGGCCCGTTACAAATTTTGGAGATATTTTGGAAATTTCCCTGTCTCATTTTCGCTCCAAATTGGGACAGATAAAAATTTTAAAAACAAAAAATCAAGAGTCACTTGATACTATTCCGGGATTTCCATTTTTAGAAAGGATGCTCTTGGCAAGGCTTGAACACTCTTTAGAGGTTTCAGGGAGCGTGAACCATTTTTTCACCTATAAATACCAATGTAAATGAATCTTTTGGATTATTGATTTGAGCTTTCTTGGAAAAATTAATGCCTATGAATATGCCACTACCTCAATGCCTCATGGCAATGGCATGCAGTCATTCTTCTTCAAATTCACAACAGTACTCAAAAGCATTATTAAATAATTTAGGCCAAAGAAATCACATTGAAATACTTTAAAAGAAAAAATTATTAGTGCAAAGTGTCATCCATGAAGACAAGAATGAAAAAAATCTACAATACACCATTGTTTTGCATCTAATACACATCTTCTATAGGTATGACCTATCCCTGATGGAAGAATTCAAGTTCTTCATAAAAATAATATTGAATATCTTTAGAGAATTATTTCAATCATTATGGTTCCACTCATCTAGTGCAAGACCTACCACAAGATAATTTACTACGTGTGTATACCAAGATAAAGATTTGCTTTTAATTTCTAAAATTTGGTCATTGAGAAAAAAATATAAAACATAGGTAGAAAACCCAATGGATAATTCATATAGATGATCAGCAATAATATTCTCTACACTGCACCTATATTTCACCTCTAAATCAAACTTTTGCATTAATAAAATTCACCTCATAACCCTACATTTTGTTTCTTTTTTATTAAGTAAAAAATAGAAAGCAACATCATCTCTAAATATAATTCATTTACTCCCTCAAAAATATGAATGAATATTTCAAAAAAAAAGATAATAGCAAGAAATTCTATTTAACTAGTTAAATAATTTTTAGGAGCGTCCCCTAAGGTCTTGTTAGCATAAAAGACAGCCATCAGCTTTTTGTCAATCCTTTGACCTAAAACAGCTCCCACTACAAAATCAAAAGCACCACACATCAGTTCAAAAAAATTCTAATCAATTGTTCTTAAGATAGGAGCACTAATAAGAATTTAATTTGATTTCATAAAGAATTTTTTGCATTTCAAATCTGAAATAAAATCAACACTTTTAGAAAGTAGATAAGTCAAAGGTTTGGAGATAATGGTGAAATCTTTTATGAATCTCTTCTAGAAGCCAACTTGCTCCAGGAATCCTCTTAGTCGCAAGATTACGGGGGGATGAGGTAAGTTATTGATTGCTTCGACCTTAAAGCTTATCTTCCTCTAAACCACTCTTGCTGATGTAATTCCATACTACCATTCTAACCTCTATGAAATGAGAGTTTTCCCAACAGAGTTCTATGATTTGAAATTGAAGTATAATTTTATAAGGAGAAGGATTAAGAGAAAAACACAAATACTAACCTGAGATAGTGTTTGGAATGATCCAATTGATTTCCGGATCAAAGGCTTTTCATTCCGCAATTTTAAAGACCATTGTCAGCATTCAAGAAGCGAATTCTCCCTATTCTCTCCACGAAATCTCACTTTTAAACACTCCTTGGATGCGTAAATTGATCTAGAGGACAAAGAAAGCAAGAGATTCAAGGATTGAGATGTCTAAACAGTTCGGTTTCTCGAAACACCCATCAATGCTTTACATCGTCAAGGAACATGTGTATTTGTAGGCCGATTTGGGTGTGGCCATTTGATTTGGCTCTACATCTTCAATCAACAGCTCAAATGAAATGCTTGGATAGGAATAGTTGCCTTTAAATCCCGCTCGTTCGATCAAAGATGAAGCGCTCACATTTGGCGACCTCATGCGTGAAGAAGAAGCTTCATGTGATCGTGTCTGTCCGACAAGGAATAGACGTCTGAGATGTCGCCACGCATTCATTCAAGTCCATCAAGCATATTTAATCGCAGCCGTTATAACTCTTCAGATCAACAGCTGAGATTAAAACATTTTATAACGAATTGTCTCCCAATCAGAATCCACCGCATACCCCTTCACTTAAGTGAAGATCAACGGTTGCAATATATTTGCGCGATCACACGCTCCATGTTTTGCCACGTCACCTGCACATAAAAACATAAAAATAATCCAACATGATGAAAATCAAAGTAAATCATTGGGTATATAATATGTGAGTGATAAGTGAGTTAGCCAAAATCCTAAAAATCATGCTTTATCTCACTAATCACTCACACGCTCGCACATGCATATGTAAACGCCACATGGCATGTACATACGCCACCACATATCGATGCATTTTCACCCGCGCCACTTGAGCTGCCACATCAGCACACGATAAAAATATAATTTGATATTCATTTAATTCAAAATAAATTGAATTAAATTCATAAAAAATCAGAAAAAATCTAAAAAATCCTAAAAATTAGAAAATTCATATCTTTCAAAATTAAACTCCAAATTAATTCAAATTTGTCTTGTTTGATCTAAAATTTAATAATCTATCATTCAAAAAAATTAAATTTACAAAATACCCATAGAAGAAACTTTTATTTCAAAAATGCACTCATTTCTTTGAGGTAATAAAGTTCATAAAAATAAATTTATAAAAAATATTTTTCTTTTATTATTTAATCGTTAAAAGCCAACTATAATCTCAAATATAAAATGGGTATGTATGAGTATTTATGAGTATCCCAAAAATAGTTCATTTTGAGATTATAACTTAATTTTTCATAGAATGATAGATATATACTCAAAACATGATGACATGCATAGGAATGGAATGTTTTTGCCTTAATTTGCATTAATAATTTCATGTATAAATTGCATGTTATTAGTAATCACTACCTTTCATTTTTGAACTTTTTTTCATTTAGAACCTTTTCTAAGTTGCATTAGAAGCAAAATTTGAAAAATCACACATTAAAATTTCTAATCAATCATATACCAAGACAAAAAAAACATAGCTTTCATGCATCTTTCACATGCAGCTAGCTCATGACATAAACAAAAAGGCATTCTTTTAAAAGTAAATGTACCAGCTAGGCAAAGTAAAAGTAATTTCCTCTTGTTCATTTTATGAATTTCTATTTGATTATACCCTGAATAACCATCAAGAAAAAAAAAGTTTTCCTTGAAAGCCTTTCAAGAATTTGATCGACAAATGGTAAACCACAAATTAATTCTTATAATCAATGCATACTCTCAAACTAGATGATATTCAAATTTAAAGTTGAATTTTTAATTACTTCTTGTAATCAATGCATTTCCACACAATTTTAATTTTCCAAACTATAATTCATGATTTTTTGGTACTACATGAATCACTAAAGGACTATTGGCAATAGCATGTATAAAAATATTGATCTAAGCCATTTCAAAATTTCTTTTCTAAGAGTGTGAAGCATATGGTAATTAAGTCTCCTTTGAGGTTGTGAGTGTATATAGGCCAGAGTGACACCTTTGTAATTATGGATTCACTACTCTCTCTCCTCTCCCCTATATATGTCTCTCTTCCTCCTCTATTTTTCCTTAAGCGATAGCATTATCTGATTTTCTCTTTTCATGTGATAGTAGAGCCATACCTATATGGCACCTTATGGACATGATGGAACTTACCATCATTTCCACCAAATCAACTCTCCACTACTCCAATGATGCAATGATGTCCAGCCCTTGGTAGTATTTTGCAATGCACACTGCATAGTCTAGGACAGCGCCACTACACTAAACTCCACCCATCCCTGAATAGCGTCCTACTGATAACATACATTTATAACTTAATTTCTTATCCTAATTAACTCATATTCATGCTTATTTTATGTGAATATGATGCATGTTATCATACTTTTTAGGAATTTTCTCCATTGGTATGTCATTTCACTAAAGTCGATATTTATGCATAAATTAGGGATAATTTCATGCTTGATAGATGATTAGTCTTTTGTAAATTTTAAATTAATAGAAGTTAATCTCTTTTCTTGAATGATTTTGACTTTAGTGCATGTTTTAAAGGATAATTTCAAGATGAAATTATGATTAAGAAGAGTTATTAAGAAATGAATTAAGTGATTTTTAATTCATTTTAATTTCTTCTTTAACATTCTATTTTCAATGGCATAATATTAAAAAGAAAAGAATTTGTGATACAATGGAGAAAATTTGAGATTAAAAGGAGTTGTATTTTGAGAATTATGAATTTCTGAAAATTTTAGGAATTTCTAGATTTTTATTTGAATTTTTATTGAATAAATTCTCTTAATAAAATCACAAAAAAGGGGTTTACTTACCCGCAGGTGCTGACGTAGCGAGCGGGACCAGCACGGACGCTGAAGTGGCACGCAGGACCACCGCGTGGATGCGACGTGGCACTGAGGCCATGTGGCAGAGCCGCGGGTGGCCCGCGCAAGGCGTAGGTGGCGCACAGGGCGCGGACACGTGGCAGGAGGCCACGCGTGTCCACGCATGTCCACGCGGACGCCCGTGTGGGGCGCCACGTGGCAGGGGGGTCGGCAGATGGAGGGCCCATCGGTTAGTGGGCCCTGGTTAGGACTTCGGGGCGGTAACCCAAATGTGTTACCGCGCCCCACGTTTTAAGCTAACACTTCCCCTTTATTTCTTCCGTGTGGGACTATGTTCAAACACATTTTTACTTTTGCAGGCGACGTGGACGCACAGTAGGCGTCGAATTCGATCGGTATGACGGAGATCGCTTGGACCCGATTCCATGCGATCATCAATCGTACACGTGTGTGATTAACGCACTCAAGTGGAGCCATCATGATTGCTCGATCTTCATCGGACAGTCATGATCTTTCGCGATCGGAGGCACTGCATGGACACATCGCGATCGCCTGATCTCCATCGGAATGGCAAAACATAGGCTACGCGTGGAGCTTTCTGGAGCGTCAGATCAGCATCAAATGTGCAATCGCGATCGGCCGTGCGATCTCCATCAAACCGTCACGATATTCTCCGAACTTCCTCTCACCTTGGCGATGCGTGCAACTTTCTGGGGCGCCGGATCTCCATTAGACGGGCGCCGCAAGTGGAGCCATCACGATCATTCAAATGGAGATTAGATGGCAGAGATTAAAGCTCAACCACGATCGCGGTTCGATCGTGGCCCGATCGCCCCGCGATCGGGGCTGATTCAGCGCCAAATCACGAGCCACGACGCCGCGATCGGGGCTGATCGCCTCGCATCAATCCGCTCCCACGACCGCATCAAACTACCCGAATTTTTGGGCCAAAATCCTCTTTAAAACTGATGTATTATCTCCTTTGTTCTTCAACTTTTGAATGATTCGTGAAACAATTAAGAAAATTTGGAGCAAAATCTTAAGTTCTTCGTGATCCTGCCATGTTTAGACTCACTTGCAAAGCAATTGGAGCGGGATTGATTGCGAATTCCTCTTTGATTTCATCATATTTTCCCCTTAATTTCTTAACGTCCGCGAGGAAGAAATCGAGCAAATTCGCTTCAATCCACCAGAATTTGAAGCCCCATTCTTGCGCCAATCAGGTTAGTAGTGAGATCCGATCGATTATCAAGAGGTAATTTGAGTTTTTATTAGGTTTAAATCTTTAATTTTGCAAATTAGATCTTAGTGTTCTTCATTTTCCCCAAATTTTAGTCCGAAAAATTGCTGATTTTGAAAATAGGATATCTCTCTGATTATAATTCCAAATCACTTGACTCTAGTTTCATTGGATTCCTCTTTTCATCAGCTTTTTGTGGATGGCAAATTCGTTGAATTCCGAGTTCATTTGACCCTTCAATTTAACGTTTCACCAAGCGCTGTTCATCTTTCATCAGAAGTCAAACGTTGACTTTCAGGGTCAATTACTTTCAATTTACAAATTGGAATTCGATCATTTTGGTCTCTTTAGATTTCTCTGCTTCTTAGCTTTCCATTGATATATAAATGGAAATATTTGGATTTCATTTGACTAGTCAATTTGAGGATTTTCTCTGAGGTGTTCATTTCGAGGATTTTCTGATATTTGATTTTCAATAGATCATAGTAAATCTATTTCTTATCCAAAAATTATTAATTTTATATCAATAAATTCTATATTCTCTTTAGTTTCTAAAGATAAAATTTTGGTAATCTTCTGACATTGACTGATTCTCTGATTTTACAAAACACATACTGTTGGTCAAAGTCAATGCTTTGACTTTGACTTTTGACTTTTCTCTTTCAAATCCGAGAATTCAATTCTTAAATATTCTTATTTAGTCTATTTATATCATTTCCATTCATCACATCTTATTTTTACTTCTTTAAAACCTCTTTTAAACCTAAGTTTGACCAAGTCAACTGTACAATTAAAGTCAACCCTGCTCTCTGTGGATTGACCCGATACTTACACATTACTTGATTTTATATCTTATCTTTGTGAGTTCGGTTTTATAAATTTTGTTTGACTTATGTTTCTGTGTTTTAACGACGCACAAAAACGCTTCGTCAAAATGGCACCGTTGCCGGGGAGCATGCGTTATTGATTTGATTGCTTGATTTCGTGGTTATATTTAGGTTTCTATCTTCTGTTGTTTATTGACCTGCAGAGAGTTTATCAGATCTTATCAGTGGTGGAAAAGGTATAGCTAGGTAAAATTACCTAATTTTGCCCATTATTTGATCGTTTTGGTGCAAATTTGGTAGTCTATTTTGTATTTTTCACTTATTCGAGACGTCGATATTGATATATCTGAGACTCATTCTCTGTTATCAGTGACTTATTAGTATTATTATCTTTAATGGTGTGATTTTTGATAGTCTGTAGCTTAATCTATCGTTTGGTGGAGTAAGTGAAGCACTTTTTATTTGGACAACACCCTTTTCGTCTCACCCTTTTCTGAATTTCTTATATATATATATACTTGCTGTTCTGTGATCTTTTTGGATTAAGATATGAATAGGAATCATAGGAACCAAGGAGGCGACAAGGCCAGCGACCCACGAGGCATACAAGGAATAATCCCTTGTATGATAACCTATTCGACACATCTAGAGCTCCATCAGAGGCTTCTAGTGATTCTCTTCCAGCCATCGCCACTCCAGGGCGAGGAGAGCTAATAGACGCCCCTCTTCCTGCTGAGATAGTGAGACAACGTCTTAGTGATTACGCAAGACTGGTCGTCCAAAGGCAGACTACGCGAGTCAATGTGCCTCTTCAACGAGGTGCGAATTTTAAAATTGACTCACATATTCTTGACCTTTTGCCCACTTTTCATGGACTACCATCGGAGGACCCATATCGACATGTGGACGAGTTCAGCCAGGTGTGCGAATTCAACCAATTCCACAATGTCCCCTCCGAGACAGCCAAGATGCGCTTCTTCCCCTTCATGCTTAAGGAAAGGGCAAAGGAGTGGTTTTTCACCTTGGGCCGCGAGTTCGATTCATGGATAGACATGGAAGACGCATTTTTGCATAAGTACTACTGAGTAGGTAAGACTAGTGTCATGAGACGCGCCATACGCGAGTTCTCACAAGGGCCGGGTGAGGTTTTCTATGAGGCTTGGGAGAGACTTAGGGATCTCTTGAGACAGTGTCCGCATCGTGGTATACCTAAACATGAGATTACTCAGATTTTTTATGATGGTTAAGGTGCACCTGACAGGTAATTGCTCGATGCCGCTAGTGGAGGCACATTCAGGAGCAAGTATGAGGATGAAGCCCTCGAGTTGATCGAGTTGGTGGCAGAGAATAGCCACCATCATGCGGCTAAATCCTTCGCAGGACGGAGCGCTCCCGCTAAGGGAGGGATGTTGGATGCGAAGGCGGTAGAGACAGGTATGCTTTTAGATAAGATTGAGAAACTGACAGAGGCCCTGAACTTGATCATGGATTCGCTTAAGATCCGACCGGGTTCTGATGGCCTCGTGCCAGTTTCACACGTTGATGTCTCGCCGTGTTTGCATTGCTCTTGTTTTGAGCACGTAGAGCTGGATTGCCCCATGATGGCAATCCAAGGTCTATATTCATTTTGGCCAAACCCTACTACATATCCAGGTTTGAGCCAGGTGGGTAGGTCGACCTACCCGAATCAGGGTTATTCTAGTTTTCATAACCCTACTTATGCGCACCAGCGGAACGGGAAGCACACGACATATTATCAGCCCTACGGATCCGCGCCGCAACACATGGGGAACCCAAGGCCGACATCTTTCGCCCTCGGTATTCCCCGAGCGGTCACACCGCCACAAGCTGTCCCACCTCCGGCACCTTCAGTTGACCCAGTCATAATGTGCATTAGCACAAATGATGAGTAAACTGAATGAGGTTAGCGATCGGCTCGACCAAGTTGAAGGGGCTAAAGCCCAATGCTCTGATGCTTCTACCGAGCAAAGGAAGGGTAAGCGTGTTGAATTTATTAATCAATTACCTTCCCAACCTTTTGGCAAATCCTAGGAATGTAGGTCAAGCATCGTCGAGCCGCACCCACAATGTGAACGAAGTTCGCATTGATGGTGCATCGGAGGAGGCCATATCGGGCCTATGTAGTGGCAAGGTCTTAGTGGATCCTCATAAGGATCACAAGCATCGCAAGGACCCTCTTGAGGAGAGGGACGATCGTCCATCTCCCACGACTATTCCAGAGGAGGACTCCGAGGATGAGGAGGCACCCGATGAGGAGAGTAGGACAGAGCCCAATCCCGAGGTTTACAAACCTCTGGTGCCATATCCTCAGCTATTGAGCCTGCCTAGAGTCCCTACGAGTGATAGCTGATAACATGCTATTTGTGCATGTAATTACATAGTTATTAATGCAAAATAATACATTAATCATCACAAATCTATGCATGTTATCATCTTTTAAGCATATTTCTATCATTTTGTGTAAATTCATGTTATGATCTTAAAATACATCAATTTATGGATTATTATGCATAATTAAACATTTCAATCTTTAATCCTCATTATATTTATGATCATAATCATGTTTTAAAGTTGAAAATATAAGAGAAAATATATTTATTAACATTTATGTGTTTATATGAATTTATTCCATATAATACATAAATGTATAAAATTATTATAAATTAATTCTCTTTGTATTTTAATAATTTAACCTTTTAAAATGATAGATTATTCAATTCTGAATCCAACAAAAAATTTGAATTAATTTGGAGTTATATTTTTGAAAGTTATGAATTTTTACAATTTTTTTAGGAATTTTTTTCTGGAATTTTTCTGAATTTATTTGATTTTTATTTCAATTTTTAATCATTTAAATTAATAAAAAAATGCAAACATTTTGGGTTTAATCGCGCGGGTACACGTGGCAGCGCCACGTGTACCGGCGCGAGCGCCTACGTGGCGCAAAGGGTGACGCGTGGCCCTGATGTGACACGTGGATCATACTTAAATTTAACATTAAGTTCATGGGTCCCTCGTCTATAAGGGGACAGATTTCTAAACCCCTCTAATCGTCATACACTTTATATAGGAAATTTTCTCTGATTTTTGCAGTGTGGGACTAAACTTACCTTTCAGGTTAAATCTGGAGCGTTAGATTTCATCGCGATAAATCACGCGCGTTGATCGCGTGGACACGCGGTCCACGCGATCAACAATCAAGCACGTGCATGATTATTCACTTAAGTGAATTAATCTCGGTCGTCGATCGCCAAAGTTAACGGCTCAGATTACATCCGATCGGAGGATTCATCGTCACATCACGATCATTAGATTTAAATCCAACGGCTGATCGAAGTTCGGAATCTTCTTCTTTCTTTTATGAAGCTGAATCTCAACCTTTCGTCTGCGATCCAATGGTCATCAACGGATACGCCGATTCACCAACAGATGCACGATCGGAGCCGTTGATCGCGATGAACGCATCAATCCAACGGCTGAAATCATTTCCGAAATCCTTTAAATTTGTTCTTCGCGACGGAAAGGGGTGTTCGCGATTAATCTCCAAATTCTCCATGTATACTCCATGAAATCGCGTCCCGTTTGTTCGAGAGCACTCTAGACTCATTTCCGCGTCGATTGAATGCTTAAGATCAAGATTTGATTGAAAGAGAAGGAAGAATTTACATCTTGAACTCTATCTTCGTCTTCGAAAATTCGGAATGAATAGCCTTGCATCCGGCGATTAATTGGATCATTTCGAAGGCTACTTTGGGTTAGGTTGGGTGAATTCTTCATAATATTTCATCGTTTAGCATTAATTTTAGTTTTAGAATCATAGATTTAGTTTATTTTAGATTTAATTTCGGTTTTAAATCATTTTTCGAAACGAATTTTTCTCCTAACTTCAAATCTCGATTTCTCTTCGAATTCTTATCCAAATCACCTGATTTTTTATTCCGTGGATTCGATTTTGAGTTATCTTTCTTAATATACTAAAACGCCCAATTTCTAACCTCAATTCATCGTCCGATTTGACCGAATTTCAAAGATATCTCTCAAATTTCCCTAATTCTCCGTGGATTCGACCCTTAATTACCATTATACTAATTAATTACTATGATTAATCATAAATTGGTAATATTAGGACTTTATTTTGACACTAAGTCGTGTGCATTCAACGAACATACGATTTAGTCTCGTCAATAGCGATGACACATTATTAGAGGCTTTTAGGCAGGTTACTATCACCATCCCATTAGTAGACGTCATCCAGCATATTCCATCCTATGCAAAGTTCCTAAATCCTATGCAAGGACTTTGCACCCCTACAAGGAAGCCAAAACGTATCCATATGAGTGAGACCATTAGTGAAAAGTCCCTTTAGGGTGGTTGCTTAATCTAAGAAGGGGGGTTGAATTAGATTATATGAAATTTTTAGTTTGATTGTCTAACTTTTAATTTCTACTTAGATTCGTTGGCTTAGTCACTCACTTCTTGTCCTCTCGATTGCACCAGATATTATTATACTGGTTGGGGGACCTACTGTCCCTTAATCCAGTCCCGAGTACTATAGACTCGGAGCCTCCTCCTCACCAAATAAAACCTAATCCTCTCACCACTCAAAGGGTGAAGGACAATATTCAAATACAAGGTTTTAGGTTTGCCCCCTACGGCAAACCTAACACTCACCTTTACCTGTCCCTACGGCACTACCCACTAGGACTCGACCTCCTCGGCTCCTGGACGTCCTGACTCCCTCAGGCCAATCTCCACGCGATTGCTCGTCCCTTCACGCCCTGTCGTGCCTCTTCTGCTAATGCCGCCGACCACCGGTAATTTGAGACCTCTTCCTGCTTCACTCGGTCTTCCCGTTCCCCACGTCCAACCTCCTTCTCGTCTCAACGAATGAGATGCTTCCGTCCTCTGCGTATGTGTGACTGTACCTATTACTAAATAAGTAAGTGAGTTTTTTGGCTTCTGCTGACTCTGGGTTGATTCTTAACTTAAAGTTGACTTTCTGCTAAAGTTGACTTAGGTTGACTTTGGTTGACTTTTGACCTAAAGTTGACTTCTGTTGACTTGGGTTGACTGTTGACCTAAAGTTGACTTCTGTTGACTTGGGTTGACTGTTGACCTAACGTTGACTTCTGTTGACTTGGGTTGACTGTTGACCTAACGTTGACTTCTGTTGACTTGGGTTGACTGTTGACCTAAAGTTGACTTCTGTTGACTTGGGTTGACTGTTGACCTAACGTTGACTTCTGTTGACTTGGGTTGACTGTTGACCTAAAGTTGACTTCTGTTGACTTGGGTTGACTGTTGACCTAACGTTGACTTCTGTTGACTTGGGTTGACTCTAGGTTAGGCTCAAGCTAAGAATTCACTCACCTATCACAGCTCACTGTCTGCGTTCCTGTTAAACTGTAGAATGCACTTTCCTAACTATATAAGAAAGAACCTAATACAAGAAGAGGGATGCTGCGAGAAAAAAAACAAACAATTGTTATAGTTGAAGTTTAACTTGAAATAAAATGCTAAATGTAAAATATGATCCAAAAGGATAACTGTATATAACTCGAATTAATTAATTAGATAAAAAGAGACTTCACTGCAGTCAATGGAAACAAACACGAAGATAGACGTGCGATTAAACTAATTTAAACTACCTTGAAATAGGTTAGATAAATAGAACAACTAACCTTCACTCGTTTATCCAAACAGGAGCTCACCCGCTTCAAGACTACTTCCTCTGCAGAGAACTAAAGTACCGCACCACGTAGATATTTATCCAAATAGGAAACTAATGTACTTTGATGCGATCTAATTTAATAAACAGTAGAAACTTCACCGTTGCTAAATATGTCAATATGCTCACCAATCTGGAAGTAGAACCACTGTGGTGGATTGGATTATATCAGCATCACCTAATTTTACTCAGATTTATATAGGAAATTAAAAGCAAACACACCCAAAAATTGAGGCTTAACCAGATTAGTTGCAACCACTGATTGAATATTTGAGCAGAATATATTGACCTTGATTCCACGATTGAATAGACTGAATATCAATTATCTAAGATATATATATATATATGTTTATCGGAATTACGAAATCGCAAGTATTAGAGAAACAAACTGTAGATTTAATGCGAGTTACCCGATTCACAGAATGTACCTAAATTAAATACTTCGGACAACCAACAAAACCTCAGATTAATACTGTGATTAATTTAAGAGTAGAATGTCACTAATAAATTGCAAGTAATGCAGGTTAGAAAATATCGGCGAAGAAACACGGGAAACAGAAATAAAAGGAACAATGATGAAATAGGGAAAGCACGAGAGTTAATTTTTCCGAACGTTTAAGGATTAGAGAAAACCCGAAATGAAATCACTCAAGAGTTAAGATAAAATAGCAAATACGATGTTTTCTTCAAATGTGCGAAAACAAAACAAAGAAAACCTATAGAATGTCTTCCGTATGTTGCAGTAAAATCAGAAAGAAGAGAATGCACCGATTTTCGTCGTCTTGATCACAAGATCTCTGAGAATGCTTTTTGTCGCCCTTTCGATCTCCAGACCTTTTCTTTTCTCACGATCTTTCAAATTTGAATCTCGCGAAAGAGGAAAAGCGGTAACCCTAAAACACGGGACTGGTAAGGCTTTAAGTAGGTCGGTAATACTAACTATTGTTAAAGCCCACTTCTTCTTCTCTCTCTCTTATTGGGCTTAAGCCCACTTATCTCTCTCTCTCTCTCCTCTCTATATATTCTCATACTCTTGCATGTAGGGGTCATATCGAACCCTCTTCTTGTTTTCGGTTATTCTTCCTTTTCCGTATTTTTCTCTCTCCAACATGGTATCAGAGCGAGAAATATCTTAGGGTTCCTGCGACGCCGCCGCCATTGGCATCTCCTGCAGCGCCGCCGCCATCTGCTTCAGCGCCGCCGCCATCGGTTTTTGGCCTACGCTTCGTCGTCGTCGCGTCTTCGTCGTCATCACGTCGTCATCGCGTCTTCGTCGCTATCGTTTTTTTTTTTTCGTCTGCGCTTCGTCCTGCTGCGTCGCGTCTTCGTCATTGTCATGTCTGCGCTTCGTCCTGCTGCCACCTCTGTTGCGTCGTCGTCGTCGGCTCTCTGCCGCGTACCACCGTGGTCGTCGGCTCTCTGCGAAGCGCCTCTCTATTGCGCTTCGTCCTGGTCGTCGTCGCGTTGTCGTCGCGTCGCGTCGGCGTGTGGCCTGCCTATCCGCCCTGCTTCGGCCCTGCGCCCTGACCTCGCCGCGTTTTGCCCTCCGTCGCGCCTTGCTCTTCTGGCTTGATCGTCGCCCTGCCCATCGCGCCTTGCCCCTCTGGTCAACGCCTTGTCCGTCGCGCCTTGCTACCAGCCGTCTGGCTTGACCGTCGCGTCTTGCTCCCTCTGTTGTGTTCTGTCCAGCTGCCATCGTGTTCTGCTGCCTGCGCTCTGTTGCCGGCTTGCACACCCTGCCTCTTTTGTGCCGGTTGCCGGCTGTCACGCCCTGCCCAGTCATTGCTCTCTGCCCAGCCGGTGCCCCGCTGTATCGCCCGGCTGCCTTCGCCCTGCTGCCACCGCTGACCGGTACTGCCGCATCGACTCATATTCCGCCGCCGGTTCATCTTCCCAGATCTTCACATGGCCGAGCCTACCACCGTGTCGTCGTCGTCTGAGGTCACTCAGCCCTCTCAGCCGACGGGGCTGTCCCGGCAATCCGGAAAGCACTCTATCGTGAGTGCTCTGGCGAAGCCGGCATACGTGTTCGACGGGTCCAATTATGGGCCCTGGAGGGGCGCTTTTGTGGAGTTCCTCAATGCCCATGGCCTTCGGCATCATCTGACTGATCCATCGCCGAAGGAATCGGACCCGGAGTACTCCGAGTGGAGCCGACTGGAGTCCGCGGTATGTTCCTGGCTTATTTCCAGTGTAGCGACACAGATCATGGAGCCGCTCAGCATGACTCGTCCTGCCCGTGCCACTGTGGCTCAAGTTTGGAGACGATGTACGCCAACAAGAGCAACGTCGGCCGGACAGGTTCGCCTTTATGAGGAGCTCTTTGCATGTCGCCGGGGGCACTAGGACTCTCCCGGAGCTACTATGGATCGGTTGATGCCATCTTCACCAACCTCGAGCTCTACCGAGCCCATTGGTCTTGGATCTTGATATACTTCGACGGTACCGCGATGAGCTCAGGCGGGAGCGTTTCTTAGCGGAGCTACGTCTGAGTTGGGCTGACATGATCCGAGGACGGAGTGCTTGGGGGATCCCGGGTATTACCCACTGAGGAGATCTTCGCAGCCGCACTTCGAGTGCAGGACAGCCTGCCCTCCTCCCAGTCCTCGCAGTCCGTTGAGACTTCAGCACTCATTGCATCAGGTGGGGCTCCCAGGGTGTCTGGGAAGAGCACATCTTCTGGGAAGACCCGGAACTCTTATCCACCACAGAAATCTTTGCGGGAAGCTGACTCACCCGTCAGAGAAGTGCTGGAAGGAGTTCGGGAAGCCTGCGTGGGCCCTGGCCGCCTCTGGAGGTAAGACATCCTCGACTACGTCTCAGGTGGAGGGCTCATCCTCGACCACTATTCCCTCGGCTGCCGGAGCGGTCAGCCTCGCGCTATCTCCCTCAGAGCTGGCCTACATTCAGGCATCACGGGCATCCTCACTTTGTCCGCCTGCGGCACCATCAGCCAGTCTTGCAGCACTGACGAGCAGCTTGGTGTCATATGCGGGAGGGACGGGGATCGTCTCCCGAGTACGCCGTCTATCTCAACCCCTCATATGACTTCTTGGGTTATTGACTCGGGGGCATCTTCCCATATGACTGGCTTTCCCTCTGTCCTCACTTCTTATCGGCCTGAAACCTCCATTCCTGATGTCCGTATTGCTGATGGTCGCTCTTGTCCTGTCCTTGGCTCTGGCCAGTCTCGTGCCACCTCTTCCCTTCCTCTACAGCACGTCCTGTATATTCCTGGATTCCCCGCCAATCTGCTGTCCATCAGTGCGATCACCAAAGCCCTTCACTGTGGGGTGTTTTTCTTTCCTCACCACTGCGTATTCCAGGATCTCGACACGGGCCGGAGGATTGGACTGGGCCGTGAGAACGGACGAGGCATCTACGAGCTAGTGGCTGACTCTCCATCTACGGGCCTTCAAGCCCTTTTTTTGCACTATCTGCTTCTTCTAGTTCCCTTCATGACTCTCTTTTTGTGGCACTTGTCGCTTGGGGGCACCCTAGTTTTTGTCAAACTTAAAGAAACTCTTCCTTGGTTACACTTATCTGAGTTTCATTGTGAGTCCTGTGAACTAGGGAAACACCATCGATCATCGTACCCATCACGCATTGGTCCACCTACCCATCGCCCGTTTGACTTGGTTCCTTTGTGACGTTTGGGGTCCGGCTCCTCACACATCTCCTACGGGCGGCAAGTACTACATGGTGTTCGTCGATGACTACACCGGGCGAGTTGGACATATATCTGAAGAGTCGAAAGGAGGTACTCTCTCGCATTCAGCACTTCCTCCTTGAGATTATCACCCGATCCGAAAGCAGTGGTCAAAATCCTCCGCACTGAGACAATGCCCTTGAGTTTCACTCAAAAAGGCGATTGAGGAACTCTGTACGGCTCATGGTATAGTTCATCGGACTACCTGCCCCATACACCTCGCAGCAGAACGGGGTGGCCGAGCGGAAGCATCGACACCTCTTGGATATGGTACGCACACTGCTACTAGCTATGAGGGTACCTCAGTATCTCTGGTGTGAGGCTGTTCTGACTGCTACCTACCTGGTGAACCGCCTTCCATCTGCCGCACTTGGAGGAGCTATTCCTCTTCAGCGATTGACTCCGGCTGCTGACCTCTTCTCTCTACCACCGCGAGTGTTCGGCTGCACTGCCTTTGTCCAGGATCACACTCCTGGACTCTCCAAGCTGGCTCCTCGCGCTCAGAAGGGTGTGTTCGTCGGCTACTCTCGGACTCAGAAGGGCTACCGTGTGTACTTTCCAGATCGGCGACAGTACATTACTTCGGCAGATGTGACCTTTCATGAGGACGTTCCTTACTTTACATCTACTCCGTCTAGTGAGGACTCCTCCTCCCCAGCACTCCTTCATTCGGTATCTGCTCCCACTGTCATTGACCTCCCTATGCATGTCTGGGATCCCTTGCACGAGGTGTCACCACCCTCGGCCTCCCTCCGTCGACCCATCTTCGAGCCGGAATCTCCCTCCTCGCCGCTCTCCACTGTTCAGGCTCCCTTGTCACCACCACCTTCCCCACCGCCTCCGAGCCTCGATCTTGACCTTCCCATTGCCCTTCGCAAGGGCACTCGACAGTGCACGCAATACCCTATCGCTCATCATGTCTCTCCTGCCCGCCTTTCTCCTTCCTATCAGTCCCTTGCTCTTGCCGTTCTAGCAGAGTCAATTCCCAAGTCGTATATTGAGGCGTTGCGAGTGCAGGCGTGGAAAGCGGCGATGGATGTGGAGTATGCGGCCTTCATCCGGCGGGAGACACGGACGTTGGTTCCACGACCCTCTTGATGCCAATGTCGTCTCCTGCAAGTGGGTGTACTCCCTCAAGTACAATCCGATGGCTCCATCGCTCGTTACAAGGCGCGTCTCGTGGCTCGTGGCTTTTCTCAAGCCTATGGTCTTGACTATCATGAGACATTCTCGCACTGTGGCGCGCCTCGGCTCCATCAGTGTTCTCTTCTCTATTGCTCTGGATCGAGTCTGGCCGCTTCATCAGCTGGGACGTGTCCAATGCCTTTCTTTACGGAGACCTTGATGAGCGGTATTCATGGAGCAACCGCCGGGTACGTTGCTCGGGGGAGTCGTGCGAGGTGTGTCTCCTCAAGAAGGCTATCTATGGGCTGAAGCAAAGCCCGCGTGCGTGGTTCCACAAGTTCTCGCAGTTGCTCTTCTCATATGGCTTCGTCTCTCTGTATCGATCCGAGCAGTCATGCGGAAACGCACCCCGCATGGATGTGTTATCTGGCTGTGTATGTGGATGACATCATCCTCCTTTGGTAGTGACGACGCCGAGGTGGATGCGACCAAGGCTTATACGGCTCGGCACTTTGTCACACGAGATCTGTCTCCCCCAGGTACTTTCTTGGACTTGAGATCGCTTACCGTCGGGGGCAGATGTCCATTTGTCGGCGGAAGTACGTCTTTGGATCTCTTGGAGGAGACGAGGGGACGGCTGGGGGTGCAAGCCGGCCTGCTCACCTATGGAGCGAGAATGTGGGCTGAGTGGGACAATGCGACCGCACTTCTTGAGGATGCGGGCATCTATCGCCGACTTGTGGGGAAATTGATCTTCCTCACCAGTGACTCGCCCGGACATCTCCTATGCGGTTAGTATCTTGAGTCGGTTTATGCGGGCTCCTCGCATTATCCATGCGGAGGGTGTCTATCGGCTTCTAGCGTACCTTAAGAGAGCTCTGGGGAAGGGTCTCTTGTATCGGCGACAAGGTCACCTACGCATTGAGGCCTACTCTGACTCTGGGTTCGCTGGTGACAAGGAGGATCGGAAGTCACATGGTGGTTATGCCACCTATGTTGGTGGCAACCTGGTCACATGGCGCTCTCGAAAGCGAGTCTATTGTGTCCCAGCTCGAGTGTCGAAGCCGAGTATCGAGCTATGGCGGATACCACGGCAGAAATGTTGTGGCTACGCTCCCTTCTCACCGAGCTTGGCTTCCCTCGAGATGGGCCTATGCGGATGTCTTTGCGATAACATGGCTGCTACCTTTATCGCCCGGTAATGCTACGTTCCATATGAGGACGAAGCATATTGAGATCGATTGCCACTTCATACGACGAGTACGTCGACAATGGTACCATTTGTACCCCGCATGTCAGCTTCCGCACATCAGGTGCGGGACATCTTTACTAAGGCCCTACTAGGGCCCTGCATATGAGACCATTGGATGCAAGCTGGGCATGTTTGATCTCCACGCTCCAGCTTGAGGGGGAGTGTTAAAGCCCACTTCTTCTTCTCTCTCTCTTATTGGGCTTAAGCCCACTTATCTCTCTCTCTCTCTCCTCTCTATATATTCTCATACTCTTGCATGTAGGGGTCATATCGAACCCTCTTCTTGTTTTCGGTTATTCTTCCTTTTCCGTATTTTTCTCTCTCCAAAAACTATAATTACGATACTACCCTATATATATAATATCAGTGTCAAACTTATATGTATATGTACATCTATATATCCTAGATGCACAAGAGAAACTGATGTAGTTCATGTACACTACATCTGTGATACAACTGCTTGAGGAAATAAGTTCCTGAAAAACAATAAACACTATTCATGGAAGCATTAGTAGGTTAGTGGAAAATGATGATATGGAAATAGTGAGGAATATGCTATAACAAACTGTAACATTAAGGAAATCTTTTGATGATAAATAGAACTGAAACTATACTGATACACACCTAACTAGGAATGGTATATTCTTCCCTAACCACTCATACATCCATTCAATCGATGTATACCTTCAAAACTACCTCTCTAACAATTAGTTCCATCATGTTGAGTACGCTTCCTCGTAAGCGACGTGATCCAGGAGCTCCCATGATTAGTTGTGAGATAGGGGGTAGGACTTTCACTCGATCTCTCCTCGATACGGGGGCTAGTGTCAATATTCTCCCGAAGGGAGTATATGACATTTGTCCACTTGGTGAGTTGCAGTCATTATTTATCAAGCTGAGCTTAGCGGATGGATCTGTGAGATGACCTCACGGCGTAGTGGAGGATGTGATAGTTAAGGTCGAAAACTGCTACTTTTCGGTAGACTTTATTATCTTGGATATAAAATCCACGAAGGATCTCACTGAATCTCCCATCATACTAGGGAGACCATTTTTAGCTACTACTAAAGTGATCACCGATTGGGGTAAGGGGGAAGTTATATTTCAGATTGGAGATAGCACGATAAAGGTGAGCATCAACAAGTTGATGCGACATCCTTCACACGAGTCCGATGAGGTAGGCGCCGTTGATATCTACGAGGATATGGAGATCTCGAGTTGTATCGAGGAGACGATGGCAGCTATTGAGGACAGGAGCTTTGAGAAGCCTGAGGATGATCCATTTCCCTCCGGCAAGACGGCACCCGAGCTAAAACCGCTACCTTCTACGCTGAAATATGTTTTTCTTGATCATCATAGTACGAACCCCGTTATTATATCCTCGCATCTAGATCATGACCAAGAGGAGAGATTATTGGCGGTCTTGCGAGCGAAGGAAGCAATCGGATGGAACTTGTCAGACCTTAAGGGAATTGATCCCTCTTTGTGCACGCATCGCATTTTCCTAGAGGAGGACTCTTGTCCCTCTAGAGAGGCACAAAGACGGCTCAACCCTAAGGTATGGGATGCCGTTAAGGATGAAATCTTTAAATGTCTTAATACAGGTATCATATATCCCATCTCTGACAGTCCATGGGTCAGTCCGGTGCATGTAGTCCCCAAGAAGGCGGGGATCACCAAGACGAAAAATGACAAGGGTGAAGAAATTCAGACGCGTCTTCTTACGAAGTGGAGAGTATGCATCGACTATCGGGAGCTTAACGCGGCGACGAAGAAGGACCATTTCCCCTTGCCTTTTATTGACCAAATTCTTGACAAGCTTTCAGGTCAAGGATTTTATTGCTTCCTAGACGGCTACTCGGGGTATAATCAGTTAGCCATACACCCCGATGATCAGGAGAAGACGACGTTTACATGTCTATTTGGCACATATACATTTTAGCGCATGCCATTTGGACTATGTAACGCCCCTGCCACATTTCAAAGGTGCATGATGGCCATCTTCTCCGATTTTATAGGAGAGAGCATGGAGGTCTTCATGGACGACTTCTCAATTTTTGGGCCAAGTTTTGATGCGTGCTTAGAGCACTTAATGCAAATCCTCGACGTTTGCATTAAGAAATGCCTAGTTCTTAGTTGGGAGAAGTCCCACTTCACGGCACGAGAAGGTATAGTGCTTGGACATTTAGTTTCAAGCAAAGGTTTGGAAGTAGACAAGGCCAAGGTCGAGGTAATCCAAGACCTTGCACTCCCTAAGTCGATAAGGGAACTTAGAAGTTTCCTAGGGCATTTCGATTTTTATCGTTGCATTATTCAGGATTTTGCTAAAGTCTCAAAATCACTGACTTCTCTTTTATGCAAGGAAAAAGACTTTATCATTGAGGAAGAAGGGAAGCACACATTTATGCAACTGAAGCAAGCTTTAGTGGAAGCGCCTATTTTACAAAGTCATAATTGGGACTTACCTTTTCAGATTATGTGTGACGCTTCTGATTTTGTAGTGGGCGCTGTTTTGGGGCAACGAATCGACAAAAAGCCGACCGACATATGTTACACGAGCAAGATGCTAGCCGACGCTCAACTTAGTTTCACTACTACGGAGAAGGAGTTGTTAGCGGTTGTCTTTGCTTTAGAGAAATTTAGGCCTTATATCTTGGGCAGCAAGATCATTGTTTACACGGACCATGCCGCATTGAAGTACTTGTTGTCCAAGAAAGATGCTAAACCGCGACTGATTAGATGGGTTCTCCTCCTTCAAGAATTCAATTTGGAGATAAAGGACAAGAAGGGAAGTGAGAACTCAATGGTTGATCATCTTTCTCGACTCCACACTACACCTTCAGGTGAGATTTGTGACGCATTTTCCGATGAGCAGCTCCTCGCCATTTGTGACTAAGGTACCTTGGTTTGCGCATATTCTTAATTACTTAGTCACAAAATATGTCCCCGATTATTAGAACACGCATCAAAAGAAGAAATTTGCATATGATGTTAGACATTATTTTTTGGGAAGAACCCCAATTGTTCCATGTAAGGGCTGATCAGATTATTCGGCGATGCATTCCAGAGGAGGAACAAGAGCATATTCTAGTGATGTGTCACACATCTTTATGTGGAGGACATTTTGCGTCGGGAAAGACGGGAGCGAAAGTGCTCCAAAGTGGCTTCTATTGGCCAACTCTATTCAAGGATGCGATCAAGTATTGCAAGGAGTGTCTAAAGTGCCAATCCGCATTGAACATCTCAAAGTGAGATGAAATGCCCTTGCAAACCATCCTTGAGGTAGAAATTTTTGATCTTTGGGGGATTGATTTTATGAGACCATTTCGCCCGTCGGAAGGCAAAAAGTATATTCTTGTAGCGGTGGACTATGTGTCCAAATGGGTTGAGGCGATACCGACGAGGACAAACGATCATCAAGTGGCTAATAAGTTCTTTATTAACAATATCTTTTCTCGATTCGGTTGTCCTAGAGCTATTATTAGTGATGGTGGATCTCATTTTACTACCTCTCATTTCAGGAGTTTACTTAAGAAATATGGAGTTCACCATCGCGTCACGACCTCGTATCACCCCCAAGCAAATGGCCAAGTAGAAGTCAGCAATAGAGAAGTCAAGAACATATTGAAGAAGATCATTCGCACGGATGGAAGAGATTGTGCAGCGAAGCTACCCGATGCTCTATGGGCCTACCGCACCGCATTCAAGACACCCATTGGGATGCCTCCTTTTAGGCTCATTTATGGCAAACCTTGTCACCTCCCCGTCGAGTTAGAGCATAGAGCATATTGGGCCATTAAAAAGCATAATCTGTCTCTTTATCAAGCTAAAAAAGAAAGACTTCTACAAATTCAAGAGCGCCAAGAACTACGGAATGAGCCGTATCAAAATGCGGAGATTTATAAAGCCAAAAATAAAGCCTTTCATGACAAGCACATTAGTAGGAAAAATTTTCATGTCCATGACAAGGTATGGATTTATAATTCTCATCTTAAACTCTTTCCAGGGAAATTGCGCTCAAGGTGGGATGGTCCATATGAGATCCTTGAAGTGTATGATAATGGATCGGTCTTGATTTTAGATCCCAAGATCCAAAATTCTTTCAAGGTAAATGGACATAGGTTGAAGCCATATATTGGTGAAGAAGGACCCCCACCTCCTCATAGTGAAGAGCTGCAATCCCTTGAGATCTCAGCCACTATTTAGTCGTTAGAGTGAGTTACATCTAGCTAAAGACGTAAAACTTAGCGCTTGTTGGGAGGCAACCCATCCTTATTTTTCTTTTTGCATTTGTTCTCTACTTTTGTTCTTGTTTTAGCATTTATTTTTACTTTTATATTTGATTTTTGCTTTGATGTTTGATGTTGCTTCTCTATAAGTTTATTAGGTACTAAGGAGAAGGGAACATCAAAAGAAGAAATTCAGCTTCAAAACAACTCCACAAATGAAGACAAGAATGCAACTGTTGCAAATTCCTGCTAAGTTTTTCTTTTCTCTCCTATGTCTCTTTTGCTTTTTACTGATGTTGCATGCCATGCATATTGATTGTCATCTCTTTTTCCATGAGCATGTTGGGTTTTATTGAGGACAATAAAAGGAATGAGCGTGTGGGGGGGGAGTTTTCAAGAAAACTTAAAATTTTTCAAAATTTTTGTATTTCTTCATTTAGTATTCTACGCATGATCTGATTTTTAAACATGTGAACAGAAACATGATCTTTCCAAAACTACATGAAATAGAAAAACATAGAGTACATTAACACCTCCACTTGTTTAGAAATTTTTGGGAAGAGCAACCTTAAGTGTATACTGAGGAGATGGTAGAGTCGATGGGATTATGGATTATGTATTCCTTTGGGGAACCATAAAATCCAAACTAAGGATGTACTCAAGCTCATAGTATGATTTTTTTAAAACTTTCTATACTTCTCATCCACTCATCTTTCTAAATCTTGAGTTAATGACTCCTTGCACGCACATCCTTCCGCTTTCCATAGCAAGTTGTAGCTTGTATCATCCTGTGTTGGCACTACTATTATTGACATAGTGAAGCTCCCTGATCCATAGAGATACCAAAACCTCTTCGGGGGAATAAGCTGCATGCCTACTAAGGACGACACATGGGTAGGATGAGCACCATGAAATGAGTTATGTTGTTTTTCAATAAAGTTGCATAAAAAGTCTTGTAAATTTCAAATTCTGAATTATCTAATCTCTTTCTTCAAAAAGGCTTGCAGCAAGTAGAATTAGGATGAATAACGTAGAATTATAAAGAAAGAAAAATACAAAAAAATAGAATTAGGATGAAGAGAAGAAAAATAAAAAAGGTAGAATTAGAATGGTAAGCTACCTCCCATGTGTTTTAGCCGACTCTATTTTATAGCCACTATGTATGAAAAGGATTATGCTTGTTTCTACTTCTTGTCCCCTTACCATTCATCTCCATAGTGCAAGGAGGAAACAACGATTGGTTTGGTATGATGAATTTCTTGTATGTATATTTCTATTAGTATGTAGAGCAAGAGCATTCTTAGTTTATTTGGTGGATTAAAGTGGTTGCCGGAGGAATGCTGTGACCCTAAGTTTCTAGTACATTACTTTCTTCTTGGCATCATTTAAGGTAGAACATTCATTTCAGATTCTATCAATGCTTAACCCATGGCTTTCTAAGCTTGCTAGTCATATTACATACTTTTTCTCTTTCCATTGCTAAGGGACTAGCAATGATTTAAGATGGGGGGTATGATAACATGCATTTTATAACTAATTTCTTATCCTAATTAACTCATATTCGTGCTTATTTTATGTGAATATGATGCATGTTATCATACTTTTTAGGAATTTTCTCCATTGGCATGTCATTTCACTAAAGTCGATATTTATGCATAAATTAGGGATAATTTCATGCTTGATAGATGATTAGTCTTCTGTAAATTTTAAATTAATAGAAGTTAATCTCTTTTCTTGAATGATTTTGACTTTAGTGCATGTTTTAAAGGATAATTTCAAGATGAAATTATGATTAAGAAGAGCTATTAAGAAATGAATTAAGTAATTTTTAATTCATTTTAATTTCTTCTTTAACATTATATTTTCAATGGCATAATATTAAAAAGAAAAGAATTTGTGATACAATGGAGAAAATTTGAGATTAAAAGGAGTTGTATTTTGAGAATTATGAATTTCTGAAAATTTTAAGAATTTCTGGATTTTTATTTGAATTTTTATTGAATAAATTCTCTTACTAAAATCACAAAAAAGGGGTTTACTTACCCGCAGGTGCTGACGTGGCGAGCGGGACAAGCACGCAAGCTGACGTGGCGCGCGGGACCACCACGTGGATGCGACGTGGCACTGAGGCCATGTGGCAGAGCCGCGGGTGGCCCGCGCAAGGCGTAGGTGGCGCACAGGGCGCGGACACGTGGTAGGAGGCCACGCGTGTCCACGCGGACGCCCGTGTGGGGCGCCACATGGTAGGGGGGTCGGCAGATGGAGGGCCCACGGGTTAGTGGGCCCTGGTTAGGACTTTGGGGCGGTAACGCAAATGCGTTACCGCGCCCCACGTTTTAAGCTAACACTTCCCCTTTATTTCTTCCGTGTGGGACTATGTTCAAACACGTTTTTACTTTTGCAGGCGACGTGGACGCACATTAGGCGTCGAATTCGACTAGCATGGCTATAAACATTAATGCGTCTCATCATGCAGCATGCCTATTTCATGAGACTAACCCCATTTGACGTCATCAAAGTCAATTGGTTGAACTATTTCATCATCTACAAGTTGTATAGGTGCAAGGATATAGGCCTGTGAATAGGAAAGGATGGACGTAAATTGCTATGAGAGAGAGAAAGAAACAACTCCTCACCAAGTTTGTGCATTAAGTTATCCCTATCATCATGAAAAAGAAATCAATCAGGTTTGCATGTGATGATTGTATCATCCTTTGTTTTAGGATGGTATTAATAGAGAAATCAAACTAGGGTCAAGCTCCTTATTTTTAAGAAAGTTGAAACAAACATGATTTTCTGAAATGAAGCCTTAAATTCTTTTCATGATTTTAGGAATTTATAAATTAGAAGATAGAAAAATTAACTATGGATCTAATACAAAAGATTTTCTAGAAAAAAAAAGAGTGGTATTTTGGGAGAAATTGAATTTCAAATTTTAGCTTTTTTTAATAGATTTTTTTGGGATTTTATATGATTTATTTTAGACATTTAAAAGTTTAAAAATAGTGAATTGCAGAGATATCGTTGCAGGAAACATGGCCAAAACACATGGCTCAACAGAGTGGACATCGAGGTGCCAAGTGTGCAGCCACATGGCAGCACATTGGACCTAAGTGTCTACACGGTAGCCACATCTGTGCCTCATCAAGGGGAGAGGTAAGTAGCGCCTTGCGTAATGCGCTCGCCAATGTGGGAGGGGAGGGCCATGTGGCACCAGCTCGGTCCTCCAATTAGCTTAACCAATCAAAGACACCCGTTGCGCGGACCAAGGGTCCATGAAATTTTTCTATAAAAAAAAGGAAAAGAAAAGGTGTTGATGTGTCACAACCAATAGGGTCATGACATGATGATGCACACTACACCACAGATCACATTCTATCGATTGAGCTTTTAGTGACTGTGATTTTATATTTATCATTCTCTAATTTTAACCTTAAAATAAGTGGCTCTAAATCTCTAAGTTTAAATTTTTCATGAAGAGCTCCAAAATCTAAAAAAAGTATACTAAATATCATTCCACCTATTTCACATTTCATAATGGAGGTCCAGATCCCTGCTTTTCCTAGGCATCTCATTTGAAAAATTGAACTGATATTTTGGAAAGATGAAAACTCTTTGGAAAGAATGCTTTAGATAGCATCAACTAGAGAAATAGTTATAGAGATAGTGGCTTGTTTAAATAAACTTGAAAGCTTGGAATCCCTTTTTCTTCTTCTTTTGAGGGCTTCAATGGAATTGGTGGTGTGTAATCCGAGGGACTTGGTTATGCTATTTTTAGCTCTCTATTTCTTTCTTGGAATTTCTAAAATTATAATATCTTGAGGAACAAAATGGTGTATTCTTTTACAGAAAATAAATCATTTTAGAACATGCTAGCATCCAATTATGTTCATTTTCTTGTAAATAAGTATGAGAAATGCATTATAATAGTGTATTAATTTTCATGTTATCAAATATATAATGAAAATGGGGAAAATGATGGATTTAGAAAGGCCTTTGGCCATAGAAATATATAGAAGATTAGACGTGGTTGAGAGACAAGAAAATATGGATGTGGGTTGAGGCTCCAATGTTGCTAGTGGCCCCATTGTTGCTTTGGCCTGCTCTCTCTCCCCCTCCTGCCGGCAGCCTCCTCTCTCTCTCCATCTCTCTTCCCGCCCTGCTCTTCCTCCCCCCTCCTCACAGCCAGACATCTCTCTCACTCTCTTTTCTGCTGCCTGCTCTCTCTTTCTCTCTCGCATCCAGCCAGCAGCTGGCTCCCGCTTTCTCTCTCTCACTCTCAATCTCACTCCTCTCTCCCCCTCTCCCGCTGGGTCGGCAATCCATCGTCCGACACCGCCGACCTCTGACCAGCTCCTCGACTAGGGAAGCAAAGCAGGGTGGGCAAGTCATCCCAAGGGCAGGTAATGGCCCTGACCAGCCCCGCCATCCCGAATCTTTGCCTATCCAATCAACTTAAGCTGACAAAATTGGCATTAGTTCTCTCTCTCTCCTCTCTCTCGCTCTTCTGTGCCCATGAATTCAGCAGAAACGAAGATTGCCAAGGCATTAAACAGGCAACTTTTTCTGGAAAAAAATTTAGTAAATGCTATCAGATGAATTTGAATTCCGTAAACAGCACCAAGCTCGGATTTTTTATACCAATATTATACAAAGAGGAGAGGGGACTGAGGAGAGAGACAGAAAGAGAAAGTTGATGGCGGCCAACATCAGCTTAGATCATTCATCAGACAGATATGATCGAGTCAGCTTCTGTACCAATGGTCTTGAACTGGATCTTGAACTGAGGAACCCCAGAGGAGAGAGAGAGAGGGGTACTTGCCCACCGGAGACTGATTTAGGCATGAAACGTCCACCGGAGAGGCATGCAAGAGGGGGTGAACTAAACAGAGCCGGTTTGAGGGAGTGGTGGCGGAGTGAAGGAGTATACGAGGAGGCCAGAGACAAGGACGGCTGCGCCAGCCAGGAAGCTCGTTGGAAGTGATGATGGGGTACCCGCATAAGGCAGAGGAAGCGTGAAGACATAGATGGAGAGGGGAACTGCACCAACACCATTCCATCGACAGTTAGAAGATACAAGGACAAGAAATTAATGGACCTATGGAGATAGAGAGATACAGATGAAAAGAAAAACATAGAGAGAGATAAAGATGCGTACAAATACAAAGATATATACATATACATAGAGATGTAGAAAGAGAGAAAGATACAAAGATGTAGCGCAATATCTGGAGAGATAAAGGACTAGAGTGAGAGAGATATAGTAAATGAGATGGAAAAAAAGAAGTGTGTGCATTTAGAGATAGATAAAGATGCATACAGCACGCTAAGGGGATAAAGATCTAAAGACAAGGAGAGAACATACAGATACATACATATATGTGCACAGAGATGTGCTAAAGGGGATACAGAGAGAGCAGGAGACAAAGAGATGGAGAGAAAGACATACAGAGAGATAAAATATGAAGATGGAGATCAAGATGCAGAGTTATATGTGTATGTATGCGTAAATCGAGATAGAGAGAGATAAACCTTCGGGGAGACATTGATGAAGATGCATAAATCAATAATTAGAGATGTAGAGAGAGAGAGAGAGAGAGAGAGAGATGAACCCGAGAAGGCAGAAGCAAGGCAGGAAGCAACGCCAGAAGAAATTTTGACCAGATGCAGTAGGGAAATGTTGAAGCTCATGTTCACCATCACAAACAGCACTGGAAGCAAGGGAGCCCCTTCACATCCTGCCTAACGATTTATTGAATAATCAGAATAGAGAATGGAAGAAAAAGGAGTAGAATACCATGTGAGTGTATTTAAATAACAATATACAAACAGAGAGGGAGGGGGAGTAAGGGAGAGAGGGAGAGGGCAGGAGAGAGTTGAAAAGCGCAGAAAAAGATAGGGATATGATTTGAGGAAACCGATGTTAAAAAGTAGAGAGGGAAGAGAGAGATGGATCAATCGATGGATAGATTGATAGATGTAGATACAAGATAGGTAGGAAGGTGAAGAGGGGCAAAGAGAGATGAAGAACATACCGGGAGATAAAGACCCGACATTAAGAAAACAGGCAGCTCCATCTTTGACATAAGCCGGAAGTTGACCAAGTGGAATTCCCCATAATTTTGCCAAAAATGGTAGTAGCAAGCATGTAAACAAAGCCTGTGCACAATTTGCCACAGATTTCTTTTCAAGTTCACATACACAAAATATGAAAAAATAAATTATCAAAATTCCATTCTAAAACTCACTTGGAAAGCAGATGCATAAGAGTTGACCACAAAAATATCCATCGACCGGCCCTGCTCAAATTTAAATAAGATAAATGCCCATAATTCACAAAAACCTCAATCTTTTGCTATTATATACCTTCAGTTTCTTGGCAGTGCTCTCAAAAATTATCTCCTGACATGCAAAATTAAGTCTAAAAGTCAGATTCGATGAAAGATCCCTGATTTCTTCAGCCAATAAAATACACTTAAATCTTAATTACCTTAGTAACTGTATCAGCAGCTTGGAATAGAAATGAATTTATCATAAGAAGAGTCCAGAAAATCTCCATCCCATGAAAAGTGATGCCCGTTCCGCTATATTTTCAATTTGACTATATAAACAAAAAATAAATTATACATTATATAATGCTGTAAAGAAAAATACCTCATTACAGTAATTACGACACCGACAGATACAAGAATGCATCCAACCACTTGATTGAATCTATAATGCCTCTTGAGAATGAGACGCGATAAAATGAGCTGCCATACTAGAAATGTCTGCAATGAAAATTATATCACCCCAATCAATTAAATATCCGCATCAAAGACCAAAAATTATAAAGCCCTTAAAATTGTCAGCGGCAGTACCATTAAATAACCATCAGTACCTGAGAGAGAACGGGAATCAGAGGACCCGGAAGAACAGCTGCCCAGTGGAGAAGATTAAGTTTTAATTAGGCAATAATTCAGATTTTTTTTCTATAAATAAACTATACATATGCAAGTATCTAAAGAAATTACACCTGTAGCTGCCATTCCAGAGACTGCTGCAATAGTTTCTAGAAATCCTAAGATAATGTACGGTCCCTTTGGCAAGGACAGCATCTTGTCTGTTACGATTCCAGCCTGATACCGACAGTATAGAATAGAAAAATACACCACAACATACCTGAAAATTGAACAAAAGCATCTAAGTTTCCATTAAAGAATGTGATGTGTTTTGCTGTCAGATGAACAATGATAGTCAATTCCAGAATCAATTTATTATTTTGGAAGTTTTGGACCTACGATCACCAGAGAAATGTAAAACTAGTGTATTTCACAAATGACGAAGTACATTTTTGGACATTCACCAATTATTCTAGAAATTTTTATAGGAACCCAATTTATAATCCTATTTGGATATAATATCGAGACAGTGAAATAGATGGGAATAGATGAGGTTAGGGAGGATGAATGGGATAGATAGATGAGGTTCCAGAGCAGAAGACACAGAGGAGCCCCACCATATTCCAAGAGAGCCAGAGAGGGGCACTGTGACTTGGGCGAGAAAGGAGCGATGAGAGAGCGAGGGCTAAACCCTAACAGGAGAGGAAAAACACTTCATTATACTGCCCAAAAACAACATCAAGGAACTCAAAACCTTTATTTACAACCATAGGGGTTGTCCTCGCAACAAGAAACATTTGCGCCTACAAAGAGGTTCACATCAACTTTTTCATGAATAGCAAAAATTATTCATGTAAAATTTTCAGATTCTTGAATTCGACAGCCAAAGTTTCCTGGTAATGAGCAAGAAGAAGATTTGAATCAGATGAAATACAGAAAAATGTAAGGAATGCACCCCCTTGAAATAGCAATCTGAGCTAGGAAGGCAAGGTAATTTTTAGTGGGATCAATTATTTTTAGAGCGAGATTCAGAGTCAAATAAATAACCATAGAAAAACACCTGAATTAACTTGAAGTAAAAATTCTTTTAGAAAAATGTTTCACAAATGGCAGTTACTAGCCATGATCATCTAACTTGATAGTGAAAACCGATCGAGCAAAGGACAGTTGAACTTTTGTGAATACAAAGAGCAAAATAATTTTAGAAAATTCTTGGATTCTCAAATTTGAAATCACAAACGGTACTATTCAGTCGTGATTATCTGATTTGATAGAGAAAACTGTTCTCGTAAATGACAGCAAAATTTTCAAATATTCACCAGTAGCAAAATCATTTGAGAAAAATTTTGAATTTTCCAATTTGAAATAAAAAAATTTCTTCTTGAAGAAAGAAGGGACCAATTTTTTCTTCTTCCAGTGAAATTATTCTTGCAAAATTTTCAGAAACAGCCGTCATCATCTAATTGGATAGCCAAAATTAGTACAAAAAATGTCAGGGTCCTAAATCAGAAGAAATACAGAAAATGTCAAAAGAAACCCAAGGGATCGATTAATGATTATCGAAGTGAAATTATTCCACAAAAATTTTCACAAACGACGCCTAACTCTCTTGATGATCTTATTCGGTAGCGAAAGTTGGTCTAGCATATGACTGAAATGTAAAAAGTATGAAAATGTAAAAAAATTACCCGAAAGTAGCGATCTGAGCAAGAAAAAAAGGGTAATTTCGCAGCGGAATCAATGCCAGCTTGAAGAACACTCTATTCCCCGTCGCCAGCGCCACAGTAAACGCAGCGGCAGCCAGAACCTCACTCCTCCCTGTCCTCCTCTCATGGTGACCAGAATCCCCGAGCGAGTTCTCCCCTACGGCTTTTATCCGTGCCCTGGGCACTCTCTTAAGAAGCAATTTTTTTCCGCCGATCGACTTAAAAATGATCGGAGGGATATTAAAATGATCGGGGAGAGGGATCTGTCGACCAAGATGGCGCGATCGAAGGATCGTGAGATCGGAGCGCCGAGGCGGTGAAAGAGAAGAGGATTTGGTGATGAGGACAATTCTTCTCCCGCATGACGTCATGGATTTCATTGGAGATCTCCCTCTCCTCAATAGCTCGATTCCTTGCTCTTCCTATTCTCAATTTTTCATAAGAAAATGGATGAAATTACGGAAAAAGTTCCAGGGAGAGTGAAAATGAAGCTAGATCCCTAAATTATATAAATAATTGAGCGGTCTCGGGAGGAAGAACGACTTGATCGAAGATCCCTCTCGCTCTCTATCTCCTTGCCTACTTCCTCGCTGTCTCTCTCAATGTACAGGAGTCATGGGGAGAGAGAGGCAGAGATTCAAGAAATGAAGGTACATCCGTCCAGTATATAAATTGATCAGCAGACGGCTCAATAATTGAGTGGTTTAGAGAGAGAAAGAAGAATGAACAGAGTTGAACTCTGAAAGAAAAGGACAGATGTGACCGTTGTAATGCGCCGACGACGCCGCGCGGCCCGTCTTGGAGCTTCATCCGTTGGCCGACTTGGACTTTCGGCGACACGTGGCAGGGGCCAGTGCATTCCCGCCACAAAGCTTCTCAAAAGTTCCGAGCCGCCAGAGTAGTTGGATTTTTCAGGCGAGTTGCCGCGAAAAGCGGGAGGTAGTTGGGCGGCTATTTTCCCCAAAATTCGGCAAAAATCTGTTGACTTCAAGTCAACGGATGAATAAATGCGCTGAAAAGATTGAAAAATTTGAAAAAATTATCATTTTACACGTGAGTTTGTTTGATTGAGGATTTTTCATTGAATTCTTTTGATTTTTCTGATAATTAGATATTTCGAAATTATCTTGTTAATAGTCTCTTAATTCAGAGTAAAAATCTCGCCATTCTACTCTGTAACCTTGGATATAATTTTTTATAGGAAATGGCCATTTCTCCAAATATACACTCTTTCATATGGGGATTATTCTTGACAAGACAATGTTCTTAGAAATTATCTACATAAATGTCATAAATGTGATGATAATAGCTTCAATTTCTTCTGGCATGTATTCATGTCACTTTGGCTTATCAATTTAACGATAGTTTGTTGAAAATTTTCACAAGAGCATGGCATTCTTCATCATGGCATGTGTTTAGGTGTAGAGGACTCCATGGATAATGTTCGGGTATGAATAATAGCCATGGATTTTCTCCGCACTCTTGAGAATAGTACGCACAAAGGTAACTGTGTAATAATCATTGTTCGATTAGAAATACCTTCAATTGCTTTGATAACGTTTCAAGCATTTCCACATTTGGAAATACATTTTCTCGCTCTAGATTTTAATCGACATTGAGACATCACAAACCCGAGTCTCTGAATTGAGAGCCGCTAGTTGAATGGATCCACGAGTAACCCAGGTCTGGGTCTTCAAGATCTGATCTATAGAAAAGGTTAGCTACAAGGCAAAATTGTTACCTTGGGATTTTTTGAGTAAATTTTTAGAATTAAGATGTGAAAAATAAATTTAAAATGTATTTTCTTAATGAAACTTAATGCATATATTTTGAAATTTGAATTAATTTATTACATGAGGCTTAGAGTTGATCCTTGATAAAATTCAAATTGAGAGGATTATTGTATATGTAAAATTATAAGAAATGATGAAGAGGATATAAAATTACGGTTTGGAAGTATAGACATTTGAATCTAGTGTTTCACGATGTTCTTCATGTTATCAATCAAATGGTCAAAATCAAGTTCCTTACAGCTAAATATTTTTACTCCAAATTCACATTAAAAAAAATTGACCTTGTTCACTTTCACAAGTGATCTCCATGATCCTTAGACTTTTCTCTTAATGAAGAGTTGAAGTAATGTAAAATATTCAAACATTAAGTAATAAAAATTTGAAGAGATATCAAATGACCTTCAACTTGTAGTGTATTGTGATTCCTTCTCTTCAATTTTGATCCTTGAGATATGCTTGGGACTCCCCAGATAGGAATTCCTTCAAAAAAAAATTATCTCAAATATGCAGCATAAATAGAGGAATCAAGATAGATCAGAAAGTAACATTCAGCTAGTATGATCTAGGATTCCTCTTTTTGGTACATTGGCTTTTGAGATGGGCTCAAAACTCTAGAAATATATTCCTCCTCCTATTATTATTTCAAGATCAAGTCCATAGTGATAGATGGAAGATGATGAGATGAGTGAATGATTTAATTGAAGATTTATCCTCTTCTTTTATAATATGTAAAAGGTTAGAACCCCCCCCCCCCAAAACTGAAAAGATCAAGAACTAGGGCAAGAGATAAATATGAACTAAATAATTGAGTATTTCTTGTTCACTAAAACTCAAAAAATCCCCTACTTTTAAATTATTAAATGACCGAATTGGCGCAGCGCTAATGTGTCTGAAAATTTGACCAAAAACACAAAAATTGACCATTTCTTAACTTGCAATTAAGGAGAAAAATGAAAATCAATGGACATGAAAAAAATACACTTAGTTAAAATCCTAATTTATTTAGATGCTTCATGACACAAAAGTTTAATATCACGTGGATGAATCTAATGATTACATATTTCTATTCCAGTATGTGTAGGAAATAAACAATGTCGGTGAGGTAGACTCTTCTACTTGAATTTGCATTTAGGAAGTTTATGCTATATTTTTCGAATAGATTTTGTTTTATATCATATCACACATGTTTTACAGTAAACTTAGGGTCATTATTGTATATTTTTTTCATGTTTGGTCACTCTATCATCGTTGATCCAATCTCTCTATCCATTAATCTAGGCCACTCGCCACGTGAACTTTGTAAGGCAGTCTAGCTTTCATAACATAGATTTGACGAAGCAAATCCACGAGGTCATTGAAAACACGCGGAATGCGTCAAAACAATTACCAAACTCACCAATTTAAATATTAATCACAAATTAGATAGTATAGAGACAAATAAGATTTGAATCCACTGAGAATTAAGATATATTTTAATAACTCTTTAAATTCGATCAAATCGGACGATAAATTGAGGTGAAAAATTTGAGATTTTGATAGATTTGGAAAGAGAACTCAAAGACGAATCCACGAAATCAAAAATCACTCGATTTAGAACAAGATTTGCAGAGAAATCAAACAGCAAAAATTAGATAGAAAATTGATCGCGAAGAGAGAGAAATCCGAAATAAAATCTAAAATTAACCTAATCTATGATTCTAAATTACAATCTAATGACACAGGATGAAAGATTAGGAAAAAAATGATGGATATTATGTGGCCTATAAGCAAATCACACTTTCAAGTATCTTGTTTATGTTCATTAAAATGAAATTTATTCATTGTTATTCTTGTGTGATGTTTACAATGAAGTCCATGAGCATGTGCAATGACTAGTCATTAAACATATGTTCTAAACATTTCTATTCGTGGGATATTCGAGAAGGACATCGAATTATCCAAAAATAATAGTACTATCTAATCAAACTCATATGATGAGTATGGTTGATCTTATAGCTATCGGTGTTGAGACACTAAGGGTATATAGTGGGTGCTCTATGGAGAAAGAGTTCACTGAATTGATCCGTATGAATCCCTGAATGGTATTATACCTAATTGTCAATCAGGTTTATTCATGTCATGTTTGTGTATGTGGTCCTTTGACTTGAGACACCAAAGACATCTTGTGGATGGATGATCGTGTTTTGATTATGACTTACGAATCCCTAGCCACGGGATATCTAAAACATCATATATTGGATACGACATGAAGTCCACGAAGATGATACATATATTGGATGGGATCATCCGCCCTCGATATTTGAGGAGATTGACTCAAGGAATGAGATGCGATGAAATCCTTGGCCAAGGTAGTGGAAATATCGAAGGAGTTCTCGATGATTTCTATACGCATCAGTACTAACTTGAGTGACCGATTAGGGTTTGACAGTTGACCATACCCTAAGTCATTCATGAGTCTAATGTGGATGAAGGATTATACATACATGGTAATCAATGACGGAAAGGTTCCATAAGAGAGTTCTTACATACTCCATATCTCTTAGTGTATGTGGTGTACCTTGGCACCCAACGGGCTAGCAAATCAACCTATCAATTGGGTTAAATCGATTCTAATTAATTAATCTATATGTGGATGTAGATAATTAATTAAAATTGACCAATAAGGTGTTATTTGGTCAATAGAGTTATTAACTAGTGAGATATATGGACCTAGAGGGTCACACACATAAAGTCTATGCATGTTGGTGGATATAGACATAATTATGAGGGTTTTTCTGAAAAAACCTCATACCAAATGATGTTATAATATCCTACATCACCAAATGTCTATAAATAGGGGGAGAACGACCACAACTCAAGGTGCCCATGAAAGCCTTGTGGGAATTCTCTCCTTTCTTCCTTTTCTCTCGTGGTGAAGAGGTTTGAAGAGGAGATCTAACCATCCGGATAACGTGTGGATACTGCTAGAGGCTAGACACTTGAATAGCTTCAAGAACTCCTTCAAGGAAACCATGTAAGTATATTTTTTTTCATTCATACTAGATGATAGGATCATCTGTTCTTGGTGGCTTCATATTTGAATATCCGATTTAATGTTTTTTGCTACATTTGATGTTTTGATCAAAATTTCATAAAGTTATCGACCTCAGATCTCATCAGAAAACACAAAATCTATCTCAAGATAGCGCTCGAAATGATCCAATTGATTGCCAGATCAAAGGCTTTTCATTCCACAATTTTGAAAACGATCGTTGGCATTAAAGAGGCAATTTTTCCTATTATTTCGGACAAAATCTCACTTTCAACCACTCCTTGGACATGGAAATGAGTCTAGAAGAAGAAAGCGAGAGATTCAAGGATGGTGGTGTCTAAATAGTTCGATTACTCGAAAACATCCAGAATAATATTTTTTGTCGAAGAAAATCTCAATTTATAGGGAGATTTGGGCGTAACCGTCGGATTGGCATTTAATCTTCGATCAACGGCTCTAATGAAATGCATATATGCAAATCATTACGCTTAAATCATATTCGCTGGATTGGAGATGGACCGTTGAGATCTCGTCACGTCGCGTGTGAAGAAGTAACCCCAAAAAACGCCCTCCGTCTAATCTTGATCTAACGCTCTGGATGTGTTGTGCACAGTTTTACTCTCAGTCGTTATAACTCCTTAGATGGACAACTGAGATTAAATTATTTTAAAATGATTTAATCTCGCGATTAAGTGACGATCGAAGCTCATGTAAGCCTCATTTAAGTGACAATCGCGCGATTAAGCCTCATTTAAGTGACGATCAAAGCTCGCGATTAAATTGCACGATCAGACGCTCCACATGCCGTCACATCACATGTGTATATAAAAACAAAAACATAGTCTCACATGACCAAAAATCACACGATTCAATGCGTAGATAAGGTATGCATGATTAGAGAGTTAGCTTTATCGTGAAAGGGATGCTTAATCTCACTAATCACGCACATACACACGTTCGCACACGCGCGCACACACACGCATGCACACATGCGCACACACATATGTGTGCGCCTCGTGGCGTATTCATATGCCGCCACATGGTGACGCATTTTTGCCCGTGCCACACTAGTTGTCACATCAGCACGCGATATAAATCTGATTTCGTTTATTCTTTTTAATTTAAAATAAATCTAAATAAAATTATTAAAAATCAGGAAAATTATTTTAAAAATTCCTAAAAATTAGAAAATTCATAACTTTTAAAAGACAACTCCAAAATAATCCAAATTTATTTCATTAGATCAGAAATTAAATTATCTATCATTCTAAAAAGTCAAATTATTTAAATAACAAGAGAATAAATTTTTATTTCAAAAATACACTCATTTCTCTTAGAAATTAAAACATAGAAAAGTAAATGAGTATAGAAAAAGTATTTTCTCTTATTATTTAACACTAAAACTCAATTTTAATCTCAAATATAGATGAGGATAAAATACACAAGAATGACAATGAATAAAAGTTCATTTCAATGAATATAAATAAAAGATGAAAGTGTGATTGGCTTGTAGGCCACATGATACCCATCATATTACTCCTTGGATTCGACCATTATTCACCACTATACTCTTTAATGTCTTATTATAACTTTAAATTGGTGAGTTTGGAACTTGTTTTGACACGAGATTGTGTGTATATAACGAATGCATGACAAAACGATTTAGTGCGGTCGTTGAAACACACGACCGTCAGTCAAATAAAATTTATAATTTCAAAGTCACCATGATTTAAAAAATCAGAAATCAAGTATATCGATGAGATCAGGAAAAAACCACGAGAACACGGTTGATGTTTATCGAAAGAATTGACTTCGTCAAACTTAAGTCTCATTAGGATTTTCAAGAAATACAAATGATATATTATCAATAAAATTAATACTAATATATGAGAGAAGACATTTTAAGAATTTTGAAAAATATTTAGAGAAGAAAAGTCAAAATTCAAGGTCAAAGTGTTGCCTTTGACTAAACTTTGACTTTATGTAAAATCAGAGAGGAAAAAGGTGAGAAAATATTATGAAAATTATATTTTCAAAAACAATAGAGAAAGAGGAGAATTTTGATATAAAGATTGTGATTTTTGGAGAAGAATTGGATTTACTACGATTTATTGAAAATCAATAAATAAAAAATTCCTGAAATGAAGATCTCGATCAAAATCGTTAAATTGACTTAATAAATGATATCCAAATGTAAAAAATGATATGAATAGAAAGCTTATGATCAGAGGATTCCAAAAAAACCAAAATTATCAAATTTCACTTTGTATATTAGGAGTAATAGCCCTCGAAAGTCAATGCCCAAATTCGGATTAATTTTGAATAATAGTTGGTCGAACAACAAGTTTGAAGGGTCAAACCTTGGTGAAAATTGACGAATCAGATATCCACCCAAAGCTAATTGAACAAGGAATCTAATGAAACAAATTTGAACGAATTGGACTCAAGATAAGGGAGAAATCCTTGTTCGGAAATCAGCAAAAATCCATGATGAAATTTGGGGGAAATGACAAAATTTCCAATTCCTAAACTCTAATTACCTATCTAAATCTAATCTAAACTATCTAAATTTTAAGGACTAGTAAGGAATCACAGTACTAACATGATTGACACAAAGATTGAGCCTCAAATTGATTTGATTGCTGAGAACTTCCCCGATTCCTTCTCTGTCGTGCTCTTGGCGTTCAAGGGTGATTTCCAAACATTTTCTTGCAATGATTCGTGATTAACTTGCCTCAATCCATGCGTGATTGAGTCTAGAACGCAAGAGAATCAAGAAAAACTTAAGATTTTCCTCCCAAAACACTTAATATCTTCATGTTTAATCAAAAGTTACAGTTTTGAAAGAGAAAACATTGATTTTTAGGAGAATTCATCGTGAAATATCCAGGCCGTCCATTTCGCTGAAGATTGTTTGAACGGCCACGATGCGTCCATGTTTGTTCACGATAAGTGGACCACGATCCCATGACGCGAGCCCCATTTTCTCCTTGATTCTCGCCGTCTGATCTTTATCAGAGCGTCCTAAGGCAGCCACGTGTCGCCCTATCATTCGTTGAGAGTGCGATTAAATCGTGATCGTCGGATTTCACTAATGCGATCAAAGGCTCTGAATTACGCACATGCATTTGATCGCAATCTGGTGGACCGAAGTCCATGAGATAAACGCATGCTCTTTCACGGGCTTTCATCCAACGCTTCTCGAGATGCCACGTCGCCTGCATACATAAAGATTAAATTAGCCACACACAGAAAGAATGAAGTGATTTTCTCGCCTATATAAGGTGGAAGCGTCAAAGCCCTTTACGTCGCCCGCTGGGCCTAGTTCGCCCCCTCTATCCTTGACGGAGCGTTTTCATGCGGTCGTTAAAACACAAAAATGCCGGTCAAACAAAATTTATAAAACTGAACTTAACAAGATAAGATAGAAAAATAAATAATGTGTAAGTATCGGGTCGATCCACAAAGAGCAGGGTTGACTTTAATTGTAGAGTTGACTTGGTCAAACTTAGGTTTTAAAGATGTTTTAAAGAAGTAAAAATAAGATGTGATGAATAGAAATGATATAAATATACCTAATAAGAACTTTTAAGAATTGAAATCATAGATTTGACAGAGAAAAGTCAAAAGTCAAAGTCAAAGCATTGACTTTGACCAACAATAGGTGTTCTGTAAAATCAGATAATCAAAAGGCGTCAGATGATTACGAAAATTATATATTTAAAAACTAGAGAGAAAATGGAATTTATTGATATAGAATTTATGATTTTTTCATAAGAAATGGATTTACTATGAATTATTGAAAATCAAATATCAAAACATCCCCAAAATGAATACCTCAGAGGAAATCTTCAAATTGACCGGTCAAATGAAATTCAAATATTGCAATTTTTATGTCAATCAAAAGCTAAGAACTAGAGAAATCTAACGAGGCCAAAATGATCAAATTCTGATTTGTAAATTGAAAGTAATTGACCCCGAAAGTCAACATTTGACTTCTGATGAAAGATGAATAGTGCTCGGTCAAACGTCAAATTGAAGGGACAAATGAACTCGGAATTTGATGAATTTTCTATCCATGGAAAGCTAATGAAAAGAGGAATCCAATGAAACAAAATCAAGTGATTTGGAATTACAATCAGAGATATATCCTATTTCCAAAATCAGCATTTTTTCGGACTGAAATTTGGGGAAAATGAAGAACACTAAGAACTAATTTACAAAATTAAACGTCTAAATCTAATAAAAACTCAAATGACCTCCTGATAATTGATCGAATCGCACTACTAACCTGATTGCCGCAAGAATGGGGCTTCAATTCTCGTGGATTGAAGCGAATTTGCTCAAATTCTTCCTCGTGGACGTTCAGAATTCAAGGGGAAAATTCGATGAAATCAAGGAGGAATTCACGATCAATCCCGCTCCAATTGCTTGGCAATCGAGTGTAAATGAGGGGGGATCACGAAGTACTAGAGATCTTCCTCGAAGTTCGCGTAATTCACTTCAGGAATCGATCAAAAGTAAAAGAACAAGAAGGGAGAATACATGCTTTTAAAGGGAAATTTGGGCCAAAAATCGTGGCCGATTGATGCAGGGGTCATGGGAGCGATTTCCTTGGGCGGTGTCATAGCTCTCAAATTGGCGGTAAATTAGTCTCAATTTTGCTTCAAAGGAACCACGATTGCGTTGCGATCGGGCCACGATCGTGCGTCAATCGTGATCTTGGTTCCCAGTCGATCGCCGTCCGATCCAGTGGAGGGATTGTAGCACTGATTCCGCAATGAAGGAGGCCATGATCGTGCTTGATCGTGGCCACGATCGCGTCGCGATCAGGTCTTGATCTTTAAGCCGTCAGATGAAGATCGCTGGGCTAATCTCGACTGCATATTTGATGACGATCGAACGCGCCATCTTTGTCCATGTGTCAGCGGGTGAGCCTTCCGATTCGAATGGCAATCGTGATCGAATCACGATCGAAATCGGGACGAAGATCCGACTCTTCCAAAGCCTCCACGTATCTCACTTGCGTCGCCCGTCCGATGGAGATCAGGCAATCCAGTGTGTCCACGCGGTGCTCCCTGATCGGGAAATCGCGAAAGATCGTCACCGTCTGATGAAGCCTGATGAAATCGCGATGAAGATCGGACGCTCTTGGCGCCTCCACGTGTCATCAGGTAAGCCCATTGATCATCGCCACTTATCCCCGATTTTGCGCACGTGTTAAGATTAGTGATCGCGTGGACTCGGGTCCACGCGATCAACGAATCGCGCTTTGTGGTTCGACGCGTGCGATGCGGCCACGTTGACGTGTCATTTTTGTGCGTCGTTAAAACACAAATACGATGGTCAAAAAAAATTTATAAAACCGAACTCACAAAGAAAAGATATAATAGTGAAGTATTGGGTAATTATCGTGTCGATCCACAGAGAGCAGGGTTGACTTAAATCGCAGAGTTGACTTGGTCAAACTTAGGTTTAAAAGGAGTTTTAAATAAGAGAAAATAAGATGTAAGATATGGAAATGATATAAATAGGGTAAATAAGAAGTTTTAAGAATTGAAATCTCGGATTTGACAGAGAAAAGTCAAAAGTCAAAGTCAAAGCATTGACTTTGACCAATAGTAGGTGTTCTACAAAATCAGAGAATCAAATAAGGTAAGAAGATTACGAAAAGTAGATATTTAGAAACTAGAGAGAAAATGGAATTTACTGATATATATTTCGTGATTTTTGGATAAGAAATGGATTTATTATGAATTATTGAAAATCAATGATCAGAAAATCCCCGAAATTAACACCTCAGAGGAAATCTTCAAATTGAATGCCCAAATGAAATCCAAATCTTGCAATTTATATGTCAATGGAAAGCTAAGAACCAGAGGAATCCAACAAGACCAAAATTATCAAATTCTGATTTGTCAATAAAAAGTAATTGACCCCAAAAGTCAACGTTTGACTTCTGATGAAAGATGAACAGTCCTTGGTCAAACGTTAAATTGGAGGGTCAAATGAAGTCAAAATTTGATGAATTTGCTATCCACGAAAAGCTGATGAAAAGAGAAATCCAATGAAAGCAAAATCAAATGACTTGGAATTATAATCAAAGAGATATCCTATTTTCAAAATTAGCAACTTTTCGGACCTAAAATTTGGCAAAATGAAGAACACTATGAACTAATTTACAAAATTAAATATATAAACCTAATAAAAATACAAATTACCTCTTGATAATTGATCGAACCTCACTACTAACCCGATTGCCGCAAGAATGGGGCCTCAATTCTCGTGGATTGAAGCGAATTTGCTCGGATTCTTCCTCGTGGACCTTCGGAATTCAAGGGGAAAATTCGATTAAGTCAAGAGGTGAAATCGTGATTATCATGCTTCCATGGCTGCATCTCTACACTCTTGGAAGCAGAGGATCACGAGAATTTAAGACCTGCCTCGAAACTCGCTTAATTTCTTCACGAGTCGATCAAAAGTTTAAGAACAAGAGAAGATATTTTTTTGTAGTTGGTTTGATTAATAGATTGATAAAAGAGGAAAGAAATGTCCTAAGATTAACACATAAACCCTAAATGTCGGTTAATCCATTTAATCGTGACGCAGTCATCATTATTCTACAGGAGCTTGAATTACCGCCCAAGCTTGGCATTTATCACGGTAGAATAATGAGCTGAATAAGCAACTAGAACTCGCATAGTATCAACCTTGCCCCCTATCCTCAGTCCCTCACGGGGCTAAGACCCTAGCCCTAGCCTTGAGCGGGGATCTCGGTGACAAGGCCCCTCTAACTTTCTCGAGATCGATTCAACCGATGGTGATTAATTCTGAAAGTACGATATGAAGATAAAACCTGATCCACCGGTGCTTCCTTGGCCTTTCGACACGAAACACTCTTGCCATGGAACAAGCGATCACAAAAGAGGATACGAAGAAGCAAGTCGGGTATCTAGATGCACTCGGTTCGTCACGCCGCACAATCCTAGATACCAGGCGAACACACAAGAACATAAGAAGAACAAACGATAATTAAACATACCTAGATAGTTGATCCCTAGCAGCCTTGATCCCAATGGCCAACCTCCAAAAGGAGGCCAACTAGAAGATGAATTTTACATTGGAGATGAGGCCTATTTATAGATAAGTTTGTGCGAAATTGGTGGATCGTGGCCCACGACGCGGATTTCACTCCGTGTGATTTCAGCCGTCGGATCGCGCGGAATTGGTGGCTCGTGACGCGGATTTCACTCCGTGTAATTTCAGCTGTCGGATCGCGCGAAATTGGTGGCTCGTGACGCGGATTTCACTCCGTGTAATTTCAGCCGTCAGATTGCGCGTAATCGGTGGGATCGTGGCCCATGACGCGGATTCCACTCCGTGTGATTTCAGCCGTCCAATTGCGCGATTTAATCCCGACCGTCCGAGTGCGCGATTTATTCTTGACCGTCCAATTGCACGATTTAATCCCCGACCGTTCGATTGCGCGATTTAATCCAGACAGTCAGATTGCACGATTTAATCCTGAAAAAAATCAAAATAAAATCCAAAAATACTATAAAAATTAAGAAATTCATAAATTCATTTGTATAACTCCTTTTTAACTCAAAATTTCTCCATTGGATCACAAATAACGTCATCTGTTTTAGCCATGTGTTTTAGCCCCGAAGAAATCCCCAGCAACGGCGCCATTTTGACGTGTCATTTTCGTGCGTCGTTAAAACACAAAGACGATGGTCAAACAAAATTTATAAAACCGAACTCACAAAGATAAGATATAATAATCAAGTATTGGGTAAGTATCGGGTCGATCCACGAAGAGCGAGGGTTGACTTTAATCGCGAGTTGACATGGTCAAACTTAGGTTTAAAAAGGAGTTTTTAAATAAGAGAAAATAAGATGTAAGATATGGAAATGATATAAATAGGGTAAATAAGAAGTTTTAAGAATTGAAATCTCAGATTTGACAGAGAAAAGTCAAAAGCAAAAGTCAAAGCATTGACTTTGACCAACAGTAGGTGTTCTGCAAAATCAGAGAATCAAATAGAGTCAGAAGATTACAAAAATTAGATATTTAGAAACTAGAGAGAAAATGGAATTTACTGATATATATTTCGTGATTTTTGGATAAGAAATGGATTTATTATGAATTATTGAAAATCAATAATCAGAAAATCCCCGAAATGAATACCTCAGAGGAAATCTTCAAATTGAATGCACAAATGAAATCCAAATCTTGCAATTTATATGTCAATAGAAAGCTAAGAACCAGAGGAATCCAACAAGACCAAAATTATCAAATTCTGATTTGTCAATAAAAAGTAATTGACCCCGAAAGTCAACGTTTGACTTCTAATGAAAGATGAACAGTCCGTGGTCAAACGTTAAATTGAAGGGTAAAATGAACTCGGAATTTGATGAATTTTCTATCCACGGAAAGCTGATGAAAAGAGGAATCGAATGAAACCAAAATCAAGTAATTTGGAATTATAATCAGACAGATATCCTATTTTCAAAATCAGTGAAATTTCACACCGAAATTTGGGGAAAATGAAGAACACTATGAACTAGTTTGCAAAATTAAACTTCTAAATCTAATAAAAACTCAAATTACCTCTTGATAATCGATCGAATCTCACTACTAACCCGATTGCCACAAGAATTAAGCTCCAATTTACGCGAATTGGAGTGAATTTGCTCGGATCCTTTCTCACGGACTTTCGGAATTCAAGGGGAAAATTCGATGAAATCAAGGAGGAATTCGTGATCAATCCCGCTCCAATCCCTTCAGAATCGAGTCTAAACGCGGGGGGATCACGATGAACTAAAGATCTTCCTCGAAATTCGCTTAATTCCTTCACGAATCGATCAAAAGTTTAAGAACAAGAGAAGATATTTTTTTGTAGTTGGTTTAATTAATAGATTGATAAAAGAGGAAAGAAATGTCCTAAGATTAACACATAAACCCTAAATGTCGGTCAATCCGTCTAATCGTGACGCAGTCATCATTATTCTACAGGAGCTTGAATTACCGCCCAAGCTTGGCGTTTATCACGGTAGAATAATGAGCTGAATAAGCAACTAGAACTCGCATAGTATCAACCTTGCCCCCTATCCTCAGTCCTCACGGGGTTAAGACCCTAGCCCTAGCCTTGAGCGGGGATCTCAGTGACAAGGCCCTCTAACTTTCTCGAGATCGATTCAACCGATGGTGATTAATTCTAAGTACGATATGAAGATAAAACCTGATCCACCGGTGCTTCCTTGGCCTTTCGACACGAAACACTCTTGCCATGGAACAAGCGATCACAAAAGAGGATACGAAGAAGCAAGTCGGGTATCTAGATGCACTCGGTTCGTCACGCCGCACAATCCTAGATACCAGGCGAACACACAAGAACATAAGAAGAACAAACGATAATTAAACATACCTAGATAGTTGATCCCTAGCAGCCTTGATCCCAATGGCCAACCTCCAAAAAGGAGGCCAACTAGAAGATGAATTTTTACATTGGAGATGAGGCCTATTTATAGATAAGTTTGTGCGAAATTGGTGGATCGTGGCCCACGACGCGGATTTCACTCCGTGTGATTTCAGCTCGTCGGATCGCGCGGATGTGGTGGCTCGTGACGCGGATTTCACTCCCGTGTAATTTCAGCCGTCGGATCGCGCGAAGTGGTGGCTCGTGACGCGGATTTCACTCCGTGTAATTTCAGCCCGTCGGATTGCGCGTAATCGGTGGGATCGTGGCCCATGACGCGGATTCCCACTCCGTGTGATTTCAGCCGTCCAATTGCGCGATTTAATCCCGACCGTCCGATTGCGCGATTTATTCTTGACCGTCCAATTGCACGATTTAATCCCAGGCCGTTCGATTGCGCGATTTAATCACGACCGTCCGATTGCACGATTTAATCCTGAAAAAAATCAAAAATAAAAATCCAAAAATACTATAAAATTAAGAAATTCATAAATTCATTTGTATAACTCCTTTTTAACTCAAAATTTCTCCATTGGATCACAAATAACGTCATCTGTTTTAGCCATGTGTTTTAGCCCCGAAGAAATCCCCAGCAACGGCGCCATTTTGACGTGTCATTTTCGTGCGTCGTTAAAACACAAAGACGATGGTCAAACAAAATTTATAAAACCGAACTCACAAAGATAAGATATAATAATCAAGTATTGGGTAAGTATCGGGTCGATCCACAGAGAGCAGGGTTGACTTTAATCGCAGAGTTGACATGGTCAAACTTAGGTTTAAAAGGAGTTTTAAATAAGAGAAAATAAGATGTAAGATATGGAAATGATATAAATAGGGTAAATAAGAAGTTTTAAGAATTGAAATCTCGGATTTGACAGAGAAAAGTCAAAAGCCAAAGTCAAAGCATTGACTTTGACCAACAGTAGGTGTTCTGCAAAATCAGAGAATCAAATAGAGTCAGAAGATTACAAAAATTAGATATTTAGAAACTAGAGAGAAAATGGAATTTACTGATATATATTTCGTGATTTTTGGATAAGAAATGGATTTATTATGAATTATTGAAAATCAATAATCAGAAAATCCCCGAAATGAATACCTCAGAGGAAATCTTCAAATTGAATGCACAAATGAAATCCAAATCTTGCAATTTATATGTCAATAGAAAGCTAAGAACCAGAGGAATCCAACAAGACCAAAATTATCAAATTCTGATTTGTCAATAAAAAGTAATTGACCCCGAAAGTCAACGTTTGACTTCTAATGAAAGATGAACAGTCGTGGTCAAACGTTAAATTGAAGGGTAAAAATGAACTCGGAATTTGATGAATTTTCTATCCACGGAAAGCTGATGAAAAGAGGAATCGAATGAAACCAAAATCAAGTAATTTGGAATTATAATCAGACAGATATCCTATTTTCAAAATCAGTGAAATTTCACACCGAAATTTGGGGAAAATGAAGAACACTATGAACTAGTTTGCAAAATTAAACTTCTAAATCTAATAAAAACTCAAATTACCTCTTGATAATCGATCGAATCTCACTACTAACCCGATTGCCACAAGAATTAAGCTCCAATTTACGCGGGATTGGAGTGAATTTGCTCGGATCCTTTCTCACGGACTTTCGGAATTCAAGGGGAAAATTCGATGAAATCAAGGAGGAATTCGTGATCAATCCCGCTCCAATCCCTTCAGAATCGAGTCTAAACGCGGGGATCACGATGAACTAAAAGATCTTCCTCGAAATTCGCTTAATTCCTTCACGAATCGATCAAAAAGTTTAAGAACAAGAGAAGATATTTTTGTAGTTGGTTTAATTAATAGATTGATAAAAGAGGAAAGAAATGTCCTAAGATTAACACATAAACCCTAAATGTCGGTCAATCCGTCTAATCGTGACGCAGTCATCATTATTCTACAGGAGCTTGAATTACCGCCCAAGCTTGGCGTTTATCACGGTAGAATAATGAGCTGAATAAGCAACTAGAACTCGCATAGTATCAACCTTGCCCCCTATCCTCAGTCCTCACGGGGTTAAGACCCTAGCCCTAGCCTTGAGCGGGGATCTCAGTGACAAGGCCCTCTAACTTTCTCGAGATCGATTCAACCGATGGTGATTAATTCTAAGTACGATATGAAGATAAAACCTGATCCACCGGTGCTTCCTTGGCCTTTCGACACGAAACACTCTTGCCATGGAACAAGCGATCACAAAAGAGGATACGAAGAAGCAAGTCGGGTATCTAGATGCACTCGGTTCGTCACGCCGCACAATCCTAGATACCAGGCGAACACACAAGAACATAAGAAGAACAAACGATAATTAAACATACCTAGATAGTTGATCCCTAGCAGCCTTGATCCCAATGGCCAACCTCCAAAAGGAGGCCAACTAGAAGATGAATTTTACATTGGAGATGAGGCCTATTTATAGATAAGTTTGTGCGAAATTGGTGGATCGTGGCCCACGACGCGGATTTCACTCCGTGTGATTTCAGCCGTCGGATCGCGCGGAATTGGTGGCTCGTGACGCGGATTTCACTCCGTGTAATTTCAGCCGTCGGATCGCGCGAAATTGGTGGCTCGTGACGCGGATTTCACTCCGTGTAATTTCAGCCGTCAGATTGCGCGTAATCGGTGGGATCGTGGCCCATGACGCGGATTCCACTCCGTGTGATTTCAGCCGTCCAATTGCGCGATTTAATCCCGACCGTCCGATTGCGCGATTTATTCTTGACCGTCCAATTGCACGATTTAATCCCGACCGTTCGATTGCGCGATTTAATCCCGACCGTCCGATTGCACGATTTAATCCTGAAAAATCAAAATAAAATCCAAAAAATACTATAAAATTAAGAAATTCATAAATTCATTTGTATAACTCCTTTTTAACTCAAAATTTCTCCATTGGATCACAAATAACGTCATCTGTTTTAGCCATGTGTTTTAGCCCCGAAGAAATCCCCAGCAACGGCGCCATTTTGACGTGTCATTTTCGTGCGTCGTTAAAACACAAAGACGATGGTCAAACAAAATTTATAAAACCGAACTCACAAAGATAAGATATAATAATCAAGTATTGGGTAAGTATCGGGTCGATCCACAGAGAGCAGGGTTGACTTTAATCGCAGAGTTGACATGGTCAAACTTAGGTTTAAAAGGAGTTTTAAATAAGAGAAAATAAGATGTAAGATATGGAAATGATATAAATAGGGTAAATAAGAAGTTTTAAGAATTGAAATCTCGGATTTGACAGAGAAAAGTCAAAAGCCAAAGTCAAAGCATTGACTTTGACCAACAAATGAGGTGTTCTGCAAAAATCAGAGAATCAAATAGAGTCAGAAGATTACAAAAAAATTAGATATTTAGAAACTAGAGAGAAAAATGGAATTTACTGATATATATTTCGTGATTTTTTTGGATAAGAAATGGATTTATTATGAATTATTGAAAATCAATAATCAGAAAATCCCCGAAATGAATACCTCAGAGGAAATCTTCAAATTGAATGCACAAATGAAATCCAAATCTTGCAATTTATATGTCAATAGAAAGCTAAGAACCAGAGGAATCCAACAAGACCAAAATTATCAAATTCTGATTTGTCAATAAAAAGTAATTGACCCCGAAAGTCAACGTTTGACTTCTAATGAAAGATGAACAGTCCGTGGTCAAACGTTAAATTGAAGGGTAAAATGAACTCGGAATTTGATGAATTTTCTATCCACGGAAAGCTGATGAAAAGAGGAATCGAATGAAACCAAAATCAAGTAATTTGGAATTATAATCAGACAGATATCCTATTTTCAAAATCAGTGAAATTTCACACCGAAATTTGGGGAAAATGAAGAACACTATGAACTAGTTTGCAAAATTAAACTTCTAAATCTAATAAAAACTCAAATTACCTCTTGATAATCGATCGAATCTCACTACTAACCCGATTGCCACAAGAATTAAGCTCCAATTTACGCGAATTGGAGTGAATTTGCTCGGATCCTTTCTCACGGACTTTCGGAATTCAAGGGGAAAATTCGATGAAATCAAGGAGGAATTCGTGATCAATCCCGCTCCAATCCCTTCAGAATCGAGTCTAAACGCGGGGGATCACGATGAACTAAAGATCTTCCTCGAAATTCGCTTAATTCCTTCACGAATCGATCAAAAGTTTAAGAACAAGAGAAGATATTTTTTTGTAGTTGGTTTAATTAATAGATTGATAAAAGAGGAAAGAAATGTCCTAAGATTAACACATAAACCCTAAATGTCGGTCAATCCGTCTAATCGTGACGCAGTCATCATTATTCTACAGGAGCTTGAATTACCGCCCAAGCTTGGCGTTTATCACGGTAGAATAATGAGCTGAATAAGCAACTAGAACTCGCATAGTATCAACCTTGCCCCCTATCCTCAGTCCTCACGGGGCTAAGACCCTAGCCCTAGCCTTGAGCGGGGATCTCAGTGACAAGGCCCTCTAACTTTCTCGAGATCGATTCAACCGATGGTGATTAATTCTAAGTACGATATGAAGATAAAACCTGATCCACCGGTGCTTCCTTGGCCTTTCGACACGAAACACTCTGCCATGGAACAAGCGATCACAAAAGAGGATACGAAGAAGCAAGTCGGGTATCTAGATGCACTCGGTTCGTCACGCCGCACAATCCTAGATACCAGGCGAACACACAAGAACATAAGAAGAACAAACGATAATTAAACATACCTAGATAGTTGATCCCTAGCAGCCTTGATCCCAATGGCCAACCTCCAAAAGGAGGCCAACTAGAAGATGAATTTTACATTGGAGATGAGGCCTATTTATAGATAAGTTTGTGCGAAATTGGTGGATCGTGGCCCACGACGCGGATTTCACTCCGTGTGATTTCAGCCGTCGGATCGCGCGAAATTGGTGGCTCGTGACGCGGATTTCACTTCGTGTAATTTCAGCCGTGAAATCGCGCGAAATTGGTGGCTCGTGACGCGGATTTCACTCCGTGTAATTTCAGCCGTCAGATCGCGCGTAATCGGTGGGATCGTGGCCCATGACGCGGATTCCACTCCGTGTGATTTCAGCCGTCCAATTGCGCGATTAAATCCCGACCGTTCGATTGCACGATTTAATCCTGAAAAATCAAAATAAAATCCAGAAAATACTATAAAATTAAGAAATTCATAAATTCATTTGTGTAACTCCTTTTTAACTCAAATTTTCTCCATTGGATCACAAATTTCTTCAGTTTTAACATCATGTCATTTAAAATATATTTTCAAAGAAGAAATCAAGATGAATTAGAATTTACTTAAATCATTTCTCACTAAACATTCTAAATCATAAATTCATCTTGAAATTATCCTTCCAAACATTTACTAAAGTCAAAAATCATTCAATACAAGAGATTAACTTCTATTAATTTAAACTTAACAAAAGATTAATCATCTATTAAGCATGAAATTATCCCTAATTTATGCATAAATATCAACTTTAGTGAAATGACATGCCAATGGAGAAAATTCATAAAAAGTATGATAACATGCATCATATACACATAAAATAAGCATGAATATGAGTTAATTAGGATAAGAATTCAAGTTATAAATGCATGTTATCACACGTCACATGCAATAGAAAACGTGTGGGAACATAGTCCCACACAGAGAAAAATATGGGAAATCGCTAGGTTAAAAGGTGGGGCGCGGTAACACATTTGCGTTACCGCCCCAAATACCTAACCAGGGCCCACTAACCCGTGGGCCCTCCATCTGCCAACCCCCTGCCACGTGACGTCCCACACGGGTGCCCACGTGGAATCGCATGGACATGCGTGGTCTCCTGCCACGTGTCTGCGCGCCCTGTGCGCCTCCTGCGCCTCGCGTGGGCCACTCGCGGCCCTGCCATGTGGCCTTAGAGCCACGTCGCATCCGCGTGGTGGTCCCGCGCGCCACGTCAGCTCCTCGACACGTCAGGTACGCGTGCCACGTCAGCATACGGGGGTCTGTGGACCAAAATACCCCCTTTTTTGCAATTTTACTTAAGAAAAGTTAAGAAAAATTAATTTAAAAATCAAATTAAAATCGAAAAAGGGAATAAACCTCAAAAATTCATAACTTTAAATGTAGAACTCCTTTTTAATCCAAATTTTCTCCATTGGATCACAGATTTCTTCCTTTTTAACATCATATCATTTAAAATATAGTTTCAAAGAAGAAATCAAGATGAATTAAAAATTACTTAACTCATGTCTTAATAAATATTCTAAATCATAAATTCATCTTGAAATTATCCTTCAAAACATGCACTAAAGTCAAAATCATTCAATAAAAGAGATTAACTTCTATTAATTTAAACTTAAAAAAAGATTAATCATCTATTAAGCATGAAATTATCCCTAATTTATGCATAAATATCAACTCTAGTGAAATGACATACCAATGGAGAAAATTCCTAAAAAGTATGATAACATGCATCATATTCTCATAAAATAAGCATGAATATGAGTTAATTAGGATGAGAATTTAAGTTATAAATGCATGTTATCAATCCTCTATCACGGGCCCACTATACCCGTGGGCCCAATAAGCTATGCCCAATTGATACTTCGTGCCACATAGGCACCCACGTGGGTTTGTGTCGGCATCTCGCCACATCTGCTCCACGCGGGTCCAGCGCTTAATAAACCCTTTTTTGAAATTATTCTAGCCTTTAAAAATTCCACAAAATTCCTGAAAAATAAAATAAAATCTAGAAAAATGTAAAAACTTCATAAATTCGTAACTTTCAATTTACAAGGCCTTTTGACTGAAATTTTCTCCATTGGATCAAATTTTTTTATTTAATCCCATGCCACCTGAAATATAATTTTAAACAAGAAAATATACTGAATTCAAAATAATATTAAGTCAACCCTTTGAAGTTCTTATTTTGATTCATCCCATCATTCTCTTCTTGTAATTTCTTCTTTTAATCATCCATTAAAGTCAAAATGAAATCAAGAAAAATAGTTAAACGTGTTTGACCTTGCAAAAGGTCAAACATCAATAAAACACATAATTAACCCTAAATAATGTAAAAATGTGGACTTTAGTAAAAATGGCATGCCAATGGAGAAAATTCATGAAAACTATGATAGCATGCATCATAATTATATAAAGCATTAATATCAGTTTAATATGATAGTATTTCAAGTTAAATATGCATGTTATCACCACATGAAATTGTTTCGTCAATAGCCACTTGAATTAAAGAAGCAATCAAAATTGGAGAAATATCAAAGAATCCAAATAGATTTGGAAGCACCCAAAGTTGAAAAGCATCTAGGTAACTAATTTTTTATTTTTAAAAATGATTGAGTTTGACCACTTGAGTTTGTCTCAAAACAATGAACACAAGAAATATGTGAATACTTTGGCATTGAAATACAAATGATGATGCAACCATTTTAATTGTGGAAGGGAGAGAGATGTCATGATAGATGATGCAATCTCTTGGAATGGTAATAAAGAGTAGATCATTATGTTTTTAAAGGACATAAATTGTAATTCCATTGATATATTTGATGTAAAATGGAAAACCCATGGTTTTCAAATTCAAACTCTTTTGTTACACTTTCATCTCCTCTTCTATATTTAGTCCACAAATATCTATCTCCAATCTCTTAGAAATCTTAACATGGTATGACAACCAAAATTTATAATGGAAAGCTCCTCAATGCCAAAGGATTTAATCTCCCCTCCCTCCTCTTCTCCATCAGCAACTATAGATCAAGAAAATGATTGTTTTATACCAATCTGGTTATGCAAACTTTGTGACCACAACTACTTGCTATGGTGGATACACCTAACCTTGTATCTCCAAAGCCCAAGTTTACTTTGACTCACTAAGGGTAATCCTACGGATACAGAAATTCATATATAAAAAGAATCACAATTTCCCAATCCCCAATATTAAATGGAAAAAACATGGACCTTTGGTATTGACCTTTATTAACTGCCCTCTTTCACTATCTACATTTTTAGGTGTTGTGAAAAAGAAAGACCTAGGGAATATTGGGCTTGTTGAAAATAGATTTTTGACTATGGAATATAACAAAATATCTATCACTAAAGCAAAATAGAGCTCATTGAAAGTGCAAAATCACTTATCAATATTAAATACGCATCTCACTAAAAATATAGAATTCAAGCTAGCATAGCAGCTTGCCAAGCTCAAATTCACAAATAGTTAGGTTTAAAATACAATGATTGTTAAAACTTACATGAATTTTTATAATTCAGATGATGAAATATGGCTAAATGATAGAGAAAACATCATATCAACAAAATTGATGAAACAAGCTTTCTAGCGAGCTTATGATTGAGCAAACAAGCTTGTATTGCAAGAGATATCATATAAAGGAGTTAGAGAGATGAAACGATGTATGAGGAGAGAAGAAAACAAATATTAAGACACAATTATCTGCCTAACACATCAACATAAATACTAAATAAGAATCAATTTAATATCTTAGCCTTCCACTAGCTTGGATATATTGACAGATCAACCTAATTAGCTCCAAATCGAAGTTACTTGAATTGTCACAATTGTTTTCAACCTCATGTTCTCCTGCTAAGTCCCCATTGTTGAGTTCTCTATATGAGGAGGATTGATGGGGCAAGCACCCTAGCCCCACCATTGAAGGTAAATTTGTCTATTATTAGGTTAATTTCCTAGTTTATTTTCCAATTTCTTTTCATTTTCTTTTAATGTTTAAAATTTTTTTTCTTTCATCCAAGGGATATAAATGGACAACGTATGTTTTAAAATCATTATGCATATTTTTCACTGAGATTTCTTCTCCTCCTCAAAAGTGTGCCCTATAGACCCATTTCAATCACTGTGTCAAATCCTAGCTAACAATCCCACATCTCACATCAACCTCGTATCAAAGCTAACAATTTGTATTCATGTTCTCGTTGAAAATACACATCAATGAGTCAAAAATAAATTCAAACTTACTCATAAGTAAGATTAATCAAGAATAATTCATTATAATAGTGAGAAAGGGTTGAAAAATTAATATGAGACATTTGACTTTCCTATATATTAACACATAGGTTTCGCCTTTTGAGAATGTTCAATCCACAAAAATCTAGGGTTTCTTTTTTAGGGTATTAGAATTTGATCAAATTGAATGATTAATTGGGATGAGAAATTCTTGAAAATGTATATTAAGAAAGAGACCACAAAGAAATTTCTAGGAATCAAAAATCACAAAAATCAAATCTAAATCCATGGAAAAAATAAAAAATAAGTTAGAGAGAAAATGATTCACAATGAGAGATAACAAAAAATTTATGAAATTCAATCACATTATTACACTAAAATAAAAGCTATTACCAAATGATGTTATATTAGGGGAAAGAAGCAATGGCTAACTTGAAGACCATGATAAAATTGATCCAATTAATCATTGAATTGTGGGCTTTTCATTTTGTCTTTTTGAATGTGAAATTTCTCACCAAACTCTTGATTGTAAATGCTCAATTGATGAGGAAATGAGTATAAAACATGATTCAATCAAGAGATTTAAGGAAGAAGCTACCCAAATGATCTGACCAATCATGTCTTCCAAGAATATGTACATCATCAAGGAGAGAGTATAAATAGAGTGTGAATTGGGCGTAACCATTAAATTGTCCCTTCAAATGCAATCAACAATCAAAATTAAATATAAAGAGATGAATCGATGCCTTTAAGTCTTAGATGTTAGCTCAAAAATGGAATAGTGAGATTTTGCCACAACGCCATGTGAAGATGAATGTCCACAACAATAGTTGACAAAGGAGAAGCGGGTGGAAGATCCAATTTAAAGTTCTTGTTTTCCGTAATAAAGCAAGACGATAGTATCAAGAAAGAAATTCATAGAGCCAAATTAGGCCAACATTAGGTGATTTGGTGCAAAGGACGGGATCCTGCATGATAATATCATAGGGCATCAACAAGATGTCAGTAGCGTGTTGGCACAATAGGATGTTAGCATGGGTATTGCCAATGGGGGTGCTAGTGGGGCATGGTTGCTCCTTTAGTCTCAACACGAACCAAAAAAGAGGAGAGGAGAAGGGAGAAAGAATGAGAGAGAAGGCAACATTACAAGAGTGTCATTGAGTCTCTAGGCCCTATATTCTCTCACATTTAGAGTTTGGTAAACTTGAATGATGAAATGAGGTGAGAAATTAGGAAATTAGTATTTTAAGAAATTAGAAGAGTACATCTTTCCACTCAATCAAATCACGTGCCAAGTAAATTTAAAATAACGGAGAAATGGAAGAGAGAAATTAGAAAGAGAAAATTGTGAATGACAAGAAAATTCAATATAAATCAATCTTCTTTGCATAAAATAAATTCAATATAAATTAGTGCTATAGGATGACAGATTAGATCAAAATTTAAGTCCAAGAAATTTCTTTAGTTGTCCCTCAAATTGAGTAAAACCCAAATCGAAAGCTTTGACAATATCCAACACTTAATGTGTTAATTGATAACATGTTATTTATACATGAATTTACATGATTGTTAACGCAAATAAAAGCATTAATTACTCTAATTGTATGCATGTTATCATATTTTAAGTATATTTCTATCATTTTGCATAAGTTTATGTTATGATCTAAAAATACATCATTTTCTGGATAATTATATATAATTAAACATTATAATTTTTAATCCTATTTATATTAAAGATCATAATGATGTTTTCATGATTAAATCATAAGAGAAATCATGCATATTAACATTCATGTATTTTTATAAAGTTATTTTTAGAAAATACATGAATGTATTTATTTAATCAAAATTCATTCTCTAACTATTTTAATATTTTGAATTTTTATAATGACAGATTATTCAATTTATGATCCAACAAAATAAATTTGAACTAATTTGGAGTTGTATTTTGAAAGTTATGATTTTTACAATTTTCTGGAATTTTTATAAATTTATTTAAGTATATTTTCAATTTTAAATTGATTAAAAACAATTAAAAATAAGCAAAAAGGGGGATATTAAACGCGCAAAACCCACGTGGATGCGATGTGGCACGAATGGCCACGTGGCAGAGCCACACGGACCCACGCAAGCGCCTGCGTGGCGCGGAGGTGACACGTGTGCGATATTTATACTTATTCATATTATATATGGTTATAGTACATATAAGCATTCCGTTTATCGGAACTCGCTAACCCATAAAACCGTTGCACCTTATATAACCAACATCTCTCTTTAATTTTCTCCGTGTGGGACTATGTTCACTCTTATTTTGAATTACAGGCGACGTGGACTAATGCGATGCGTTGGATTAAAAGCGTGTGGATCATATCGCGTCAATGCGGTGAACTTTGGGTCCACGCAATCACTATCAGCGCACGTGCCTTAATTAGAAGTTAAGTGAAGTAATCGCGACCGTCTATCAAGGAGTTATAACGGTCGAGATTCATCGCGACTGATGGACCTTTCGATCAATCAAGACCGCCCGATGAAGATCTAACGCACGCGATGAAATGATGTGCCTCTTCGCACACACGACGTGGATGCATCCTGATGCTTCAATTGCGATCGGACAGATGTGACTTAATCGCACCGTTTCGATCAAATGGCGCGTCATTCGGACCGTTGATCGCGATGGACCGTTAGATCGACGGTTATGCCCTATTTTTCTTTAAATTAGAGTGTTCTTCCTGAAACGGAACTCACCCTTGGATTTTCGAGATTAATCAAACTGCTTAGACACCACAATTCAAGTGTCATTCGATTCCTTTGCATTCTTGACACATTTCCGTGTCCGAGGAGCATTTGAAATCGAAAATTGATCGAGAGAGGAAGGAGAAATCACATCTTGAACGCCATCTTCGTCTTCAAAAACGCGGAATGAAAAGCCATGCATCCGGCGATTAATTGGATCATTTCAAAGTCTATTTTGGATTATATTACGTGTTTTTATCTTAATCTTTCATCATTTAGTGTTACTTTTACATTTTGAATCGTAGATTAAGTTTAATTTGGTTTTAATTTCGGTTTTTAATCATTTTCGCGATTAAATTTCTATCCCATTTTCAAACTTTGATTACTTCACGAATTCTAATCCAAATCACTAGATTTTTGATTCCGTGGATTCGTAATTGATTTATCTTTTTTAATATCATAAATTTCCCAATTTTGAATCTCAATTCCTTGTCCAATTTGATCGAATTTCAAAGATATCTCTCAAATTTCCCTAATTCTCTGTGGATTCGACCCTTATTTACTATTATACCCTTCAATTAATAAATTAATCTTAAAATTTGTAAGTTTGGACTTTTTTTTGACACGACATTGTGTGTATTCAACGACCATACGCATATCGTTTTGTCATTAATCGTCTCTCAAGCCTTCTCCAAATCTTGATCTTCTAAACTATTAAAAGAAAAAAATCATCTAGTATTTACTAAAATAAAGATATTCAAGGACCATGACATCATCAAGGCTCAATTCATTGAGATTTTTTAAGAATAATTTGTTTTAAGAGCAAGAGGTGTATTAAAGAGTTAAAATCGTAAAAAAATTGAAGCCTTTGGATCATCTCAAGTGGATCACCTAGAATCGCAATGCAAGCACTAAATAAGTGTCGCATGGTGGTACTTCGGCATGTGATTAATGCACTAAATAAGAACCTGCCACACAATGCACTAAGTGTCGCTTTTCAAATGCCAAGCTTGCTTGTTGGCAATCTGCCACACTATATATACACCATATAAGCTTCATGATAAGGCCTACATCTTACCCTTTTCTCTAGAAATAAATTCATAAAAATAACAAAAGTTTTAGAAAAAATCCCTAAAACATAGAAACCAAGTTTTCTTCTTTTAATCTACTATATTTTTATGTCATTTGAATTCAAAAAAAAAAAGAGGATCAAAGGGTTTCTAAACGAGTATCTCATTATTGCATTAAAAGTAAAACTAGGTCACCTTGAAATTTTCACCTGGATCATAATCATATCAAATTTCTCTTTATTTTCCAAACTTCACTTTTCTAAATTCTCTAATTTCAATAAGAAAAGATATTCAATCTTTGAAAAGGTCAAACTCCTTAACTACACAAAAGTAGCTTCAAAAGTGCAATTTGAGAACATGAATTAAATGGTATGGGATTCATGGAAATACAATATTACACATCAGAATCACAAAAATTATGCATTAACATCAATAAAAAAACCCTATTTTCACACACAAAGTTGCATATTATCAATACACAAGATGTAATTGACGAGACGAAACCGCGAGGTCATCGATTTCAAGCGGTATCGCGTCAAAAATTATTCCAAACTTACCAATTTTAGAAAATTCACTCGAATTGAGGGGTATAATGGTAAATATGGGTCGAATCCACAGGGAATTAAGGAATTTCTTGATGTATTCTTCAAATTTGATCAAATCGGACGAGAAATTGATGGAGGAAATTGGGGAAAATGGTATTTTATGAAAGTAGACTTCAAATCGATTCCACGGAATCAAAAATCGTCCAATTTGGACTTGATTTCGCGGAGAAATCAAGATTCGAAGTGGAGAGAAATTTTCGGATAGGAGAATCGCGATTTTAGCTAAAATTCAACGAAATTAAACTCTAAATGTTAATCTAAATTGAAATCAAACCTTATTAAACTAATTCTTGGTAAAAACCGCTTCCACTAACCGTGACTAGCGATCGGATTAGCTCGATTAATCCGATTAATCGACGAAAATACCGAAAAATGCCGCGACGAGTTCAAGCTGCGATTTCTACCAAACTACCTGATGAAATCTTGATTTCAAGCGCTCCGGAGGTGCGGAATTGAAAGGAGAACACGTTGAGATCAAGAGAAACGAGATAGAGGGGTGTCTTGACAGTCAATTGGATTCAACTCTTCTCAGATGTCTAAGAACGACGAAGAACACATAGTTTTATAGGGAGAAAATTCGTAACCGTCTGATCGTTTCGATCGACGGTTACGATGAAACGGTCCATCGTGGACCGTTTCAAAAATATCATAGCCGTCCGATCGTGATGGACGGTCCAGATGTGATCGTAAGAGAGGCGTGATAAAACGCCTTCGATTTTGCCCCTTCGATCTTGATCGGACGGTCTGGATGTGCCCCGCCAGATCGCATCACGACCGTTATAACGCCTTCAATTTCAGCACGTGTCTTGATCACGATCCGGTGGTCCGTGCTCCACGCGATCGACGTCCGTCGATCGATCGTCCGCGAGATCCAACGCCCGTCGTCGCGCCACGTCGCCTGCAAGGTAAGTAAGACATAAATTTAGTCCCACACGGACTTAATTAAATGAAACCGTCGGGTTTATAATACCTGACGGTTTCTAAGGGTATGACCCTTCCCATATAGGGGAGGACAAAGACCCATTTTATAATATAAGTAATATATATATATATAATATATATAAACGCGCCACGTAGGCGCGCTGCGCGGGTCCGCATGGCTCTGCCACGTGGCCTTGCGTGCCACGTCGCACCCGTGTGGGCCCCGCGCGCTTTTTGAAATTTTTTATATATATATTATATTTATTTTAATCTATTTTAAATCAAAATTAAATCAGAAAAATCAGGAAAAATCCAGAAAAAAATCCCTAAAATTGTAAAAATCATATCTTTTAAAATACAACTCCAAATTAATCCAAATTTCTTTCATTTGATCCAAAATTTAATTATCTATTATTCGAAAAAGTCAAAATTAATAAATAATGAGAGTTTTAAATTTTATTTTCAAAAATATAGTTATTTTTAAGAGATTTTAACTTAGGAAAATATAAATAAATGTCTATAAATGCTTTCTCTCATTATTTTAACTCTAAAAACATCCATAATCTCAAAAATAAATATAGGTTATTAATTTATTCATCTTAAAATCATTATCTTTAACCCTAATTTAAAGTGTTTTTGAGAATATAGTGACTTTTCATATAATAATAGAAAAATACATATAAGTATGATAACATGCATGAAAATGAAATCATTTATACTTAAATATACATCAAAAATCATGTTTTATGATGTAAATATCGCATGTTATCAGTAATCATCTCCACATATTCCCTTCCCATGGAACCAACCAACACACTTCACGCCTCCAAGATCTAGCTTGGAAGGCAGTGATGAAGAAGGAATTTTGTGCTCTCCTCCATGACTCTTCCTAAGCACTAGTTCCTCAACCACCAAGCGTGAATATTTTGGGAAAATAAATAAATTTTCTAAAGTAAACACAATAGATGGCTTCAGAGAGCAATACAAATCCCTCTTGGTCGTCCAAGGCTAACATCAACACCAAGGTTTTGAATTATATGATACGTTTAGATTTTTCATCAAGCAAATAACCATTCAATTTTCTACTTTCAAAGGTTTCTACTCATAGTAGTCGATTGGACAACTCAATGTGTCCACAAACTTCTGTCATAATAATCTAAATGAACAAAGTTTTATGTAATAAAAATGTGGATTTTAGTAGTCCTCTCATCCTCTCTACCTATGCCAACTTTGTAAGCCTATCTATGACCTTAAGCGGTTTCCTCATATCTGGTTTCAAAAGATACATCTCACATCTCTAAACTTGGTTTGTATCTCGAATAGATCTGTCACTTTGCTTTCATCTAATTGTGTCGTCAAAGTTTTTTCTTCTAATATTATATTCATTGTCTTCTCTTTATTTTCTCTAATTCAATGATTTCATCATGAGCCATCTAACATGTGAAATTTTTGTTTGCCATATGTGAACCCTCACTAAATGATCAAAGAATTTGCCTTAATAATCCTTGAGGATATAAAGCTTACTTCTAAAATATCTACTTCAATTGATCAGTAGACTCAAACTTGTTTGGAACTAAAATTCAAGAAAGGAAGTTTGAAGAATATGAAACTCATGCATTATTCATGGAGTGACTCAAGAAATCCCCCTAAAATACCCTTTAACATAATTTTGGGCAACAACAACATTGCCTATAAATTAGCTAACCCATTTAAAACCATGTAGATTGTAATAACCATCATGTAAGATAATTAATATAATTAAAACTATATTTCTATTCTAAATGATTATTATCTAGTAACTTCCCCTCAGAATGCTGCGGAGAGAAAGACCTAGAGAGTAGCAATGTCGATAAGTGTTAGTTGTGAGAGACTGACTCTCTTTTCCTTGTTGACATGTCGCTTGAAATGATTGAGTCTATGCAAGCCATGCAAGCTCTAGGGATTCATGTGGCAACAAGTGGCATGCCGATTAGTGACAATTATGCCACATCATTGTACCAGCTCAAGCCACAGTTATAAATTCCTAAAAAGTCATTTTTAAGCTTTCACAATTTTAAGGAAAATCCATAAAAATAGTGAAAGTCTTCAAACTTAAAAAATTCATATCTTTTCATAATACAACTCATTTATCATCCAAGTTGTATTCTTTACATTATAAATTAAATTATATATCATTTTATGTTATTTAAATTAATAAATAACAAGAGAAGAAAATAGTCATGAAGGAAAACCCCCCAATTTGCCTCAAAAAGTCAAATTGGATCAATTATAAAAGTTGATTTGAAGGGGAAATCTCTTTATATTATATATATTATTCATAATTATTTTTCTATAAATATGAAAACTCAGAATGTTGGTAAAGTGAGGCTAATATTAAATTATTATTTTTTAAAAGTCAAGCATGTCAATCAAGTTTATTCATATCACAATTGTGTCAAACGTGTCAACCTAAAATTTTCTTTAAATAATGCATTTTAAGACTTTGAGATAAATGGCATAGATTTCATAAAAACATATTTAAAATCTGATAACATGCATCATAAATGTGTGAAGTACATGATGGATATTATATGGCGTGCAAGCCAATCATACTTTCATCTTTTACGCATATTCATTGAAATAAACTTTTATTGATTGTCATTCTTGTGTGATGTTTGTAATGAAGTCCATGAATATATTGAATTATCAAGTTAATTATGAGATCATAATACAATGATCATTATGATTTAAATATATGTTCTTAATATTCCTATTCGTGGGATACTCAAGAAGGACATCAAATTATCTGGAAAGAATAACACTATCAAATCTGATTCATATGATGAGTATGGCTGATCCAAATGATAGATAGTATGGAGACACTAAGGATAGATAGTGAGTGCTCTTTAGAGAAAGATTTCACTTAACTGATCTATATGAATCCTTGAATGGTATTATACCAAATTGTCAATCAAGTTGATTCATATCACAATTGTGTACATGGTCCTGAGTCCTAAGACACCAAAGATATCTTGTAGATGGATGATTGTGTTTTGACTATGACTTACAAATCCTTAGACACAACATCTCCAAAACATCATAAATTAGATACGACATGAAGTCCTTGAAGTTGATTGAGTGGTCAAGATAGGATCGTCTGCTCTTGGTATAAGAGATTGACTCTAAGAATGAGATGCAGCTAAATCCTTGACCAAGGTAATGGAATTATTAGAGAAGTTATTCTTGATGATTTCCTATGTGTATTAGTACTAAATTGAGTGACCGATTAGGGTTTGACAGTTAACCATACCTTAAGTCATTCATGAGTCTAGTGTGGATTAAGGATTATATGTATATGGTAGCTAATGACGGTAGGGTTCAATGAAAGAAATCTGATATACTCTATATCTCATAGAGCACGTGGTGTAGCTTGGCACCCACCGTGCTAGCAACTTTATCATGCTTATCGGGTTAAATTGATTCTTAGTTAATAAATCTATGTGTTGATATATTTAATTGATAAGAAATACCAATAAGTGTTATTGCATCAGTCAAGTCATTAACTAGTGAGATATATAGAACTAGATGTCCACACACATAAGGTGGATATAAAAAAAATATAAGGGTTTTTGTGAAAATTTTATATTCCTAAAGTCTATAAAGAAGAGGAGAACAACCATAATAAGAGTGCCCATGCGAGCCTAGTAGAAAACTATCCCCTCTCTTCTCTTCTTCTCGTGGCAACGAGTGTTCTAGAGGAGATCCAATCATTTAGTGATTGTGTGGATACCACTAAAGGCCGAACACTTGAACGGTTTGAAGAATATTTTCATATGATCCCTATAAATATGAATTTTAGTCTATACTACTTGATAGGATCATCTATAATAGATGATCAGATTATCTATTCTTGGTGCTACAAACTTGTTGAATGTTCGAGTTAATATTTTCGTTGCAATCGATGTCTTGATCGAAAATTTTGAGAACTTGATGAGCCTTAGATACTAGCCGTATACATTCCAATTCTCTAATAATCATGTACTAGCCAGCACAAATTTCAAGAGGTTCGTCAATCAAGAAAAGTTGTCCATAGTGGTTTGATCAATTGAAATTTGAAGATATCATCCCATGCCAAAGAGAGAGAGTTTAAATAGATTTTAAAAACTATTGAAATTTTCAAAGTCGTTGAATATTCTTAAGTGAAAATCAACAACCACAATCACACATGAATTTGAAGAAGAAACTACCTGATGAGGATTGTCCGTCAAATTTGTAACGATGATCTTGATGAGGCTGCATCGAGGAGCGAGACTAGGATCTTGAGAAAGATCTTGGTCATCTAATAAGCTTGATGATGATATGACACCAATGATGCGTCATAAACGCAGGTTGTCATGGTCAACATCTTTGGCTTAACCAATCTGATGCCACCACGACGCCTTGTTGACCTTAAGAAAAGATTGAAGGTTGTTGATTAATCATGTTATTTTATGTCTAGGATTCAATTATGCATTTAGATATCCATAAATTCCTTGGATGTTGCCACATACCCCAATGAGCATACGTAGAAATGAGCCACTGAGATGCCCTTATTGCATCTAATGGCTCTCCATGTGCCACATTGATAACATGCAATTATATGATTATTAATGCAAATTAAGGCATAAAACATTCCATTATTATGCAAGCTATCATACTTTAAGCACATATCTATCATATCATACAATTTTAAGTAATCTCAAAATGCATTATTTTAGGAATAATTATGCATAATTAAATAACATACTTTAGAGTAGATTATTCCCATATATATTTGAGATTATAATTAGGTTTTATTAATAAGAGAAAATACTCTTTATACACTCATTTATTTTTCTAAGTTTCATGTTTTAAGAGTAATGAATGTATATTTTTGAAATAAAAATTTATTCTCTTTTAATTTATTAAATTTGACTTTAAATGACAGATTATTTAATTTTTGATCCAAAAAAAATAAATTTGGATTAATTTGGAGTTGTATTTTGAAAGTTATGAATTTTCTAATTTTTAGTGATTTTTTGATTTTTTTCTAGATTTAATTTTTATTGAAAAACATTAAAAAATCAGTTTTTAATGCATGCTGATGTGGCAGCTGACACGACAAGCGCATGATGTGTCGCCACATGTCGACAAGTGCATGCGTCACATGGTGCACGCGCGTGGGCAAGTGTGCGTGTGTGGGCACACGTGTGTGCAAGTGTGCGCGCGTGTGTGTGTGTGCGTGTGTGATTAGTGGGTTAAGCATCCTTTTCAGGATTTTTACGAACCCACTTAACACACACTCATTATATACCTGTTAATTTGCTTTGATTTTTGTCATGTGAGACTCTTTGTGTTTGTTTATATGGGCATGTGATGTGGTGCAATCTAGAGCGTGAGATCGTGTGAATCAATCGTGATCGTTGATTTTCACTTAAAGAGGGGGGTACATGGCGCATAACGGTTCGTCAACAAATCATTTGAAAATGACTTAATCTTAGCTGTTCATCTGACGAGCTATAATGGCTAAGATTAAAAGCGAAAAATGGACTCATGTGGACACTTGTACACATCCAGAGCATCCGATTAAGATCAAACGATAGGCATTACGCAGCATTTCTTCTTCACGTGCGATGTGGCAAAAACTTAGTGCTCCATCTTCGATCGAACGGACACAACTTAAACATAACGATTCGCATCCAAGAATTTCATCAAAGCTTTTGATTGAAGATAAAACGCCAAATCCAACGGCGATGCTCAATTTTGCCTATATATACGCATGCTCTTCGACGATGTCAACCATTATTGGATGTTTAAAGCTATCAAACTGTTTAGACATCTCAATCTTTGAATCTGCTGATTTCTTCCTCTTCTAGACTCATTTCCACATCTAGGGAGTACTTGAAATCAAGATTTCATCAAAAGAATAAGGAGAAATTACCTCTTGAATGCCAAATTTTGTCTTTGAAATTGCAGAATGAAAAGCCCTGATTCGACAATCAATTGTATCATTTTGAGCAAGACTTCAGGTTAGATTATATGTTTTCTTCCTGATCTTTCATCATGTATCATTATCTTTCAATTTATAATCGTAGGTTAGCTGAATTTTAGATAAATTTCTTGGATTTCTCTCTCCTCATGATCAATTTTCTATCTAATTTTTGCTCCTTGATTTATCCGCGAATCTTGATCTAAATTGAGTGATTTTTAGTCCATGGATTCATCTTGGAGTTCTCTTTCTAAAATTACTAAATTCTTAATATCTCACCTAATCTCTTGTCCGATTTTGATTGAATTTAAAGAATACCTCAAAAATAACTAAATTCTCTATGTATTCGACCCTTATTTGCCATTACACTCTTAAATTTGTTATTATTATCTTAAATTGGTGAGTTTGGAAAAAAAAATTTGACATATCTTTGTGTATTTTTTATAACATGCTATTTATACATGAATTTACATGATTATTAATGCAATTAAAGGCATTAATCATTCCAAATATATGCATGTTATCATATTTTAAGTATATTTCTATCATTTTATATCATTTCATTTTATAATCTAAAAATACATCAATTTATGGATTATTATGCATGATTAAAACATTATGATGTTTAATCCTAATTATATTTAAGATCATAATCATGTTTTAAGCATGAAAATATAAGAGAAAAGATCTTTATTAACATTTTTATAAATTTATTTTATAAGATACATGAATGTAATAAATTAATTCAAATTCATTCTCTTATTATTTTAATAATTTGACTTTTTACAAATTATAGATTATTCAAATTCTGATCCAACAAAACAAATTTGAACTAATTTGAAGTTGTATTCTGAAAGTTATGATTTTTACAATTTTTAGGAATTTTCTGGAATTTTTCTGAATTTAATTAAGTTTATTTTCGATTTTTAAACATTTAAAATAATTAAAATAAAAGCACAAAAGGGTGCGTATTTCGCGCAAGCTCACGTGGATACGATGTGGCATTCAAGGCCACGTGGCAGCGCCGCGCGGACCCACGCGAGTGCCTGCGTGGCACGGATGTGACATTTATTTATATATACTCGTAATAGTATGGTTATAGTACATATAAGCATCCGATAGTTCGGATTTAAGCTAACCGTCACGTCCGCTCTACCTTTTAAACGCGCAACTCTCCTTAATCTCTTCCTTGTGGGACTATGTCCACTCTGTTTTATTTGATTTCAAGCTGCGTGGCATGACGTGGAGCGTCGGATGGGAATTGCGATAAAAAGCGCGCGTCGATGCGGTGGACGCAAGGTCCACCCGATCTTCAAATCGCGTACCTGACTTAAAAGTGGCTTAAGTGAATTAATCAAGACCGTCTATCAAAGGAGTTATAACGGTCACGATTAATCGCGATCAATGGACCTTACGATTAATCGTGACCACTGGATGAAGATCCGACGGACCATCAAAGCGACGCATCCCTTTAAATGCACAACGTGGAGCGTCGGATGGGAATTGCGATAAAAAGCGCGCGTCGATGCGGTGGACGCAAGGTCCACCCGATCTTCAAATCGCGTACCTGACTTAAAAGTGGCTTAAGTGAATTAATCAAGACCGTCTATCAAAGGAGTTATAACGGTCACGATTAATCGCGATCAATGGACCTTACGATTAATCGTGACCGCTGGATGAAGATCCGACGGACCATCAAAGCGACACATCCCTTTAAATGCACAACGTGGAGCGTCGGATGGGAATTGCGATAAAAAGCGCGCGTCGATGCGGTGGACGCAAGGTCACCCCGATCTTCAAATCGCGTGACGACTTAAAAAGTGGCTTAAGTGAATTAATCAAGACCGTCTATCAAAGGAGTTATAACGGTCACGATTAATCGCGATCAATGGACCTTACGATTAATCGTGACCGCTGGATGAAGATCCGACGGACCATCAAAGCGACGCATCCCTTTAAATGCACAACGTGGAGCGTCGGATGGGAATTGCGATAAAAAGCGCGCGTCGATGCGGTGGACGCAAGGTCCACCCGATCTTCAAATCGCGTACCTGACTTAAAAGTGGCTTAAGTGAATTAATCAAGACCGTCTATCAAAGGAGTTATAACGGTCACGATTAATCGCGATCAATGGACCTTACGATTAATCGTGACCGTTGGATGAAGATCCGACGGACCATCAAAGCGACGCATCCCTTTAAATGCACTAGCGTGGAGCGTCGGATGGGAATTTGCGATAAAAGCGCGTCGATGCGGTGGACGCAAGGTCCACCCGATCTTCAAATCGCGTACCTGACTTAAAAAGTGGCTTAAGTGAATTAATCAAGACCGTCTATCAAAGGAGTTATAACGGTCACGATTAATCGCGATCAATGGACCTTACGATTAATCGTGACCGCTGGATGAAGATCCGACGGACCATCAAAGCGACGCATCCCTTTAAATGCACAACGTGGACGCATCCTGATCTTCCATCTTTGATTGGACGGATGCGACTTAATCGCACAGTTTCGATCAAAAGACGTGTGATCACGACCGTCGATCGTGAGGCGTCCGTTAGATCAACAGTCACGCCCAAAATTACTCTTTAAATACGAGTTCTTCGCAATGGAAGAAGGGTCCCTTGAAATTTCGAGAAATTCAAACTGTCTAGACACCCATTTTTAAGTCACTTGACAGTTCGAAGGGTCTCTTGAAAGTTCTTCTCCCTCTTCTAGTGTCTTCTTTGACTCCTAAGATCTACCTAAATCCTAAAACTCAAAACTCAAGAAAATAATTAGCTTCAAATGTTTGGCCCTTTTCCAAGGTCAAGCACAACTAAAATAAAATTAATGAGTTAAAACCACACAAATTGAGAAGTTAGGAGAAAATGACATGATATGCATAATAATTGAAATGCATTAAAATGATATGAATTCTATATTTAATGGGATGAGTTAGTGTAGATCTGCAAGAATGAATGCATGTTGTCAAATATTTCAGGAGATTGTGAGGGGATATCTAACCCTTAGACCATAGAGAGGAACTATAATAATGCCATTGAACTTGAACACACACATTCACAATTATCTTTGTTGGCCCTCCTCGAACAATAAGTGATGTTACATATACTTTCCCTCACCTTGAACTTATTTTGTTTCTTCTAACATCATTTATTTGAATATACTTGCTTCTACTCTTCATTTAAAGACCTCTTTTGTCCCCCATCTCCTTTGGTGATTATTGCTTTCCCCTTTGGTGATTATTGTAGTGAAGTGGATACTTTTTCAGTTCCAAGTTTAACATCTCATAAGGTAGCTCTATCTAAGCCATCTTAGCCCAGATGATTACCATCATCATACAGCTATTCACATCCTTTGATTGTCCTCCATTAAGTTTAATGAACACCTACCTGACACCCGTCTAACTGTTTTCACTATGACCATCTTTCTACATCCCTATGGCTATCTTTCTCCACTTCAATATTCTTCAATGGAATTTTTTTTATTTGATTTATTACATGGACCTTTTTGTTGAAAATTACTATTTAATTTTATTGATTTGATGATCAAGCGATGATTCGGTCTTTACCTTCATTATTTCAATTCTTTATGAAACCAAGTAAATTTCCTATTAATGATGAGAATTTGTGCTTAGATTTCATTTTTGTAAAACTTTCAATTTTTTTCTTGCTGATTATTCAAAGCTTGCATTAACCTTTTCATCAAAGCGTGATTTGTCAAGTAGGGATTGAATGCTTTGAGCAATGACATGTAGTTAATAGTTGTCGACACAGATTTGAGATCCCAAGACATTTCTTGAATAAATTGTCGAATTTCTTGGTTCTTGGACTTGATTTTCTCTAGATTTTTCACAAAGCGATCCAAGAAACACACATCTTTCTCTCTCTAAAAATTCTCTCTCACTCACAAATTTCTTGAAAACATTAATAAAGTTGCTATGATCCGTTCAAAGAAGATGCTAGAAGGAGAGGACTCTTATTCAAGACTCTTTCAAGATTCAACATTGAAGATATGCTCGAGAAAATAAATGAAATAATGTGCATGTAAGTTTTATTAATTAAATGATATTTAAGTTTCTATATTTTTTCGACGAAATCTTGATTTAGTTCAAAAGATGTAGGATGGACAATCTTCCAGATCAATCTATTTCCTAATAATGGATATGAAATTCAACTCATGGCAATTGATTCATAGATGGACAATTACGATGACTCATAACAGCCATGGTGATTGAACACCGTCTTGATCGAGTTGATCTCAATCATTAATGTCACCATCATCATAGTTATCATGAGCATCAGTACCATCATTGCCACTATGATTATCACAAACAACTTCATCATGCAAGTCATCACCATCGTGATTATCACCATCGTAATATCATCGTCATCACAATCATCACTATCATCATTATTGTCATCAACAACAACAAAATCAACATCATCAGCATGTACATCCAGATACAGATGGTTGCAGGGATGGGTTGATGGATAGAGAAGCACATATGGATAAAAATGCAGATGAACAAGATGATAGAGGGATGTAGCAAACCATAAAGCTGAGGATAGAGAGAGGGAACATGTGAGAGATAGGTGGAGAGATGTAAATAACTAGAGAGAGGTCGATGTGGTAGATAGAGAGACAACGATGCATGGCGAAAGACAGCTAAAGAGAAACATAGCGATAACGGGGTAGACGGTTGGATGGATGGAGAGAGGAAGTAATTGAAAGAAAGAGGGTGAGAGAGAGAGAGAGAGAGAGAGAGAGAGAGATTGCCTTGCCGATTACTTGAAGCGGCAGATGGAGAAATAGTCAGTGCGAGAGAAAAATGGTTAGAGAGAGATAGGGAGAGATCCCTTTGCTGTCTTTTCAGTCTTGACTTGCCCGTCAGGGTGTGTGTGGCGAGTGGCGACATTTCAACTGCTCAAGAGTGTATCGTCAGATACCTGCCCCACTATTAACGACTAAGTGAGAGAGAGAGACGGAGGGAGAGAGATAGAGAGAAAGAGAGAGAGAGAGAGAGAGAGAGAGAGAGAGAGAGAGAGGGCCTGTGGGTTTTCCGCCCAAGCATTTAATATCACTAAGGCCCAAAGAACTGAGCTCACGTGCAGGAGAGCCATCACAACACCCGGGGAGGCATGTGACATGCACGGTAGGACTTCTTAAACTTAACCCCTTTTTATCTTCGAAATCGCAATATTACCTTAAAAAAATATGCTCCCCCCCTAAAATTCACACCTTTGAATGTCCATACACAATTATCTCTCTCCTAAGCCTATTCTCTAACATTTTTCCCGGTCCTTCGAGTCTTCTCTCCCTAACGACTTCTCGACGACAGAAGAAAAACGCCAGGAGAAAACAATGATAAAAAAGTAATCCTAAGAAATAACAATATCAACACAGTGCGAAGCGCGACGCACCAATGGGTACACGAGAAAATCCACCCAATCATACACCGCCACGTCAAGCTGATTCTTAATCCCCTAGTAACCAGTTTAGCTCTCCGCCTCTAACCGATCGTCCAACCAATCACATGACGCCGCGTGTCTTAACAAACTCCATCTCTCACTTTCTGGTTTTCACTCCCCTCTTACTCCCTCTCTTTAGATCTTCTTTCTACTTTCTCTCTCCATGGGCTTTGGCTTTGGGGAGAAGACTCCATCGCCTGGCTGCAGCTCCGTACCTGCATTGTGAAACCTATCCTCGCTCGTACATCCTAGTACCGTATGTTCGAGATCGGACCCCTCAATCGCTGTCTTGCGCTCTTTTTTTTCTTCAACTCTCCAGATTTGCTAGCGCTTTACTTGTGATGAGCAGTTTCTGTTAGATTTGGTGCCGACTTGGCAGAAAGAGATTAATTTGCGGCTGCAGTGCGCCGAGTGAAGATTTTAGAGGCTGATCTGATGCGGTAGGTTTGTGAGATGGCGACCGGAGGCACGAACACTGTAAAATTCCTGTTCCCTCTTCCTCTCTCTTTCTAGTTTTGTTTTTAAAATTGTTTTGTTTCTATTACTAGAGATGCGCGGTGAGGTTCTTCTTAAATTTTTATCGTGTTAGCGTGTCAAACAGTTAAATATCATAATCTGGTGGGTTCTGTTCAAAGAATGTTGGATAATGTCAACACAAGATTATTAACTATCATAACCGTTCGGAAGGTAAAATATTCTTATCTGGTAGATAATGTTAAAATAATTCTAGAGAATGTTAAAATAAGCATAGAAAATATCATGACCAGTCGGAAGTAGATATATCATACTCTGGCACGTAATGTACATATGATATTGGATCATGTTGAAATAAGCTTAGAAAATATCATAGCCGTTAGGAAGGAAAATTGCAGTCTAGGACTGCTACGATATTGAAACTTTTTTGATGGCGTTGTGATTGTTTTTCTTGTTTCCCAGCAGATTGGGTTATCTTCATTAAGATAATGTTGAATGTCAACTTTGTGGAATCAAGAATATCCAGATTAGATGTGTGATTGCCTCTCTGAATGTCTAAATTGTGCAAGATTTTAGAGCTCTCCCTAGATTTTCATCAAACCATTTGGTAGTTGAAATTGTAGTTTAGCACGGTGACAATCTTGAGGCTGTTTCTGTCAGGTTCTGATTTTTTTGTTTGTGTTGGGGGGTTACCCCTAGTTGCTTAGATCTCCTCGTTGAGATAATGTTGGATATTGTAATATCATTAACTTTGTGGAATTGAGAATATCCTGGTGAGACGTGTGATTGGCTCATTACATTTCTAAATCGTGAAAAAGTTTAGAGCCCTCTCTGCATCTGGTAGATTGAATTTTCCTCTTTTAGGGTTGTTTCTGTCAAGTAAGAGCATCAAACCATTCAGAAGTGAAAATAACATTGAAGCACTTAGAGGATCTCAAGGCTGTTTTGATCACATCCTCATATTTATCCCTATTAGATTCTTCTGGTTCTCTTCCCTAAGACGATCTTAGATTTTTTTTGAAGTAATAAAAAGATCACCCATGCAGTGATGTGCCCCGATTGGATACCACCATTCATGATAAGACAAGAGGACGTGTAAATTACATGCTTCTAAACCAAATGTTTTTTATGGCCTCTGTGTCCTGGATGATTCTCTCCACCAGAGCTGTCCACCCCCGAAAAATGGTCTCAGTGCAGTGCAACCAGATGGCCCTGAGGACTGCAAATACCTCTTTTTTGACAATCTGGGACGTTAAAATATCATCAACTTGGTGCAATCAAGATTATCCTGCTAGATGTTGGATTGCCTCCCATAATCTGCAGGATAACCTTTCGAGATTGTCCACATTCAGGATTTTAGAGATCTCCCAGTATCTGGTTGATTAGATTCTATTTTTTTTTGGGAAATGTCCAGTTATCCCTGCATCTATCTTCTTTTTTTTTTAAATTGAGGGAGGGGGGCACCCCGAAACAATGCCCCCCCATTGTCATTAAAACAATGACGGAGGAGCTACAAGGGTCCAATAGTCGAGGGGCCTAGACCACCTCGTTGCCAAAAAAACGCGAACGCCCTCGCGCTATGCAGAATAGCATCAGCGGAGGGGGTGCGACCCCTGAATATGACCTCGTTCCTATGGATCCAGCGGGACCAGAGTGTGGCAAAAATAGTCTGCCACTCGACTTCGCGACGGAATGTTCCGCCGCCGAGAGACCTGCATCTATCTTCTAGAATCTTGACTTTCTTATCAATGGTACTTCATCCCGGTGGAACAACTGCATAGGTTTCTTATCAACGAGGGCGAATAATGCTGGTGTTCATAGAAGACCTTCAAAATCCAAAACACCAAAGAATGTGTTCGATGTGTACACATAAAGAGAAATTACAATACAGTCTCTTTTTTATTTATCTTATTCATTTAGAACCCTAACATCTTCTCATTCTACCTGTTCATCTACAAAGATTTCTCTTTTGAGAAACTTCTAGACGTCTGATGTTAGAATTAGAACCTTAGAGATGCTATAAGATGAGCTTTGAAACCTTATTGAGATAGTAGCTGAGATTCAACTGTCTTCAGATCTTATTGTGCTTACTTTAATTTTTTTTATCTCTTCCAGGTGTATAAGAGTGGTCCGCTGTTCATATCATCAAAGGGTATGTCTCATTTGTCTAACTTCCCAAGTTGAGAATCAATTTCTCTGCTTTATAATAATATAAGAAGATTTTTGTTAAAATTGCGTTATCCCCGGCTTTCCCTTTCCAATTTCGTCTGCATAATATCATTTATTTTTTTTCCCATTAGAATTCACTTACTACTTTTCTTTATCAACTTCTCTATATTTCACGATACTGAATAAGGGTTTTTATGAATGTTCTAATTCTAGTGGTTTCTATGAAGAAAAGCAAATTGATATTTTATTCAACCATGAATCTACTGAAAGTGTATTCTAAGAGTCTTCTTTCTTTGGTAACTCAATAAATCCAATTAAAAAATGCGACAGAATGTGACACAAGAAAGACCAGAGAGGTAGGTGCTATGATCCAGCCTGGGGAACACAGGATGGTCTCTCGTGAGGTCTTCCTCCCCTCTCCTTAATATTATCTCTCAATAACCTCATCTGACTCTGTTCCTCATTAGTTGGCCCCATAGGGACAATGACGATTAAGCCTTCTGCTCATCTTTCAAACCGGGAAGCATCTTATTTGTTCTTAGTTTGTCATAAGGTCTTTTACATCTTTGGTGAACTTGCAGTCTTAAGTTCATTTTCTCCTTACCATTACAGAATTGTAATAATATTCCATTTCTATGACTCACACATCGAAATCCCTGTCATTACGGTACAATTGAATGGACTTTTAGCTGGTGGCAATCTATTTACCATTTTGACTACTGTAAGTGTCTGATAGTCATGTGTCCTCATTTTTGCCTGTCTAAAGTATGCGAAGGGCAAAAGTGACTGATCTCTTAAAAATTTGGCCATTTCTCTTATTTATCCTCATCTCTTCCAGAGAGTCTTATCTAGACTTTTCACATTCACAACTTTGCCAAACCATTATTGTCAACTTGATGTCAGATTTGGCAAATTCAAGCTTTTCAGAAGCATCCAATCATGGTTCACTGCTCCATGCAATCAATGGAGCAAGGATTGATTTCCAGTATCTATTATTCACTTCGATTCTAAGAAGTCCTTTCCCAAGAGAGGCCTGCGCTATAGAAGATGGCTACAAACGCCTGGATTAAGATGTACAGTGTAACCTGTTGAACACGTTTGATCAAGTGTTATGGCCTTTCAGTTACGGGGCCTTTGTGAAGCCAAGTAGTGGGTCTACCCATTCCAATCTGGGATATGCTGGGCTCTCCCAAATTAAAATGGGTTTTCTTATCATCTCCTGAAACTTAATATGATAGAAAATGCGACACTATCATGCCTTCTGTGACAGGTGTCTGGATGACTTACAGTTATACTGCATGGTTCAGTCTTTCATTTTTGTCTTTTGTCTACTGTTCACTTAATTTTCCAGATTCTCTGAAAATCTATCACATCAAGTAGAGAAGGGAAATTTCAATAATGATGGTATTTTTATCGTGACTTTGCAGCAATGGCTATATTTGCATTTGTAGATAGATCTGATTCAGTTGAGATACCTTAAGATGACTATGAAGTGCTTGTAAGACAAAACCACTTAGACCTGTTTCTCTTCATCTCTTATAATGCTTAGAAGATCCTTTTAGAATGTTACAATACCCTCTAATCTTTTGCATTAGAGATGTGCATTTATGGATTGTGTTTAAACAGAGTTATTCTGTGATAAGAAACATTTTTCCGCTCTTAAAATCCCTCAGAGATGAGCTGGTGGTGCAGAGGAGTGTGGATACTTTAGTTTCTTCTTCTAAACTGATATTAAGCAATCAAGTGTACTTGATACTTTAAAATGAAGAAGTAGTAAGATACCCGTATTGACGTATTATCGTCGGAAGCGTAATCGCCTAAATAAGGGAGAAAGGAGTGGGTCCACGGGCGAATCCATCGTGGCCAGCGAGGATTATTCCAACGGGTGAGTCCACGTGTGAAGTCGTTAGTACGGAGAGCAAAAATAACGGTTTCGGGACGATGGCGTGGAGGAATAAAAAGCATTGCGGTAGTTAGGATCGGCATCTTTTCTTTCATTACCTTTTCTTGGTAAAAGAGAGTGGAGGAGAGGGGGAGGGCGACTGATGGAAGGTTATGGAAGCGCCTCGGACGAGAAGAAGGATTTTCGGAGTGAGATTGTCACTATTCTCTATTCGGTTACATCTTGTATTCTCGGTACTCGGAATTATTCTTTACGGAGTTTCTTTTTTTTACGGTTTATTGATTCAAGAAGTTATGGCGTCTTTCCACAATCAAGTGTACTTGATTCTCAAAAAGCTCCCTCTTCTTGGTTTTATTCTTGCATTTACCATTTAGTTTATCAAAATAATATCCGCCCTAAAAATATTTTATTTATCTGACAACATTGATGATGGTAGGGATCGGATGGAAATCATGGAGAAAAAGATGGTTCATTCTCACCAGAACGTCCTTGGTCTTTTTCAAAAATGACCCGGTTGGTACCCATGATAACATTTTCATTTTTATATATCTATCAATTTTCTATTTATAGTTTTCAAGCTATTTCCATCACATACTTTGGATCTTGACTCCTCAATTGCAGACTGATTTTGATTATTCAATATTTGAACCATATTCCGTGTGGTTTCTCATGCTTTCTCCTCAGTTATTTACGGACAGTATTTTATTTTGTTGCAAATTTTTTAATTGCCATTGGATTGAAAGAACATGTAGTGTCCTTAAACATGGTAATTGTTGATGAATGATGTAGTCAGTTTAATTTGTGACCATTGGTAAAATTATATCATCCATTCTATCTTCAATATGGTAGCTGTTGGTCCAAAAAGAGCTTGAGGCCCTTCCAAAGAAATGAAGGACACGAAGCACGAAAGATTAGGGCACAAAAAGTAATTCCATTCATCGATAACCAGTATATATACTTATTGTAATACAATAATGAGGTCTTTTTATGTTACCATCAGAATGATTACATTGTATACCCTATTTGAAGGACCCCTTTTAGCCCTGGGTTTGTCCTTAAGGCGTCAGGGTTCTTCCCCATGGCCCCTCATCTTATTGCATTTATCACTTCCTATCTGCTGTGCATATTTTAAAAGAGCATGTACTCACACCTAACAGGCCTTTCCATCAAAGGCTCAATATTCTCTATGGTTAATTTACTTTGGTTAAGTCCTGATAGGGGGTTACACACAGTTGGAATTTTTCCGAAAGTTAATTGGTTACACACGCTACCAATAACATTAGCTTATTATAATTTGAAGCTGTAGTCATTGAACTGTGTACTTACATCCCTTTCTTTTTGAGGGCAGCCAAGAGGTGCTTGAGTTGTTATTTACTGACCATATAAAGAGAAAAAATTTGTTGCCATTAGACTTGAGTGGAGAAAATGTATGCTAAACAAGCCAATGCTGACAATGTATGCCTTTCTGAACAAGCCATGTTATCTTTCTGAACAAGCCATATTCTTTAAATCTAATTTGGAGAAAAGGTTTTGTGGAATTCTTGAGAGAGAAAGTTCTTGAGAGAGAAAGTGTGGAAGAAGCAGAGAGAGAGAGAGTTTGTGCAGAAAACAGATATTTATTTTATTCAATATGAGTAGCCTTTTATACAGTCCTGTGGGGAGACCTGAAGGGTCACCTCCAACGGTTAGAAATTTCTAACCGTTGGAGTACCTTCCAACGGCTAGTTTCTAGCCGTTGGAGCCTGATGTCAGCATTGCTGACGTCAGCAATGCTGACATCTATAGTTAGATCCATTTAGGTCCACTTTACTGGGCCTACATGGATCTTATGAGTGGTTCCATTATTGGGCCTTAATGTCCCAATAATGGACCTAACTAAATCATAAATCTTTATTTCATCCTAGAATCTATTACAAGTACATAGAGTTCGGAACAATTGACAGGTTTTATAATGTCTCAGATAAAGTCGTTTTCCTTCCTCTTCACAAAGACGATTCTGTATGCTCTGATCCATCTTGCTATGTGGAAACGTTTCTTCATTTGCTGTATGCATGAACATGAGATGTGAAGGATTTGAAGTAACACATTGGACATTGTAGAGCCCACTGAACCAAAATTTATCACATGAATGGTTTCAACCATCTGGCTCATTGATGTCAGTTGAGATCTTGGCATCATCTGAAGGAACTAGTGTTTGAGCTATGATACATCTGTGGTTTTGCATATTTATTGAGCTGAATAGCTTTTAATGCTGAGGGAAATTCTGTGAGACAGGTAGAGGATATAGAGGTCTTGAATGAGAGGGGTTGAAGAGAGAGGTGTCGAAAGATAATGATAGTTTGATGGATACAGTATATATGTATAAATTGTGTTTCTGTCTCTCTTGTTTTCACCTGTCTGTCAGGAGTACATGGCAAGCTTTCTTTCACATATCTTTCACACACGAGATTTATTTGGCTTTTGGTGGGATACAAGGCTCACATTGTTGATACGCAACATTGGTGTTTGAGTTGAAAACAACTAAAACATTGGTGTTGTTTCAAATTAAGTATTATTTGGATCTTGTTATTTGCTACTGTATTTTTTGTTCCTAATGTGATCAATGTTTAGTTGTCAAAAGTATTTAGAGCAGATTACTCCCACGCTTTCTACGATTTTCAGAAGTTAGGTATACTGAATTCCTTGTGTTATTGGCACTACTTTCTGGTGTATTTTAGCATTTTCGGTGCTTGTGGACCCTCTGCCTTCCCTCCCCCCCCAATACACAAAAAAAAAGAATTTACATATCTAGAAACACTTCGTTGCTCCAGTGACATGAATGTACTCTCTGTTTTTTTTCCAAACCAGAGAGAGATACAGGGTAAACTGTACATTAATTAATTAGATTCCTCATTATCTTGGCTTTCTTTAGAGTGCGCTACCTCAGAGAGGAGGTGAAGTGAATCTTACCCTGGGGGGCATTGATCTAAACAACTCCGGCAGGTTTGTGCCAGTGTATTTTCTTGCCAAATTTTTCTCTTTGTTTACCTTCTGTACTTTACCCTTTTCTTTTATTTTATTTTCAGTGTTGTAGTTAGAGAGGACAAAAAGCTCTTGACTGTTCTTTTTCCTGATGGACGTGATGGCCGGGCTTTCACCCTTAAGGTTAATCATTTTTGTTCTTTTGCTCTGTTGAAATTCTGGTGACCCAATAGTATTGATTCTCTCTTTTATACACATTCAAATGTGGCAGGCCGAGACATCAGAGGACCTGTTTGAGTGGAAGTCTGCCCTTGAGCTTGCTCTGGCTCAGGCTCCTAATGCTGCTCTTGTTATGGGGCATAATGGAATCTTCCGTAATGATAACAATGATGCATTTGATGGATCTATGCAGCAATGTATAGTTTTCCCTGCACTAGCCTAATACATAGTGTATTTTTTAGCCTAATACATTTTATGAGCTTCTACAGGGAGGGATAAGCGTCCGATAAAGTCTATGGTTGTTGGACGTCCAATTTTGCTTGCTCTTGAGGACATTGATGGTGGGCCTTCTTTTTTGGAGAAAGCATTGTGTTTCCTTGAAAAGTATGGTATGTACCGTCCATATCATTACTGTTTAACTAAAATTCTTGCAGGATTAAAAATTTTCAAGCACATATCATGACATGTGCTGCATAATCATGGTCCACGGAATGTGTGATTGATGGACTTTGTCTATTCATTCAAATCACCTGTTGTGAGAATATGGTGTAATCCTCTGAATTCAACAGGTACAAATACAGAGGGAATACTTCGTCAGGCTGCTGATGTGGAGGAAGTTGACCGACGGATCCAGGAGTATGAACAAGGTTTTCTGTTTTGTCTTAAACCTCGTGTTAATTTTTGACTCAGTAACGATCAATCTACAATTTTCAAAAGCCACTTTTTGCCCCATGATATCTGAGGGTTTATCTTCGTATCAGGAAGGACTGAATTCACCTCTGATGAGGATGCACATCTAATTGGTGATTGTGTAAAGGTAAAGAATAATTTGGCATTCGTTCTTTTGTTTTTTCATATTATTAAACCTCAGAAGTTCTCTTCAAAAAATGAACTTCAGAAGCTGAAATCTTTGGACTGTTCTGTTGGCAGCATTTTCTCCGGGAGCTTCCATCATCCCCAGTTCCTGCATCTTGCTGCACAGCTTTATTAGATGCATTTAGTAAGTCGAATATTTATTTTTGTACTCATATGATGCCCTAATATCATGTCTAGGAGATGAATAAATGATGCAGGACAATTTTTAGGATAGTTGTCATATACCCTAATGGTATATGTGAACAATATAAACAGCTTAGGTCTGTATGGTGACATCATCCTTGGGTATTCTTTACGTTTATGGAGGGGAAGATCTGAAATCCCCCTTGAAGTGGATTCCTAAGTTGTAGGCAACTTCTCGTTCAGGTCCTCAAGATAGGACAGAAATGAATTTGCATTTTTATGAATAATTAATTCTGTATTTTATTTTCTAATGATATGCTTTTTTAATACAATAGTTCTAAAATTTATCCTGATATGTTATTTCCTTTATCAATTCTTGTATTTCTTTGAAAAGGAATCGAGCAGAAGGAGACACGGGTCACTGCACTACGATCTGCAATATCTGAGTCTTTTCCGGAGCCCAATCGGAGATTATTACAGAGGTGAATTTGTGTGCACAACTGCAGACTAAGATTTGCAATCAATATCATTTGGTTTTTCTATTTGTTGATTCTTTATGTTTCTTGAACTTTAGGATTCTGAAAATGATGTACATTATTGCGGCACCTACCAGTGATAACCGAATGAGTTCTTCTGCTGTTGCTGCTTGTATGGCACCTTTGCTTCTTCGCCCTCTTCTGTCCGGAGAATGTGAGCTAGAAGATGACTTCGATGCAAGCGGGGACCCTTCAGCTCAGCTTATGGCTGCTGCCAATGCCGCCAACAATGCTCAGGCGATTGTTACTGCACTCATCGAGGAGTTTGAAAATATATTTGATGTATATTTTTTTCATTCTCATTGCTTCTTTTGGTGTCTTAATTTTTTTCTTTTTGCTATTTCTCATTGCTCCTTGCTATCAGTTTAGCTTTTAGTGCATCATATTTTTCAAATTGAAAAAAAACCTTCTAGAATCTGATTTGTCCTCTGATAGATTTTTGTTTATTTTCATTTGTTTGTACTTCGAATTATCCACCCATATGATGAATGAAACAATTATTTAGAACAAATTACAATTTTCTATATTTAGAAACAATGAGATTGGAGGCCACTATCTATATTTTAAGAACATGTTTCAAAAGAGAAGATTCTAAAAAGTATAATTTTGCCCTATATTTTAAGAACAAGTTTGAGAAGAGAAGATGCATAAAAAAAATCTAATTTTGTACTTGCCCATAGGTTTGGCCTCCAAAACTTAACAGTAAATTTATTTGATGGAGTCGTTTTCAATCTCATAATCTTTCCCTTTTCAGCATGTCTTTAATCAGTTCACTAGAGTTTTTACACTTTTGTAAAATGATAAAGTCTTAATCCTTCTTCATTTTTTCAGAGTGACAGTCTTCACAGCTGTGCTATTTCAGCTGGTTCCCATGCAGGGGAAAGTGTAAGTGACGAATCAAGTGACAATGGAAATTTGGATTTTAAAGGTGATGGATTCCATGATGCTGAAAATGATGTTGAGCCAGAAGTAGATGATGATCCTGAGCGTTTACTCAGTGGAAAACTGAGCGAAAGCAGTGGGTATGCTGGTAGTGATCTTTATGATTACAAGGTAGTTGCTGTTTTGAGAATGCTCTAAGGCCCCCTTTAAAATTATTTGTTTGACCTTTATAAATTCATTACTTTATTTGATGGTGTCATATAACTGTATAAGAATATGATATTGGGGGAAAAGTCACAAAGTCATTTACTCAAATCTACTCATTGTTCAATATTTGTTAGACAGAATTCAGGCATCCACTGCTGCTAGATTCTCGCTAAATTCCTGGTTTTTGTTGTTTGAAAATAGTCACTGGTGAATGAAAGTTTTATTGAGAATCGCTTGTTTATTTAGGAACAAGATTTTAAATCAATAAATTAGGCGTGAACTCCATCCATCTTCTTTGCAAGTTAGATATGGGAAATGACACTTCTAAAGTATCAATCATACATCTTTCCTTGTATCATTTTGTACTATTGTAACAGATATGCCTTCCAGGTGTATGGCGGAGATTCGGATACTGAAACTCCCAGAAGAAGCCAGCCTGGAGTGACAAATCTGGATGTGCATGGAGCTTCTCAAGTTCAACCTAATGACCATGAATCATCACACAAAGCTGGCGAAAAGTCATCAGAAGAGAAAAAACCTAATTTTGTGGAAACCAAGGAGTCCATTATGTCAATGGGTGATATTTTATCATCCATGGAGCCAGGGATTTCTTTCTCTCATCAAGGAAATGGTTTACGTGAAGAGAAGCCATCAAATAAAACCAACGGCCAAAGTGTTAATTCAAAACGACCAAATTTCTGGGGAAGAAACATAGTATGCTATCCACAAAATTATAATTCATGAGATTTTGTATGTTTATCTTTTTCCTGAATGTGCAGTCATGGAAGAAGCATTCCGTGGATTCTATAGACTCATCAGAAGAAGAAGAGTATGTCACTTGCATAACACATTAATTTAAAATATCATCTTTCTGGTTGTCTGATAATAGAAATTTCCTCTTTTAATGTTAGGGGTAATTCTTCTATAGTCATTCTTATTTATTAATATACCTATGTTATTCTTTTTTGTTTGTTCTCAGGTTTGCTATACAGAGGCTTGAGGTTACTAAGAATGATTTGCTGAACAGGATTGCCAAAGAGGTAGGATCACAGTTTTGGACTTCTTGGTGGCGAATAATGCCCTATATTTGTGAACATAAAATTTTTTTTTTTCAGGCCAAAGGCAATGCCATTTTACAAGCCAGTCTTGAGAGACGAAAGCAAGCTCTCCATGAACGCCGCCTGGCACTTGAGCAAGATGTAACTCAGTTCTTCCACCTATGAGCTTTCTCTTTGAAGAAACTGACCCAGTCATTAGTTTTATCGGAAGAAATTATTCACTCGTGGTCAATAGTTATTATTTTTCTGATATGATGCGTTTGTATCTAATTGTATTTTCATATATAATGATTATATAGGTCGCCAGGCTGCAGGAACAATTACAAGCGGAGAGAGATCTTCGAGCAGCTCTCGAAGTCGGTCTTAGCTTATCATCTGGCCAGTTTACTAGTTCGCGGACTATGGATTCTAAGGTTAGGTATCAAATTTTCCTTTTCGTAATTTTTCCAAAGTACAGGAAATATACCGAGTTTGTCTTAGGATAATAAGTTGTTGCTGAAAACATTCAGTTGTACTACCATGGGTAAAATGAGTATACCGACAAAAATATGAGAAATATATGTGGTGATGGCAGTGTGTTCTCTCAAGTCGACACACAGTTATTTTTCATATGGTTTTTCCAGCAGTCTGCACTGCTCACAACTGGTAGTTTTGCCCTTCTGGTGGCTTAACTGTTGTCTAGGCCCATCTGATGGATCTGTTTAGGCATGGCCAATAATGGTCAATCAACATCACTTAACTGAAAGACAATGATGCAAACAGGAATTTATCTCATGTGCTATCGATGTTGTCGATTGATCAAATCGAGCAACAGGGGGGTGTGTGTGTGTGTGTGTGTGTGTGTGTGTGTGTGAGAGAGAGAGAGAGAGAGAGAGAGAGAGAGAGAAGGCGAGGGAGACAAAGGGGATAAGGCAGAGAGGAGAAGAATGAGAAGGGGGAGAGCGGGAGAGCTAGGACAAGAGTAAGGAGAGAGAAAAAGGGAGAAAGAGGGAAAGCGATTGAGAAAGGGGTGAGAGCAGGAGGACTCAAGGGAGTTTCGAAAGAAAATAAGCAAGAGAAGGAGAAAGAGAGAGAGAGAGAGAGAGAGAGAGAGGACTGCAGCAGCCAAGAGAGAGATGGTTGATTTTGTCAATTTTGTAGATTGATCAAAATTGAAAATTTCTGAAGATCAAAGATAAAGAAAACCGTCAACTTGATCAAAGTTTTACATCCCTTGTTCCTTTCTGGACAGGAGTTGGACAACATTGTCTGGTCTGGGTTGATTGCGCTCTCTTTCTCCCTGTTCCTCATGTTCCCTTCCCCCCAACCCCGTAGAGCCTTTGGATCATATGACCACCATTCAACAGATGAGATACATTTCTTGCTATGCATTACCAGCCAACCCAAATCATCCAGGCATGTCATCGTGCATGCTTCATCCCTTTTGACTCTCCTGTTCCTAGCCCAGCCGAGACAAACTGCCACTGACTCAAAGAATGAGAGTGTCTTGTATCTGTGAAAATTCAGATATAAGTTGTTTTTATCTGGTCGAATTATTTACTCTTTGCTTTGAATTTTGAAGACAAGGGCAGAGCTGGAGGAAATTGCCCTTGCAGAAGCAGACGTTGCTAGATTGAAACAGAAGGTGGCAGAACTTCATCTTCAGCTCAATCAACAGCGTCAAAATCACTTTGGATCTCTGCCCGAGAACTCTGATAGCTTGCAGAATGTTCAAGCGTGAGAACCTGATTCTTATTTTTATTTAATTTATTAGTTTATATTATCATGTATGGGGACTATGCAATGTGTACATTGTTTTATATGATATAATGAATGGAATTTTCTGTTCTACATAGATTATTGTTGTAATGTAAAACCATAGGAGGCACCATAATCAGAAGAAATTAGCTCAATCTCCTGCAGAATAGGCATGGTTACTCTTACTTTCCTGGTCATTCTCTCCTTGATTTCATGTTCTACTTGAATAGACTCTTCTTGCAGAATTGCATCTTCTGATTTCAAAAGAAGTCTCTATCGTCCTCTCTCACTCTCGCTTTCTCCTTAAATATCTATTTTGTTCTCACTCTCTCATTTGCGTGTCACTCTTTTTCTCTTGTTTTCTCACTCATTCTCTCTCTTATTTTCTCACTTTCTCAGTCTCTTGATTCCTCTCATTCTCTCTAACTCTTGCTTTCTCTCTCATCCTCTCCCTCACTTCATTAATTTCTATCTCTTTCTCTCACTTTATCTCTTTCTCTCTTTTTCTGTCTTTCACTCTATCTCTCATCCCCTGTCTCTCTTGCTTTCTCGTTCATTCTTTCTATTTTCTCTCTCATCTGCTTGCTCTCTCATTGATTCTCTCTTGTGCTTTCTCTCTCATCCTCCCTCTCTCTCATATCTGGATTTCTCTCTTTCCTCCCTTGTCTTCTCTTCTCTCTCATTTGTTTGCTTTGTCTCTTTTCTCTTGCTTTCTCTCTCATGCTCTTTATTTCTTGCTTTCTCTCTCATCTTCCCTCATCCTCTCTTTCTTGCTTGTTCATTCTTCCAAATATTTTCTCATTCTCTCTCACTCTAGTTTTGTCTCTTGCTTCCTCTCTCACTTTCTCGCTCATTCTCTCTTGGTCTCTCTCTCTCTCTTGTTTTCTTTCTAATTCTCTATCCTCTAAATCTCTCTTCCTCTGTCAAATTTTTTTCGTCCTCTTTATCTCTCATTTTCTCTTTTATTGCCTCTCTCACACATTTTTCATTCATTCTCTCTTTCTATTTTCTCTTCTCTTGCTTGCCCGTTTCTCTCATTTATTATCTCTCTTTTCTCTCATTCTCTCTCTCTTGCTTTTGTGTTCACTCTCTCTTCTCTTGTTCTCTCTCTCTCTCTCTTTCGCTCTCTCTCTTTTCTCTTATTCTCTCTCTTCTCTTACTTTCTCTCCCTCTCTCTTTTTTTCTTCCACTCTTGCTTTCTCACTCCCCTTCTCATCCTCTCTTTCTTGTGCGTTCTCTTTCTCTCACATTCTCTCTCATTTGATCAATCAATCTTGTTTTCTCTCTCTTGCTTTCTTATTGTTTCTCTTTCTGTCATTTTCACTCGCTCTCCCTCTCTCTGGCATTCTCTCTTTTTCTTGCTTGACATGCATTCTCTCTTGTTTGTTTTCTCACTTATTTTCTGTTGTACTCTCTACCTCTCTTGCTCGCTTTTTTACCATTTTCTCTCTCTATCTCAATCTCTCTCTCACGCTTTCTTACTCATTTTCTCTTTTGTTCTCTCTCTTCCTCCATCTTTCTTGCCGATTCCCTCTTCTCTCTCTCACTTTTACTCACTCGGTCATTCTCTATCATAAATCATTGTTAGATAATAAGCAAGGAATTTCCATCTTTCTGCTAATCAACATCTGTTGAACTCACAATTCCATATAGACTTTTACGAATACCACTCAGGATTGTAAGAAAATTATCTCAGTTTTCTCAAACATTTGATAATTATAATCATTCTTTGATAAATGATCATGCCCAACAAGATCAACAGTGCTTTCTTCATCTTAATCTGATCCATTTTTCCTGTTCAAATACTCTTGTTCACTTTAATCATATTTTCATATCTGTCATTTGAAGGATTCATGTTAGTATTCGAAGAACATTTTCAGCGCACATTTTTTACATTTCTGTCTTTGATACTTTCCATTATTTTAGTTTTATCAGACTTTGTTTCTATACAATTATTGTTTTATTTAAAGCAAAATAGATCTGTCATAAATTAAACTGTTGATCTCCTGCATTTTTATATGGATGCAGGAGGATCCTGCAGCAAGATTTTGACATGAACCTCGCTTTCTGCAACCACGAAAAGAAACAGAGGAATGATGTACGATCATGTCTTTCTCTCTCATCCTTAACTTTCTCCATTTCTTTCTCATCCTTTGAGTTCATAGGTGCCATCTATCGGGAAGCAACTGTCCCGGAAGTTGTCCTTAGATTCACCAAGCTCAACAGACTCAAAGAGCATGGAAGCTTCAACTAGCTTGAACACTGAAGTCAACTCTGGAGTCAATGTCTCCTCCAAACCCACTGAGGTAAAACAATGATCTGTTTTCTCTCTTAAAAATCTTGGGGTGGCAGAAATGAGTATGCCTGAAAACTATAATGAGATAGGATTGTAAATCAATGCCCAGATAAATCTTGTAGCCTTTAAGTCCAAAGGTCAACTTCAATGCCAACTTTTCTTCCAAACTATCTGAAAAAATAAAGATCACTTGTTTCTCTCTTTGTCAATATCTCAGGGTGATAGTAGTGAATATTCCTCAAGCATACAATATTTTTTGGTAATGAATCTTACTTCCCGCTCGAGTCTTCTTCCAGAAGATTCACTGTGGAGCTGACTTACAGTTCAACATGAACTGACTTTTGGACTTCAAACCCTATTGAGGTCTGAATGAGATCTACATGCTAATTATGGCCTGTAATAAATATTTGTAGCCCCTGAAGTCCAACGTTCTTGAATAAATGAAGTTAGAATAAACTCTCCAAACCCATCTTTTTCTATTCTCCAAAGTCTAGAATTTTTATTTCAAATATGTGAGAACTATAGTCTGTTTAGATAATGTATCATGATAATGGTCTTTAAAACTGCAGGGCGTGGAGTATGATAATACTAGGGCACCTTCAATTGCATCATCAACGCTAGTAGAGTTGACCGCCAGGCTTGACTTTTTCAAGGAGAGGAGATCCCAGCTCATGAAGCAGCTCCACAGCCTAGATTTGACCCACGCTGCTTCTTCTCAAGGCCTCAGATTCAAAGCCTCTCCTCCATGGGCCAGCCCCCGATGAGACTATGCCACGTATGAAATTCCATCATATTCGTTTTTTTTTATTTTTTTTCTTGCATCGCTGATTTTCTAGGGTTTCTGCTGCTCTAATAAGTGTAACTCTTGTTAGGAAAGTTTCTTCTAGAGGGTCTCTTTGTATATGTTGATGCATTCTTCGGTTGTCTTGATTGTTCTCTTCATTTCTGTTTGTATCTTTCTTTGTCATCGGGTGTATAGAGTGTGAGCTGGTTGTGGATGTTACTCTCTCTCTCAAGAACATGGGGAGAAGTTAATGTGTAAAACTTACATCTGTCTTAATTTAATCTATTCAGGGAACCATTCTACCCTCCATGTTCATACATGGGTTCATTTACCCTGCTTATATCTGTTTATATCGTTAGCAATATCCTCAATAGGTTTCTTGCAGAAACCTCACGGAGAAAGATCCCCAGAGATAAAAGCATCGGAGATATCAGGTTGGACTCTTCAAGTGAGGAGGAATTTCAAGGTACTGCTTGAGCTCTGTGGTGATAACCAGCATTGTTTGAGTCCTATTGTTTGAGAAACTTGAGGAGCGAGTCAAGGGATTGTCGGGAGGGGCGCTACGTCGTTTATGGCTATTGGGATGACGGTATCGGGATCGGGCTTGGCGACTTCTCGAAGAGAGGTAGAGGTAAGGATCAAGGCAGGTGGTTTTGCTCGTAAAGATCTTACATCTTAAAAGAAGGAGACATTTCTATAAATTGTCTACTTTACTAAGTCTAGGAGATACATATGAGATATTCTCCTTGAGCTCAAGAATAACCAACAGAGATACCATTGAGGGTCATGGAAGAGAGCTTGGGGTTGATTTTGGAGTGTCATTTTCATAGAAATTTCTACATAGTAAATAGAACCGTGCTGCAATCTATAGTAAGATTGGCTGAGGTGCAAGAATAATCATATACCAAGATAATTATTTATCAAGAAACAAGAGCATAGTGGTAGAATAATCATAGTAGATTGAAAAATATTTCAAATTTTAACGAAACCAAGGTTCTCTGAAAAGATTAACTATCCTTAGTTCTCCACAAAGAAGCAACATAATGATGTTATAAATAGTAAATAAATAACATAAAAAGTGAATAAAAATGAATCGATGCAGTCAAGAGAGAAGTTTGATGAACTTTGATTTGCGTTCATGTTGAATTTTTGATGAAATTGACCATTGGTTGACTTTTACCTATGGCAGATTGATTGTTGATAGTTGACTTTGAATGGGCCTTTCCACTTTGTCTTCAATCCTCCTTACTTGGCCTTCACTAGACCTTACTTCAACTTCAATGTGCCTCTTACTTTGCCGTCCGATTGGCCTGCTTAATGCTCTTTAATGATCCTTCCAAATGCCCTTTTGATGGGCCTTCATACTCTCCTTTAATCATCCTTCCCTTTGGCCCTAAGTGGGCCTTCTTAATTGCTTTTTATTGGGTATTTCTGTTTGCCTTCAATAGGCCTTCCAATTGCCCTTAATGGGTCTAAAAGGCCTATGAGAAAAATATAAAACAATGAATATCTAGATCTTATATAGAGGGAACTATCATATGATAGTGTAAATGAATATATGTAAAGTACAAAAATATTTTTCTATATAGTCGAAAAAAATGATATCGATATATAGGAATCTAGATAAGTACAAACATTGGATATATATAATATATATGTTAGATACATAGTTTTTTGCAACATAACTGTTGAATAGAAAATTTTGTGTAGCTCTATATAGTTTGATGAAATATCTCTATGTCGGGTACTCATGATTTTTGCAATATAGTTTCAAAAAATGGACTCTATAACTTTCTTTGCTAAGGTTCAAATTATTCTACAACATAATTGCAAAGATGATGAGATCTCCATGTATCTATGCGAATCTATGATGTTTGAGTATGTCCCATTAGGGTTTTCTCATTAGAGTCTTAGTCCCACATGGGGCACATGTCGTTGCAGATCATGATATCATTACCCATGGAATATCAGAGCCAAAACCTTTTTTTTTACCCCGGAAAGCTAGGGTTCTTTGGACTTGGCTGTCTGCCTGTTTCCTAGGAGAGCTAGAGGTACTCTGCAACTGCCCCAAAAATCTTTAGTTTATGCAGAAAATGTGGTTCTAACTCAATATTATATGGATGTTTACAAGAGAAATGCAAGCAAGTCTTTAATAAATTAGAAAATTTGACCTGATTTCGAGCAGAAATTTATCTATAAACACCTAATGTCCACAAAAAAATTAAAGAAAAAACAAAATGGATCAAAGTTTCAAAAAAACTAAAAAAAACTGTCAGACTGCGTTAACTATCAGACTATCAGACTGCGTTAAAATGAGAGATGGTCGATCAATCGATTAACTCTTTAGAATTAATTAAATGAGGGATCTCAATCGATATCTGGGTCCCAATAGCTGATCGATCAAGGCTCACTTTGATGGATCAACGATCTGATCCCATCGGATTGAGCATGTCAGTATGATCCTGATTCCATCGGATCCTGTTCTATAGTTTGAACATGAGTTCGTGTTTCTCTTTGATACATTCGGGCTGTGTGGCGCAGCACTCAAAACAATACAAAACATTTGTCTTTTGTTCTGGTCCCCGCTAATCGCAATGACCTCTGACAGAAGTATTTAACTCAGAAGCTCATTCTCTCCTGTATCTAGGCACTGGTCCTCCCTCTCTCTCTAAATAATCAAGGAAAAACTCTGTCGAGGGTGCAAGATGACGACGGGATATCAAATACTAGAAGTGGGGGAACAAAAGGGGCCATCTCTGCAGCCAGAAGCGGAGCTCAGGAGTTGGGTGCAAGTGGAGATGGAGGCGGAGGACCCAGATTTTGATCTGGAGAAGGCCGTCTGCAGCCACGGCTTTTTCATGATGGCTCCTAATCGATGGGATCCAGCTACACGGACATTCCAGCGACCCCTCCGTCTGCCGTTCCTTTCTTCGACCATATCTGTCTTCGTCCGAATCTTTCAACCCCGTCGGGAATCCTCCTCTCTCCGTATCTCTGTCTTCGGCGTCGACTCTCTCTCTCTTCCTCAACAGCAGTCCCTTCTGGTACAGACTACGGATTCCTCTGTCTTTCTCCCTCTCGCCCTCGCCATTTACAGAACACTGGCCCCTCTCTCTCTAACTAAAGACCCATGTCTCTCTCTTTCCCTCTCTACAAAACCATCTCTTTCTTTATTTCTCTCTTTACAGACATTTCTCTTTCTCTGTCTCTACAGACCCATCTCGCATCATCTCTATCTCTCCCCCGCCAAGAGTTTACCCTTTTACAGACCCCACCTCTCTCTCTCTCTATCATCCGATCATCTCTATCTCACTCTTTCTAGCTTATTCTCCATCTCTGGCTCTCTGTCTTTATCTCTGTTTCTGCTGCAACATCTATATATGACGGTCACTCTCTATATGTATTTATATGTGTGTGTGTGTGTTTTTGTGTCTATCTCTCATTGTCGCTCGCTCTCTCTCTATCTCAATCTCTATATGCGGCTATATGTCTCTCTCTATCTTTATCTCCATTTCTAGCTCGAAGTCTATCTGAGGGTGTCTGACTGTCTCCCTCTCTCCCTATCAATCTCTATCCTATCTCCATTCCTTTTCCATTTCCATGTCTATCTTTGTATCTTGCTATCTGCCTCTATATCTATCTCATCTCAGTTGCCTGATTTCTCCATGAATTACAGGCACAAATCAGGAGAATGCTCCGGATCAACAAAGAGGATGATCAGGCAGTAAGAGAATTCCAGAAAATTCATCCTCTCGCCAAGGAAAGGGGCTTTGGGAGAGTATTCAGATCACCCACCTTGTTTGAAGACATGATCAAGTGCATCCTTCTCTGCAACTGCCAGTGAGAGTTCTGTCTCTGATCTACTCGTAGAAAGAGGGCTAACTGTGATGTATGATCTAGGTGG
>CM044104.1:16236214-16258385 GCA_024174645.1 Lemna minuta | reverse complement strand
TCGAACCCTAGAGAGGTCAATTCTAATCTTTCTCTGCTTATACTCAATCTTCTCCTCACACTTTCACCATCACATATCTTTCACTGTCATCTTCATTTATCACTTGATCCCTTAAAAATATCTACTGAAGATTTGAAAAATTGAAAATTTATTTAAGTTTATTTCCCTCTTTCTGTCCTATGTACGAGTATGAATCTTAATCGGATATCTTCAATTATCTCCACTCACTTTGTTTTTATATTTCTATCACTTCCTTTCTGATGGAGAATTATTTTGAAACATGAACACAAGGGTTCTAAGTGAACCTATCCTCATCCTCCTCCTCCTCCTAATTCATGAGTTTGAAAGATCATCCATATATTAAATGGATGAAAAAGACCTCTCTAAATAAATAAAGAGAGAGTAGATCTTAAGGGAATTAATCTCCCTCCCCCCTATTTTATACTGATCTAAAGATTGATTTGGTCAAACATTTTATCTTTATCCTTAGATAACTAGAATTCTTTGAGTGGACCAAGTCAACCACCATTCTACCTTGATATAGGATCCTAATTTCCAAACCTTATCCACTATATCATAGGAACCTTTTATAAATTAATGATCTCAAGAAAGAAACATCAATAGGAATCCATTTGTATTTTCCTTCTCTTTGAAAACCACCCTTAGTTAGAAATATAGGAGAGATCTATATCTAATTACCTATGGAAGAAAGTATTTTGTTCTACTTCAAGCCTAAGTTTTTGCATGACTGAGACCATTGGAGATGCAACACCACCTCCACGATTTCAAAAACTCCCTGACAAGCCGTTATGAAGATAATCAACAGGAAGTTCTCTTCTATTCACTCGAAGAAGCCTTGTAAATGACAGTCAAGCCACGATTTCCTCAAGCTGTAATAGCTTAAAGAAGCTTTCATCTTGAGTACTCGCAGCCACGACAACAATATCTAAACAACTCGCCACGTCGCCACGGTACGAGATAAACCCTCTCCACGTCGCCATAGTACCGTCGGTCCGAATGATATCTGGAGAAGACTAAAAGCGAACAAAAGAGAACTCGCGTTGTTTGGACTAAAGGTTCGGAAACATCATCCACTTGCTGCAAATGAAATGTCCGACAGAGAACTTCCATCTTCCACGAGGACACCGATCGCAAGGAGACTCCGTGCACTATCAACCTTCACGCATGCAACCCACGATGGCGACACCGTCAACCTCACCCCGAGTCAAAGAATACCATCATCGGTATTATTGCCTGTTATCATCCTTTGTTGCTTCGTGCGGTATCCACTTTCTCCGTCGGGTCAACGAAATACTCGCACGACAAGAGGACAACGGACGTCAAGAATCCAAGCTAAGCTCACACCTCTCAGATTGGCAGGCAACCTCAAGGGCATCAACAAAGAATCTGCCTCTTCTATAAATGCCTTCCACGTATTCTCCACGCGCGTCGACAGCGAAGAGTACGCGGAAGTAACGGAAATTCCAGGAATCTCTAAGACTACCGGGCCCTACAACACCCATCCGAAACAGCCAGTCAACCAAGTGAAATTTAACCCCGACGCGACGCTTCGCCATAACTTCCCCTCTTTTCTATAAAACGGAAGTTTGTAAGAAACAAAGGGAGATGTTGAATTTGATAAACTTGGTTACTATTGGTTCCGTTTTTTTTACCCATGTGTTCGTGTCCTTCCCCCGTATCTCCATCACTCCTCCCGCATCTTCTTCTCTTCCGAGTTCTATCTCACTTTCTCTCCTCCCTCCATTCTGTCCTCTTTCATTCATCGTGTCTGAAGCATCTCGAGACCATCCGATGTCAGCGGGAGTAATCCAACGGCATCTCTTCTCGTCATCTTCAGGTAAATCATCCTCTCCTCTTTCCGTGTTGATAGTTCGTCTCCAAAATCATAAGTCCAACACGTCGTTTCTCTCCCCATTCTATATTTTATAATATGTTATCTTCTTTCCCATCTCAGTCATACCTCGTATCTTCTCTCTACCCCTCCATCTCCCTTTATATCTTCATCACTCTCTCATTCTTCCCTATCTATCCATTATTCCCTGTCAAGTTCTATTTCCTTAATCATCTAATATCCTATTAATATATCTCCTCTGTCATCACCACTCATATTCATTAACCACGCATGCACTCTATCTACTTCTCCCCTTCATTTTCTTCATTAAATAAATAATATTACATCTCTTCTCATCACATTCTCTGTTATCATCTCTGTTATCTCTAAATATCTGCTGATTAGATATATTCTAAATTATCCAATAAACTCATCCTTACGTATTCTATTCTTAAACATTCTCTATATTCCTCATCCTTCTTTTATCTTCATTAATTCCTATTACTGATTATTCACAGTGATATCACTTCATAGATCCTCCCTAATTTGTAGGAATACTAGTATTTCTAAATATCCTACATCACTTTCTCACAGAAACGTCTATGTTTATATTTTCTTGATTTATTTATTTATGATAGGTAAACTCCATACAAAAGAGTTATTAAACCTAATATGAGTCTAATATATTGACTTATCAGCCTTTAGACATTTTCTAAAGTCATTGAATCAGATGAGAGTGTTTCGTTTCAGGACTTAGCTCCAAATCATTCAATATTGAAAATACTCTTCTACATGATCCTCTGACAAATCCAATTTTATCAACTACTGATTCTATAGATTTCTATTTCGGTCACTTTCTCATCTAAACAGAAAGATCTAGTGTTAAAAACAATTCATGTCCAACTATTTTTTATCAACTGCGACACTAATGAAAATCTTTTACCTATATCCACTGCGACAGAATTAAAGAAAAGAACAGGTCATGAAACAAACATCAATCTTCTTTAATCGGTCACCTCTAGTCTAAAATAACTTCCTATCTCACTACTGAAAAGGAAATATGATGAGAGAAATGCTTTTAACTGAGACTAAAATTTATCAATCACCTCGGTTCATGTTTCCTAAAATAGGATTACTGGAATCAGATTTGTAAATGACTTCTAACCTCTAAATCACTAGAACAATTAATTGATTCAACTAAGGAAACTCGTAAGAAGAAAAACAAGAAAGAAAAAAATAAACTTCAACTAGGTTTGAAGCATCGAAGTAATGCCTAACCACTTGGAGTGAGTTTGATCCTCACTTCGAAGGCTTCTCGAACCGATTTCTGGCTCTTCCTCCCGATGTGTCCACCTGGCCGATTGTCGTCGGGCGAGAAAGCAAGAACGAGAGTTCCTCTTCTGCTTCCCTCCTTTTTAACCTAACTGACCCATGCTTCGAGGTAATGCGGGTTAGTTAGGTTTCGTAATGCTTGTTGCTCTGCACTCTCACTGTGCTCCAATCGCGTCTTGCAGGTAATTGCTGATCATCATTGGTGGTGACACGCTTACGTGAAAAGCGCCAGGTATATGCGCTTTACCCCTCTGTACGGGTTGCAATATACGCAGCGCCGTGCTTCCACTCGCCATTGGTTGAGGATGTCGTCATATAGATCCATTGGTTGTAATGTATTTTCATGAAAAGCGCCATGTACACGCGTTGTATCCCTCTGTACGTGTTGCATTATATGCAACGCCGTGCTTCCACTCACCATTGGTTGAAGCCGTCTGCACACAAATCCTGCGCATATACTAAGAGGCTATCAAATCGGACGAGCCCATCAAGGGCTTTAGTTTTTTTTAAAAAACTTCCTTAATGAACAAAAATTCCAAAAATTGTAAGGAATTCATTTTAGCATTTAAGGAGAAAAACATAGAATTCCGCACATGTACAAAACTTTCTTAATGATTGTGAAAAAATAATTTTTTTCTTCATTTATCTCAAGAATATTTAATTTGGCAAAATCATATGATAACATGCAATAATCATGAATGATATTGAATTTTGAACTATTTTATCACAATGATGAGCATATTTTCTTGCTCTATTTTGCATGTTATCATAGATCACAAAAATCCATGTGATATCAAGAATCGCTTGATTTTCTTCCCAATGCACCATGTGATAGCAAGTTATGCCCGATCAAAGTTTCCATGAAAATCACCGCACGCGAAATGTGTTCTTCCTGAAAATTGCAGAATAAATCACCTTACGAAGCTCAAATAAATTTATTAACAGAAATTTAAGATAATCAAGTTCCACATCCAACGACACCAAATACATAACTGTTTGAAAACGGGATGAAGAGCTATCACCTTATGAAGTTGACTCGTAGAAAACCCTCATTTTTCTGAAAAATAGCTAGATCAAAGGCTATACTCAACTGTTTTCGATGCTTTTGCTGAGATCAACAGTTTCCAAGCTTCTGAATCTAATACACCAACTTTTGGGTCTATCCGAGCTCAAAGAGGAGCTCTGAGGAGAGAGAAAGTTGCTTTTTGGGTTTGGGGTTTTTAGGGGTTTTTATCTCTCACTTAAAGATCTTCCTTATTTTCAAATTGATTTGCGCGAAATTTTAAATTTTAAATTTGATTTGCCTGAAATTTTAAATTTTAAATTTTAAATTTGATTTAAATTTGCCTCACATTTCAGCTATCCGAACCAAATCGAAAGGGACATTTCCACTGAGCTCATTTTCTTGTCAAGGAAGTCTAAGATTGTAGGATTAATTCATATTTATATATCGATAGATATTCTCCTTATTCAATCACTTCTCCTTCACATCTCCATCATTGTATCATCATCTTCATATACATTATCATTTCTAAAATATCCTACATCAGAAGCTCTGTGGAGAGAGAAAGTTGCTTTTTGGGTTTGGGGTTTTTAGGGGTTTTAATTTCTCACTTAAATATCTTCCTTATTTTAAATTTTAAATTTGATTGAAATTTGCCTCGCATTTCAGCTCTCCGGTCCAAATCGAAAGGGACATTTCCACTGAGCTCATTTTCTTGTCAAGGAAGTCTACGCGGCTCTTGCCGTGTTGAGAGTGGGCATTTGGGGATGCGAGTGAGGTTATTTAAGAGAGGCGAAGCTAATAGAGATCGGTGTATAGAGAGAAAGACTCAGCCGGCGAAGATGGAGGGCTTGCTAGAGGGAAGCAGGGCTGCGATGAGGAGGAAGGAAATGGCACCGATCGTTACGGCGGCGGTATTCGTATGGTGGACTCTACCTCAGCTCCTGGGCCACCTCGACGGCGTGGTGCCTCTCCGCAAATGGTCGGAGAAGCTCCTCCGTAACTTCAATCCCATCGTCACCATCGCCTTCCCTGAGTTCTGCGACGGCAGTTTACAGCGAAGCGCCGCCTTCGTCAGGATCCAGGCCTACCTTTCCGCCACTTGCGGCGGCGCAGCCCGCTGCCTCAACGCAGAGCTCGGCGAGGGCAAGTCCGAGATCGTCCTCTCCATAGATGCGAACGAAGAAGTCGTCGAACTCTTCGAGGGCGTCTCCTTGACCTGGAACTCCTCCGTGTCCAGAACCAAACACCCGGGCTGTCGACTACTCTCCCGAAGTGGGAAAAACTGTGGCTATATCCTCAACTTCCGCTCCCGTCATCGCCGCCTCATCGTTGACAAGTACCTAGGGTTCGTCATGGAGAAGGGGAAGGAGATAGTGGAGGCTCGTGGGCAGCGGAAGCTCTTCACGAACCGCTCTGGTGGCTTCTGTCATCAAGGGATGTGGAATTACGTCCCCTTTGACCATCCGGCGACTTTCCAGACCATCGCCATGGATCCCGTGAAGAAGGACGAACTGATCAACGACCTTCTCAACTTCCGCAAGAGCAAGGAATATTATGCTCGCGTGGGCAAGGCATGGAAGCGCGGGTATCTGCTGTACGGTCCGCCGGGAACCGGGAAATCTTCTCTGATCGCCGCTATGGCGAACCTTCTGGAGTATGACGTCTATGATCTGGAGCTTACCGCGGTGACTGACAACTCTTTGCTGCGGGGGCTGCTGATGGAGATGACCAGCAAGTCGATCGTCGTGGTGGAGGACATCGATTGCTCACTGGACCTCGCCGGAAAGCGGAAGACGAAGAACGACGAGGAAGAGGATGCAAGAGACAGCTACAGAAACAGTAAGGAAAGCAAGGTGACGCTGTCCGGGCTGCTCAACTTCAGCGACGGAATCTGGTCGTCGAGCGTCGGGGAGAGGATCATCGTCTTCACCACCAATCACGTTGACCAACTTGACCCGGCGATGATCCGGCCCGGCCGCATGGACATGCACATTGAGCTCTCGTACTGTAGATTCGAGGCCTTCAAGGTGCTGGCCAGGAACTACCTCGAAGTTGAAGAGCATCCCATTTTCGCTGACATCCGGCGGCTCATCGAAGAGGTGGACGTCGTGCCGGCTGACGTGGCAGAGCATCTCATGCTCGGGAGTCGTCGCGGCAGCGCGCAGATCCTGGAGCAGTGTCTTCACGCGCTGCTTCGGAACCTTGAGGCAAAGAAGACCCAAGAAGGCACGAGGGGGTCGGGGGGGAAGCTCCACGGTCCCTGAGTCGGGTTAGTTCCGTCGCAACCACATTGAGATTAGACGGGACATCACTCATGAGGGGTTCACGTTGGGATGGGGGAGGGGGTGGGCCTAATTTTTCAAGTTTCTCACCAGTTTCTCACCAGTCTCAAGTACAGTTTAATTTGATTTAAAAATGATAACTCCACTTTAAACGCAAATGAATTATTCAGAATTTGTTTATTTAATGAAAATGAATAAATAATTAATTAATTAATTAAATAGAATAATACAAATTAATGTTTGAGATACTTGTACAAACTACTGGCAAAAAATAAATATTAATTCATTATAATTTTAAAATAATTTGAAATGAATATTAAAAACAAAACAATTTAGACTTATACGCTAGATATTTAAAGATGTATTATTTAATCCATGTGAATTTTTCTAAGTAAATATTTTTTAAACTTTTATCCCCCTAAAGCAAGACCTTAGTAAAAGGAATTATTAAAATTTATTGAGAAATGTTATTCACAAATGCATACAAAACTGTCCGGAGAATAAACATAAATACATGTCACCTCAATAGATATCCTCATCCCTAACCCAGGGGCATTGATGGATCAACCCCATTAGTGTCAAATCAAAGCTACACTTGCATAATCAAGCCAAAGGCACTTGAATTCAAGCAACGATTGTATAATCAAACCCAATTGATTCAAGTTACAATTTCTTATGTGGTCTTTAGAGCTGCAGCGCAAAGGCTTTTCATTTGGATGGTCTATTGAGTTTGAATCTAACCTAATAATCCCTAACCAACGGACACCAAATCATCAAAGCTTTGTTATATTAGGAGATCCCTGAAGAGGAGATAGACTATGGGAAACAATACACTCAATTCCATAGCTTCGCTCAATATTTCCCATCTGCCTTCGTTAGGTCATTTCAACCCAAGTGTTGTTACTATGCTCTACTCCATTGATGTCTCTATTGATAGATATTATGTGGCGTATAAGCCAATAACACTTTCATGAATCTTTTTTATGTTCATTAAAATGAAATTTATTCATTGTCATTCTTTTGTGATGTCTGCAATGAAGTCCATGAGCATGTGCAATGACTAAGTGAATTATGATGAGATCAAACTAGTCTTTAAACATATGTTCTAAACATTACTATTTGTGGGATATTCGAGAAGGACATCAAATTATCCTAAAAGAATAACACTATCTAATCCAACTCATATGATGAGTAAGGCTGATCTTTTAGTTATCGGTGTGTAGACACTAAGGATAGATAGTGGGTGCTCTTTGAAGAAAGAATTCAATGAATTGATCCGTATGAATCCCTGAATGACATGGTTGTGTATCATGTTGATTCATTTCATGGTTGTGTATGTGGTCCTTTGACTTGAGACACCAAAGACATCTTGTGGATAGATGATCGTGTTTTGGTTATAACTTACGAATCCCTAGCCACGGGATATCTAAAATGTCATATATTGCATACAACATGAGGTCCAGGAAGATGATTGTGTGATCAAGATGGGATCATCTCGTCCTCAATATTTTAGGAGATTGTGATACAGGACGGGGTGTGAAAACCCTCGTGCCTGATCAATATAACCAAGGCTGACTGAAGATCGGGCCAGTCAAACCTAGCCTATGAGTAGGCGAGTCCTAGACTCTAACTATGGTATTTAACCTAAACCTAAGTGCAAGCAGGTGTGCCGATCAGTGACGGATCGAATCGATGTGGTCATCAATTACACACTAATTAGTATCAAAAATAATTCCAAACTTACCAATTTGATGAAAATATCTCAAATTGAGGGGTATAATGGTAAATATGGGTCGAATCCACAGGGAATTAAGGAAATTTTGGATGATCTCTTCGAATTTGATCAAATCATAAAATGAATCGATGATAGAGAAATTGGAAAAATGGTAGATTATGAAAGAGAACTTCAAAACGATTCCACGGAATCAAAAATCATCAAATTTGACTTTGATTTCGCGGAGAAATTGAAGATCGAAGTGAGGGTATATTTCTGAAACATAAAAATCGCAAAATTAACGAAAATCAAACAAAATTATCTTGATATTACTAATCTAAACAGATATTAAGCACTAATAAACGATAGATTAGGCAAAACCGCTTCCACTAACCCACAATTGCAATGGGATTAACCCTAATTAATTGCCGAAATCAAGGCTTTTCATCAAAATCCGAAAATCGCGATTCGTGGAGTTCAAGCGTCGATTTCTTCCTCGTCTTTCGCCCAAATCTTGCTCTTAAGCACTCCGTGGATGTGGAATTGAGTCTAGAAGCGATTAGAATCAAGAGATTCAAGAGATTTGGTGTCTAAATAGTTCAATTGGACTAAATTTCTCTAGAATGCTTTACAAATCAAAAGAACATCTCAATTTATTGGAATTTTGGGCGTAACCGTCCGATGAAATGCTCCCCCTTCGATCAACGGCTCTGATTGATCACATTAATGTGAATCGTTACGATTAAGTCCGGTCCATTAGATCGCAGATGGAGCGCTCAGATGAAGCCACGTGTTCGCGCGTTATAAAATGCCTTGAAAATGCATCGTCGGATCTTGATCGGACGCCTCAAATGCATTTTGATCACGTTTAATCTCGACCGTTATAACTCCTTGCAATCAACGGTCGAGATTAAAAGGATCGGTGAACTCCAATTTAAGCCACGTGTGACCATCGATCTTTTGTGAAGATCAACGGTCAAAATCGCATGCGCGATCAAACGTCCCACACGCTGCCATGTCGCCTCCTCATCGTGATAGTTGATCGCGATCGATTGGATGGCTCTGATTGCGCCACATCACCTGTGCGCTTTAAATATTCTGAAAAATCGATATATAATAAGGAAAATTAATTTTTAATTTCGAAAAATCCTTAGAAATTCATTAAAAAATCAAAAAAAATTCAGGCCTACGCATTAGAGAAGTTCAAGCCTTATAGAGCTATTAGCGGTGGTCTACGCATTAGAGAAGTTCAGGCCTTATATCTTGTGAAGAAAGATCGTTATTTATACAGATCATGCAGCATTAAAGTACTTGTTTTCCAAGAAGGAGGCGAAGCCACGATTGATACGATGGGTGCTGCTTCTTCAAGAGTTTGACTTAGAGATTAGAGATAAGAAGGGCAGCGAAAAACTCGGTGGTGGATCACCTATCTCGTCTCCACATTTCAGGTACGGGAGACATTAGTGATTCATTTCCTAATAAGCATCTTCTTGCAGTATCTGGTCATGCTCCTTGGTTCGCGCATATCGTCAATTTTCTAGTGATTGGATCGATCCCAGACCATTGGAATCGTCATCGTAAAGATAAGTTCTTCCATGAACTCAAATATTATTATTGGGAAGAACCACTTCTATTCCATGTAGGATACGATCAAATCATACGGCGATGTGTAGCGGAAGAAGAACAAGGAAGCATATTATCGATGTGTCACTCATCAGCGTGTGAAGGACATTTTGCCGCGTGGAAGATAGCAGTATAAGATTTTACAAAGCTGTTTTTATTGGCCCACCATCTTCAAGGATGCCCACCGTTTCTATACGGAGTGCTTACAATGTCAAGCAGCATTAAACATCTCCAAGCAAGATGAAATGCCAATGAGGCCTATCCTTGAAGTGGAGATATTTGATTTATGGGGGATCGACTCCATGGGATCTTTTCCACCTTCTGATGGAAAAGAGTACATTTTGGTAGCGGTTGATTGTGTGTCTAAGTGGGTGGAAGCTATTCCCACTAGGACAAACACTCATCGGGAAGTACTCAGGTTTGTAACGAGGAACATCTTTTCCCAATATGGTTGTCCGAGGGCAATAATTAGTGACGGAGGCTCACACTTCAACAATGCACACTTTCGTGCATTATTGATGAAATATGGAGTACATCATCGCGTCACCACACCGTACCACCCCCAAGCTAATGGGCAAGTTGAAGTGAGCAACCGAGAGGTCAAGAATATTTTAAAGAAGATTATTCGACCAGACGGTAAGGATTGGGTGCACAAGCTTCCTGATGCTTTATGGGCATACCGAATGGCTTACAAGACTGATGGATATTATGTGGCCTATAAGCCAATCACACTTTCATGTATCTTGTTTATGTTCATTGAAATGAAATTCATTCATTGTCATTCTTGTGTGATGTTTGCAATGAAGTCCATGAGCATGTGCAATGACTATGTGAATTATGATGAGATCATAATATAGTGATCACTAGTATATAAACATATGTTCTAAATATTCATATTCGTGGGATACTTGATAACATGCATTTATAACTTGAATTCTTATCTTCATTAACTCATATTCATGCTTATTTTATGTGAATATGATGCATGTTATCATACTTTTGAGGAATTTTCTCCATTGGCATGTCATTTCACTAAAGTTGATATTTATGCATAAATTAGAGATAATTTCATGCTTAATAGATGATTAATCTTTTGTTTAAATTAATAGAAGTTAATCTCTATTATTAAATGATTTTTGACTTTAGTAAATGTTTGGAAAGATAATTTCAAGATGAATTTATGATTTAAAGTGTTTAATGAGAAATGATTTAAGTAAATTTTAATTCATCTTGATTTCTTCTTTCTAAATATATTTTAAATGACATGATATTAAAAAGAAAATAATTTTTGATCCAATGGAGAAAATTTGGATTAAAAAGGAGTTGTATATTTTAAGATATGATTTTTTGAATTTTTAGCCCTTTTTCTGATTTTTATTTGATTTTTGAAGTAATTTTTTATGATTTTTTTTATTTAAATCGCGAAAACGAGGGGGTATTTTGGTCCACAGGCCCCGTAAGCTGACGTGGCGAGGCAGTGACGTGGCAAGCGGGACCACCGGCGGGTGCGACGTGGCTCTGAGGCCACGTGGCAGGGCCGCGGATGGCCCACGTGGCGCATGGGTGACACGTGTACACATGCCATATATATTATATAATATACATAGGTTATCGTACATATAAGCCTATTCTTAGAACTGGCTAATCTCTCTAATTTGCTCCCCTATTTAACCGCAAACTCTCCCAGTATTTCCTCTGTGTGGGACTATGTTCCCACACGATTTCTCTTTTGCACGCGACGTGGACAAGCGGCAGGCGTCGGATTCTATCAAGACGGTGGAGATCGCGTGGACCCGAGTCCGCGCGATCATCAAATCAGCACGTGCTTAATATATATATTAAGTGAAGCGATCGTATGGCTCAGCTGACGCCACGTGGTGACACGAAGAGCGCCGGATCTTCATCAAAGCAGATGCCGCACGATCAAGATCGGACTGTCCACTCAATGGAAGCCAATCGGACGGCTGAGACGATTCGCGGAAGAACTCCACGATCGCGGTCCGATCGAACCGCGATCGCGGCGCGATCGAGCCGCGATCGTGGCTCTTCCATCGTGGAATCAAAGCCACGAAGCTCGACGCAAGATTCCACCGAAATTTCGCCTACTTTCGAAGCGAAATTGAAGCGATCGCCGCCTATTTTTTAAGCGAAATTGAAAATGATCGTGGCCCGATCGTAGCACTTTTGGAGGCGAAATTGAAGCAGAAATTGCCGCGAAATTGAAGTCATGCTGCTGCACGACGGAATCGCTCCCATGACTCCGCAAAACCGCTCCCACGACCGCCTCTATTGGCCTAAAAATCGGGCCTAATTCCCTCTTTAAAAGCATGTATTTCCCTTCTTTGTTCTTCAACTTTTGATCGATTCGTGAAGGAATTAAGCAAATTTTGAGGAAGATCTTTAGTTCATCGTGATCCCCTTGCGTTTAGACTCAATTCGAAGGGATTGGAGCAGGATTGATCACGAATTCCTCCTTGATTTCATCGAATTTTTCCCTTGAATTCCGAAAATCCGTGAGAAAGGATCCGAGCAAATTCACTCCAATTCACGCAAATTGGAGCTCAATTCTCGCGGAAATCGGGTTAGTAGTGAGATTCGATCAATTATCAAGAGGTTATTTGAGTTTTTATTACATTTAAAGGTTTAATTTTGCAAATTAGTTCACAATGTTCTTCATTTTCCCCAATTTTATGTCCAAAAAGTTGCTGATTTTGAAAATAGGATATCTCTCTGCTTATAATTCCAAATCACTTGATTTTTTTCACTAGATTCCTCTTTTCATCAACTTTCCGTGGATAGCAAATTCATCAAATTCTGACTTCATTTGACCCTCCAATTTGACGTTTGACTAAGGACTGTTCATCTTTCATCATAAGTCAAATGATGACTTTCGCGGTCAATTACTTTTGATTGACAAATTAGAATTTGATAATTTTGGTCTTTTTAGATTCCTCTGGTTCTTAGCTTTCTATTGACATAGAAATTTCAAGATTTGGGTTTCATTTGGCCATTCAATTTGAAGATTTCCTCTGAGGTGTTAATTTCGGGGATTTTCTGATAGTTGATCTTCAATAAATCATAATAAATCCATTTCTTATCCAAAAATTACGAAATATATATCAATAAATTTCATTTTCTCTCTAGTTTCAAAATATCTAATTTTCGTACTCTTCTGACTCTTTTTGATTCTCTGATTTTGCAGAACACCTACTGTTGGTTAAAGTCAACGCTTTGACTTTGACTTTTGACTTTTCTCTATCAAATCCCAGATTTCAATTCTTAAAACTTCTTATTTACCTTATTTATATCCCTTCTTATTTACCTTTATTTATATCATTTTTCATATCTTACATCTTATTTTCTCTTATTTAAAACTTCTTTTAAACCTAACTTTGACCAAGTAAACTTTGCGATAAAAGTCCAACCCTCTCTCTCTCTCTCTAGTCGGTTTTCATGCATGCGTGAGAGGCCTCTCTCTCTCTCTCTTCCTCTCTTTCCTCTCTCTTCTTCTCTCTATCTCTTCCTCTCCATCTCTTCCTTCTCCTCTCTCTTCACGCTCTTCGCTCTCCTCTCTCTCTCTTCTCTCTTTCCTCTCTCAATTATCCCACCAATTCATAAAGATCCCCAAAAATCGATAAAATCCGAACGAAACCTCCTTAATTAATCGGAGAACATCCCCAAACAGCCCGAGAAAAAAAGCCAAAAAGCTCTGGAAATAAATCAGAAAAAAATCCCAAAAAAACTCCTCAAAAAAATCCCCAAAAATCCCAAAAAAATTCCCAAAAAAATCAAGAAAAAAATCGCGCACGCCGAATGGAACCCCACAAAAGGGGTAGGCACAACCACTGGAGGAGTGAGAGTGTGGAACCCGCGTTGTGGGATCGTGGCCCACTTATTGCGCATTATGTGGCTTCATCGAGTTGTTCAAGCACCTTAATCAAAATGGACGGTTCGGATATCAAGCCGGAATTCTTCTATAAATCAATGTAATCTCTTACAAAAATGCAACTCTTGATTAAGCATGAAATTCAGCATTTTTGGAGGAAGATTTTGAGTTCTTAATGATTCTCTAGCATTCTAGACTCAGCCGCACATGGATTGAGGCAAGTAAATCATAAACATTACAAGAAAACGTTTAGAAATTGCCCCTTGAACGCCAAAAATCACAAAAAGGAATCGGAGAAATTAACAGCAATCAGCGCACGCCGAATGGAACCCCACAAAAGGGGTAGGCACAACCCTGGAGGAGTGAGAGTGTGGGTCCGAAGGCGGTGCAGTGCGTTCAATACGGCTGCGCGCGAAGCCCTACCGGGTGCGATCATACCAGCACTAGTGCACCGGATCCCATCAGAACTCCGAAGTTAAGCGTGCTTGGGCGAGAGCAGTACTAGGATGGGTGACCTCCTGGGAAGTCCTCGTGTTGCACCCTTTTTGCCTCTGAAACTTGCTTCTATCTTGCCTAATGCACCTCATTTCCCTAGCAATTGTACCCTAGTCGGTTTTTCATGCATGCGTGAGAGGCCTCTCTCTCTCTCTCTTCCTCTCTTTCCTCTCTCTTCTTCTCTCTATCTCTTCCTCTCCATCTCTTCCTTCTCCTCTCTCTTCACGCTCTTCGCTCTCCTCTCTCTCTCTTCTCTCTTTCCTCTCTCAATTATCCCACCAATTCATAAAGATCCCCAAAAATCGATAAAATCCGAACGAAACCTCCTTAATTAATCGGAGAACATCCCCAAACAGCCCGAGAAAAAAAGCCAAAAAGCTCTGGAAATAAATCAGAAAAAAATCCCAAAAAAACTCCTCAAAAAAATCCCCAAAAATCCCAAAAAAATTCCCAAAAATCAAGAAAAAAATCGCGCACGCCGAATGGAACCCCACAAAAGGGGTAGGCACAACCCCTGGAGGAGTGAGAGTGTGGAACCCGCGTTGTGGGATCGTGGCCCACTTATTGCGCATTATGTGGCTTCATCTGAGTTGTTCAAGCACCTTAATCAAAATGGACGGTTCGGATATCAAGCCGGAATTCTTCTATAAATCAATGTAATCTCTTACAAAAATGCAACTCTTGATTAAGCATGAAATTCAGCATTTTTGGAGGAAGATTTTGAGTTCTTAATGATTCTCTAGCATTCTAGACTCAGCCGCACATGGATTGAGGCAAGTAAATCATAAACATTACAAGAAAACGTTTAGAAATTGCCCCTTGAACGCCAAAAAAAAATCACAAAAGGAATCGGAGAAATTAACAGCAATCAGCGCACGCCGAATGGAACCCCACAAAAGGGGTAGGCACAACCCTGGAGGAGTGAGTGTGGGTCCGAAGGCGGTGCAGTGCGTTCAATACGGCTGCGCGCGAAGCCCTACCGGGTGCGATCATACCAGCACTAGTGCACCGGATCCCATCAGAACTCCGAAGTTAAGCGTGCTTGGGCGAGAGCAGTACTAGGATGGGTGACCTCCTGGGAAGTCCTCGTGTTGCACCCTTTTTGCCTCTGAAACTTGCTTCTATCTTGCCTAATGCACCTCATTTCCCTAGCAATTGTACCCTAGTCGGTTTTCATGCATGCGTGAGAGGCCTCTCTCTCTCTCTCTTCCTCTCTTTCCTCTCTCTTCTTCTCTCTATCTCTTCCTCTCCATCTCTTCCTTCTCCTCTCTCTTCACGCTCTTCGCTCTCCTCTCTCTCTCTTCTCTCTTTCCTCTCTCAATTATCCCACCAATTCATAAAGATCCCCAAAAATCGATAAAATCCGAACGAAACCTCCTTAATTAATCGGAGAACATCCCCAAACAGCCCGAGAAAAAGCCAAAAGCTCTGGAAATAAATCAGAAAAATCCCAAAAACTCCTCAAAAATCCCCAAAAAAATCCCAAAAATTCCCAAAAAATCAAGAAAAATCGCGCACGCCGAATGGAACCCCACAAAAGGGGTAGGCACAACCCTGGAGGAGTGAGAGTGTGGAACCCGCGTTGTGGGATCGTGGCCCACTTATTGCGCATTATGTGGCTTCATCTGAGTTGTTCAAGCACCTTAATCAAAATGGACGGTTCGGATATCAAGCCGGAATTCTTCTATAAATCAATGTAATCTCTTACAAAAATGCAACTCTTGATTAAGCATGAAATTCAGCATTTTTGGAGGAAGATTTTGAGTTCTTAATGATTCTCTAGCATTCTAGACTCAGCCGCACATGGATTGAGGCAAGTAAATCATAAACATTACAAGAAAACGTTTAGAAATTGCCCCTTGAACGCCAAAAAAATCACAAAAGGAATCGGAGAAATTAACAGCAATCAGCGCACGCCGAATGGAACCCCACAAAAGGGGTAGGCACAACCACTGGAGGAGTGAGAGTGTGGGTCCGAAGGCGGTGCAGTGCGTTCAATACGGCTGCGCGCGAAGCCCTACCGGGTGCGATCATACCAGCACTAGTGCACCGGATCCCATCAGAACTCCGAAGTTAAGCGTGCTTGGGCGAGAGCAGTACTAGGATGGGTGACCTCCTGGGAAGTCCTCGTGTTGCACCCTTTTTGCCTCTGAAACTTGCTTCTATCTTGCCTAATGCACCTCATTTCCCTAGCAATTGTACCCTAGTCGGTTTTCATGCATGCGTGAGAGGCCTCTCTCTCTCTCTCTTCCTCTCTTTCCTCTCTCTTCTTCTCTCTATCTCTTCCTCTCCATCTCTTCCTTCTCCTCTCTCTTCACGCTCTTCGCTCTCCTCTCTCTCTCTTCTCTCTTTCCTCTCTCAATTATCCCACCAATTCATAAAGATCCCCAAAAATCGATAAAATCCGAACGAAACCTCCTTAATTAATCGGAGAACATCCCCAAACAGCCCGAGAAAAAAAGCCAAAAAGCTCTGGAAATAAATCAGAAAAAAATCCCAAAAAAACTCCTCAAAAAAATCCCCAAAAAATCCCAAAAAAATTCCCAAAAAAATCAAGAAAAAAATCGCGCACGCCGAATGGAACCCCACAAAAGGGGTAGGCACAACCCCTGGAGGAGTGAGAGTGTGGAACCCGCGTTGTGGGATCGTGGCCCACTTATTGCGCATTATGTGGCTTCATCTGAGTTGTTCAAGCACCTTAATCAAAATGGACGGTTCGGATATCAAGCCGGAATTCTTCTATAAATCAATGTAATCTCTTACAAAAATGCAACTCTTGATTAAGCATGAAATTCAGCATTTTTGGAGGAAGATTTTGAGTTCTTAATGATTCTCTAGCATTCTAGACTCAGCCGCACATGGATTGAGGCAAGTAAATCATAAACATTACAAGAAAACGTTTAGAAATTGCCCCTTGAACGCCAAAAAAAAATCACAAAAGGAATCGGAGAAATTAACAGCAATCAGCGCACGCCGAATGGAACCCCACAAAAGGGGTAGGCACAACCCTGGAGGAGTGAGAGTGTGGGTCCGAAGGCGGTGCAGTGCGTTCAATACGGCTGCGCGCGAAGCCCTACCGGGTGCGATCATACCAGCACTAGTGCACCGGATCCCATCAGAACTCCGAAGTTAAGCGTGCTTGGGCGAGAGCAGTACTAGGATGGGTGACCTCCTGGGAAGTCCTCGTGTTGCACCCTTTTTGCCTCTGAAACTTGCTTCTATCTTGCCTAATGCACCTCATTTCCCTAGCAATTGTACCCTAGTCGGTTTTTCATGCATGCGTGAGAGGCCTCTCTCTCTCTCTCTTCCTCTCTTTCCTCTCTCTTCTTCTCTCTATCTCTTCCTCTCCATCTCTTCCTTCTCCTCTCTCTTCACGCTCTTCGCTCTCCTCTCTCTCTCTTCTCTCTTTCCTCTCTCAATTATCCCACCAATTCATAAAGATCCCCAAAAATCGATAAAATCCGAACGAAACCTCCTTAATTAATCGGAGAACATCCCCAAACAGCCCGAGAAAAAGCCAAAAGCTCTGGAAATAAATCAGAAAAATCCCAAAAACTCCTCAAAAATCCCCAAAAAAATCCCAAAAATTCCCAAAAAATCAAGAAAAATCGCGCACGCCGAATGGAACCCCACAAAAGGGGTAGGCACAACCCTGGAGGAGTGAGAGTGTGGAACCCGCGTTGTGGGATCGTGGCCCACTTATTGCGCATTATGTGGCTTCATCTGAGTTGTTCAAGCACCTTAATCAAAATGGACGGTTCGGATATCAAGCCGGAATTCTTCTATAAATCAATGTAATCTCTTACAAAAATGCAACTCTTGATTAAGCATGAAATTCAGCATTTTTGGAGGAAGATTTTGAGTTCTTAATGATTCTCTAGCATTCTAGACTCAGCCGCACATGGATTGAGGCAAGTAAATCATAAACATTACAAGAAAAACGTTTAGAAATTGCCCCTTGAACGCCAAAATCACAAAAGGAATCGGAGAAATTAACAGCAATCAGCGCACGCCGAATGGAACCCCACAAAAGGGGTAGGCACAACCCTGGAGGAGTGAGTGTGGGTCCGAAGGCGGTGCAGTGCGTTCAATACGGCTGCGCGCGAAGCCCTACCGGGTGCGATCATACCAGCACTAGTGCACCGGATCCCATCAGAACTCCGAAGTTAAGCGTGCTTGGGCGAGAGCAGTACTAGGATGGGTGACCTCCTGGGAAGTCCTCGTGTTGCACCCTTTTTGCCTCTGAAACTTGCTTCTATCTTGCCTAATGCACCTCATTTCCCTAGCAATTGTACCCTAGTCGGTTTTTCATGCATGCGTGAGAGGCCTCTCTCTCTCTCTCTTCCTCTCTTTCCTCTCTCTTCTTCTCTCTATCTCTTCCTCTCCATCTCTTCCTTCTCCTCTCTCTTCACGCTCTTCGCTCTCCTCTCTCTCTCTTCTCTCTTTCCTCTCTCAATTATCCCACCAATTCATAAAGATCCCCAAAAATCGATAAAAATCCGAACGAAACCTCCTTAATTAATCGGAGAACATCCCCAAACAGCCCGAGAAAAAAAGCCAAAAAGCTCTGGAAATAAATCAGAAAAATCCCAAAAACTCCTCAAAAATCCCCAAAAAAATCCCAAAAATTCCCAAAAAATCAAGAAAAATCGCGCACGCCGAATGGAACCCCACAAAAGGGGTAGGCACAACCCTGGAGGAGTGAGAGTGTGGAACCCGCGTTGTGGGATCGTGGCCCACTTATTGCGCATTATGTGGCTTCATCTGAGTTGTTCAAGCACCTTAATCAAAATGGACGGTTCGGATATCAAGCCGGAATTCTTCTATAAATCAATGTAATCTCTTACAAAAATGCAACTCTTGATTAAGCATGAAATTCAGCATTTTTGGAGGAAGATTTTGAGTTCTTAATGATTCTCTAGCATTCTAGACTCAGCCGCACATGGATTGAGGCAAGTAAATCATAAACATTACAAGAAAACGTTTAGAAATTGCCCCTTGAACGCCAAAAAAAAATCACAAAAGGAATCGGAGAAATTAACAGCAATCAGCGCACGCCGAATGGAACCCCACAAAAGGGGTAGGCACAACCCTGGAGGAGTGAGAGTGTGGGTCCGAAGGCGGTGCAGTGCGTTCAATACGGCTGCGCGCGAAGCCCTACCGGGTGCGATCATACCAGCACTAGTGCACCGGATCCCATCAGAACTCCGAAGTTAAGCGTGCTTGGGCGAGAGCAGTACTAGGATGGGTGACCTCCTGGGAAGTCCTCGTGTTGCACCCTTTTTGCCTCTGAAACTTGCTTCTATCTTGCCTAATGCACCTCATTTCCCTAGCAATTGTACCCTAGTCGGTTTTCATGCATGCGTGAGAGGCCTCTCTCTCTCTCTCTTCCTCTCTTTCCTCTCTCTTCTTCTCTCTATCTCTTCCTCTCCATCTCTTCCTTCTCCTCTCTCTTCACGCTCTTCGCTCTCCTCTCTCTCTCTTCTCTCTTTCCTCTCTCAATTATCCCACCAATTCATAAAGATCCCCAAAAATCGATAAAATCCGAACGAAACCTCCTTAATTAATCGGAGAACATCCCCAAACAGCCCGAGAAAAAGCCAAAAGCTCTGGAAATAAATCAGAAAAATCCCAAAAACTCCTCAAAAATCCCCAAAAAAATCCCAAAAATTCCCAAAAAATCAAGAAAAATCGCGCACGCCGAATGGAACCCCACAAAAGGGGTAGGCACAACCCTGGAGGAGTGAGAGTGTGGAACCCGCGTTGTGGGATCGTGGCCCACTTATTGCGCATTATGTGGCTTCATCTGAGTTGTTCAAGCACCTTAATCAAAATGGACGGTTCGGATATCAAGCCGGAATTCTTCTATAAATCAATGTAATCTCTTACAAAAATGCAACTCTTGATTAAGCATGAAATTCAGCATTTTTTTGGAGGAAGATTTTTGAGTTCTTAATGATTCTCTAGCATTCTAGACTCAGCCGCACATGGATTGAGGCAAGTAAATCATAAACATTACAAGAAAACGTTTAGAAATTGCCCCTTGAACGCCAAAAAAAAATCACAAAAGGAATCGGAGAAATTAACAGCAATCAGCGCACGCCGAATGGAACCCCACAAAAGGGGTAGGCACAACCCTGGAGGAGTGAGAGTGTGGGTCCGAAGGCGGTGCAGTGCGTTCAATACGGCTGCGCGCGAAGCCCTACCGGGTGCGATCATACCAGCACTAGTGCACCGGATCCCATCAGAACTCCGAAGTTAAGCGTGCTTGGGCGAGAGCAGTACTAGGATGGGTGACCTCCTGGGAAGTCCTCGTGTTGCACCCTTTTTGCCTCTGAAACTTGCTTCTATCTTGCCTAATGCACCTCATTTCCCTAGCAATTGTACCCTAGTCGGTTTTCATGCATGCGTGAGAGGCCTCTCTCTCTCTCTCTTCCTCTCTTTCCTCTCTCTTCTTCTCTCTATCTCTTCCTCTCCATCTCTTCCTTCTCCTCTCTCTTCACGCTCTTCGCTCTCCTCTCTCTCTCTTCTCTCTTTCCTCTCTCAATTATCCCACCAATTCATAAAGATCCCCAAAAATCGATAAAATCCGAACGAAACCTCCTTAATTAATCGGAGAACATCCCCAAACAGCCCGAGAAAAAAAGCCAAAAAGCTCTGGAAATAAATCAGAAAAATCCCAAAAACTCCTCAAAAATCCCCAAAAAAATCCCAAAAATTCCCAAAAAATCAAGAAAAATCGCGCACGCCGAATGGAACCCCACAAAAGGGGTAGGCACAACCCTGGAGGAGTGAGAGTGTGGAACCCGCGTTGTGGGATCGTGGCCCACTTATTGCGCATTATGTGGCTTCATCCGAGTTGTTCAAGCACCTTAATCAAAATGGACGGTTCGGATATCAAGCCGAATTCTTCTATAAATCAATGTAATCTCTTACAAAAATGCAACTCTTGATTAAGCATGAAATTCAGCATTTTTGGAGGAAGATTTTGAGTTCTTAATGATTCTCTAGCATTCTAGACTCAGCCGCACATGGATTGAGGCAAGTAAATCATAAACATTACAAGAAAAACGTTTAGAAATTGCCCCTTGAACGCCAAAAAATCACAAAAAGGAATCGGAGAAATTAACAGCAATCAGCGCACGCCGAATGGAACCCCACAAAAGGGGTAGGCACAACCCTGGAGGAGTGAGAGTGTGGGTCCGAAGGCGGTGCAGTGCGTTCAATACGGCTGCGCGCGAAGCCCTACCGGGTGCGATCATACCAGCACTAGTGCACCGGATCCCATCAGAACTCCGAAGTTAAGCGTGCTTGGGCGAGAGCAGTACTAGGATGGGTGACCTCCTGGGAAGTCCTCGTGTTGCACCCTTTTTGCCTCTGAAACTTGCTTCTATCTTGCCTAATGCACCTCATTTCCCTAGCAATTGTACCCTAGTCGGTTTTTCATGCATGCGTGAGAGGCCTCTCTCTCTCTCTCTTCCTCTCTTTCCTCTCTCTTCTTCTCTCTATCTCTTCCTCTCCATCTCTTCCTTCTCCTCTCTCTTCACGCTCTTCGCTCTCCTCTCTCTCTCTTCTCTCTTTCCTCTCTCAATTATCCCACCAATTCATAAAGATCCCCAAAAAATCGATAAAAATCCGAACGAAACCTCCTTAATTAATCGGAGAACATCCCCAAACAGCCCGAGAAAAAAAGCCAAAAGCTCTGGAAATAAATCAGAAAAAAATCCCAAAAAAACTCCTCAAAAAAATCCCCAAAAATCCCAAAAAAATTCCCAAAAAATCAAGAAAAAAATCGCGCACGCCGAATGGAACCCCACAAAAGGGGTAGGCACAACCACTGGAGGAGTGAGAGTGTGGAACCCGCGTTGTGGGATCGTGGCCCACTTATTGCGCATTATGTGGCTTCATCCGAGTTGTTCAAGCACCTTAATCAAAATGGACGGTTCGGATATCAAGCCGAATTCTTCTATAAATCAATGTA
>CM044104.1:16189945-16235714 GCA_024174645.1 Lemna minuta | reverse complement strand
TGTGCGGATGAAAGATTTTACATACATGGTAATCGATGATAGAAAAGTTCCATAAGTGAGTTTTTACATACTCCATATCTCCTAGAGTACGTGGTGTAGCTTGGCACCCAACGGGCTGGCAACTCAACCTATCAATTGCGTTAAATCGATCCATGAATAATTTATATATATGTGGAGGTAGATAATTAATTAAGATTAACAAATAAGGTTTTATTTGGTCTATAGAAATATTAACTAGTGAGATATATGGACCTAGAGGGTCACACACATAAGGTCTATAAATGTGGGTAGATATAGACATAATTATGACAATTTTTATGAAAAATCGTCAAACCATATGTCTATAAATAGGGGGAGAACTGCCACAATTCAAGGTGCCCATGCAAGCCTTGTGAGAATTCACTCCTTTTTTTCCTCTTTCTCTCTTGGTGAAGAGCTTTGAAGAGGAGATCCAACCATCCGGAGACCATGTGGATACCGTTGGAGGCTAGACACTTGAATAGCTTCAAGAACTCCTTAAAGGAAACCCTGTAAGTATGTTTTCTCATACATATTAGATGATAGGATCATCTGTTCTTGGTGGCTTGGTGTTTTGAATATACGATTCAATGTTTTTCATTGCATTCAATGCTTTGATCTAAATTTTGAAAGTTTATCGACATCAGAACCCAACATCTATATCACCTCTCAACTTTTTAATGTTGTTAAGTCTTGACTCTTTGAGCCTTGACCCCGCTCGTTACTCCCTTTTCTAGTTGGCCCCATTTACCCCACTACAAGATGTGCGCTTCAATTACCCATCTACATATATTCTACGTTAGTCCCCTAACTGTGATGCAGCATATCCTGCTAGACCTTGTAGTCAACCCTACAACTAACGAGACGAAACCACGAGGTCGTCGATTTCACACGGTCTCGTGTCAAAAATTATTCCGAACTTACCAATTTGGGGAATTAAGAGTGAATTAAAGGGTATAATGGTAAATAAGAGTCGAATCCACAGGGAATTAAGGTATTTTTGAGATATCTTTTGGAATTTGGTCAAATTGGACGATGAATTGAGGTGAGAAATTAGGGAAAATGGTGGATTTAGAAAGATAACTTCAAAACGAATCCACGGAATCAAGAATCATCGAATTTGGACTTGATTTCCCGGAGAAATCGCAAATTGAAGTGGAGAGAAAATTTCGAGCGTGAAAATAGCGATTTTATCTAAATTTCGAAGAAATTAAATCCTAAATCTTAATCTAAACAGAAATTAAATATAATAGGAAGATAATCTAGGAAAAACCGCTTCCACTAAACCCGTTTTGCGATCAAATCGTTGTGATTAAATCGATTAATCGCGAAGAACATCAAGAACGCCTCGATGAGCTTCAAGCTACGATTTCTCCCTCGATTTTCCACCAAATCTCGATTTCAACCCCTTTGTGGATGCGGAAATGAGAGAGGAAGAGGATGGAATCAAGAGAAACAAGAAGAATGGTGTCTAGACAGTTCAATTTGCTTGAAATCCAACTCGAATACATACAACGACGAAGAACATTTCGTTTTATAACAATTTTGGGCGTAACCGTCCGATCGTTTCGATCGACGGTTACGATGAAACGATCCATCGTGGACCGTTTCAGTTAAGTCCCAGCCATCCGATCTCGATCGTTGGCTCTGATCATCCGCGCGATTTAAATGTTTAAAAACACCTTGATTTATTGTCGTCGGATCGCGATCCACGGTCACGATGCTCCCCACTGGATCAAATCGTAGCCGTTATAACGCTCATAATTAAGCACGTGCTCCTGATTGATCTGGTGGTCCGCAACACAGAAGATCGACGCTCCTCCGTCAGCCACGTCACATTAGATCTGACCGCTATAATAACTCCTATAAGCCACGTGCCTGATTGATGGATCAGTGGTCCAGCGTTCACGCGATCGACGCGTGAGATCGACGCGTCATCCCCATCGAACGATCCTCGTCGCGCCACGTCCTGCACGTTAAAACACCGTGTGGGACTTTAGTCCCACACGAAAAACATTAGTGGAATCCGTCGGGTTTATAAGCCCCGACGGAATAAGAGGTTGAATACCCTCCCGATATACGGGAGGCTAAAAACCTCTTATACTATATGTAATATATCAATATAATATGTAAAACGCGCCACGTAGGCGCTGTGCGGGCCCGCATGGCTCTGCCACATGGCCTTGCGTGCCACGTCGCAGCCGCGTGGGACCCGCGCGATTATAAGCCCTTTTTTTACTCTTTTTTTATCCATTTTAATCTATTTAAATCGAAATTAAATCAGAAAAAAATCTAGAAAAATCCCTAAAATTGTAAAAATTATATCTTTTAAAATACAACTCCAAATTAATCCAAATTTCTTTCATTTGATCTAAAATTTAATTATCTATCATTCTAAAAAGTCAAATTATTTAAATAACAAGAGATTTAATTCTTATTTCAAAAATACATTCATTTCTTTAAGATTTTAACTTTAGAAAATTAAATGAATGTTTATAAAAATGATTTCTCTTATTATTTAACTTTAAAAACACTTATAATCTCAAGTAAAGATGGGTTATAAAATCTTTAATTCATCATAATTAACACTAAATTAACGCATTTTGAGATTATAACATAAAATTGCATAGAATGATAGAAATGCACTCAAAGTATGATAACATGCACATAAATGTATTATTTTATGCCTTAATTTGCATTAATAATCATATTTTATCATGTTAAGATTGTGTGTTATCAACAACCAAAAAGACTCCTATCATTTCTCTCATGGTAACCACAAATCACCACGAGTCCACTTACCCTCTTAATAAGCTTGACTCACCAGGAGTCCTCTACTTGCCCATTAATATGCATAACTCACCAATGGTCCTCCACATACCCATGAGTAAGATTGAGTAACCAAGGGTCATTGACCTACCCTATTATAAGCTATACCAAATAATAGTCCTCTGCTTACCAAGAGTAAGCGAGGCTTACCAACAGTCCTCTGCTTACCCTCGATTTGCTATAAGTTATCTCACTATATATGAGTATATGCTAGATCTAACCTAATCCTATGTTAGCTAGCTAGAGATACCATGTAATGGATGTAAAAATATTTGTGTGAAATGGTATAAGTAATGACTTGAATACTAGTGTTTTTTCTCTGTGAAATGGTATAAGTAATGAGCAGAGAGGAGAGAAGAGAGCATAGAGAGTAGGGAGGAGAGAGAATATACTTTTTTTTTTAAGTTTTCAGGTTTGACAAATTCTCTCTTTACCATCATGGTGTGTATTTTTTATTCACCCTTCTCCTTCCATGTGTATGTCTTTTTCATATTTCAAGCCAATCCTTGCTGGAAATATTATTATAGAAATTTTCAATCTCCAACAAATTTTGTTGGCAAGAAAGTCAAAGCACATTACAAAGATCATGCCTCAAACCCAATCCTTCATCAATCATGAATAGGATATTTACATGGGCTAGAAAATTGATAACAAGCTAATTAAACATGAAAATACATGATTATTAATTCAAATTAAGGCATAAATCATTCCATTCTAATGCATGTTATCATATTTTTTTAGTGTTCATCCATCATTCTATGAAAAAGTCATTATAATATCAAAATGCATTAATTTAGTGTTAATTATGATGAATTAAGAATAGTATTTTCATAACCCATCTTTACTAGAGATTATAATTAGTTTTTACAGTTAAATAACAAGAGAAATCATTTTATATACACTCGTATATTTTTCTAAGTTTTAAAATCTAAAAGAAATGAGTGTATTTTTTAAGTAGAAATTTATTCCCTTTTTATTTATTAAATTTGAATTTTGAGAATGATAGATAATTTAATTTCTGATCCAATGAAACAAATTTTGATTAATTTGGCATTATATTTTAAATTTTATGAATTTTCTAATTTTTATGGATTTTTGCAAAAATTTTAATGAATCTTTTGAGATTTTTATAAATTTAAAATTGATTTATTTAATTTAAAATTGATTTTATAAGTGTGCAGGTGATGTGGCACAATCTGGAGCATCCGATCGCGCGTTTAATTGTGACCGTTGATCATCACTTAAAGGGGGGGAATATGTGGTGCAATCTGATTCGCTAGTGAATAGTTTTAAAATAATTTAATCTTAGCTGTTGATCTAAGGAGTTGTAATGGCTGAGATTAAAACCGATGAAACGCATCTGGAGCATCCGATCGAGATCAAATGGTGGCGATTCAATGCATTACTTATAACGCGCGCGATGTGGTATCATCTCGGTGGTCCATCAGAGATCTTACGGCCACGACTTAATCGTAACGATTCACAATCGTGCATTTCATCAGAGCCGTTGATCAAAGATTAAATGCTTGATCAAACGGTTACACCCAATTCACCCCATAAATTAAGATGATCTTTGACATTGTAAAGCTTTCCAGGGCAATTTGAGTAATCGAACTATTTAGACACCAAATCCCTTGAATCTCTTGCTTCCAATTGCATCATGACTCATTTCCATGTCCACGGAGTATTTAAAAGTGAGATTTTGTTAAGAGAATAGGAAGAAATCGGCGCTTGAACTTCAATGATCATATTTTTGAATTCAGAATGAAAAGCCTTGAATCCGGTAACTAATTAGATCAATCCAAGCGCAATCTTTGATTAAGGATCGTGTTTCATCCTAATCTTCTTTCATATAGCTTTATATTTCAATTTAGAATCGTAATTTGAGTCAATTTCAATTTCAATTTTGATTTTTCGTGATTTTATTTTTTGGAAATTTCCCTCTTGTTCATTCGATGATTTCTTCGCAAGCCTTGATCCAAATTTAGTGATTTTTGATTCCATGCATTCGTCTTCAAGTTTTCTTTCCAAAATTATCAAAATTTGATCATCTGATTTGACCGAATTTTAAAAGATCCCTCAAAATTACCTTAATTCTCCGTGGATTTGACCCTTATTCACCACTATACTCCTTAATTCATGATTAGTTATAAAATTGGTGAGTTTGGTAATTTTTTTGACTCCTGATTGTGTGTTTTCAAAAACCTCATGGTCTTGATTCGTCAATAATCACAAGCATAAGTTTCTAAAGCAATGGGATATATATATAAATAATTGTTTCGAATTTGTATGAAAAATGTTAAACTATATGCAAAGATCTTAAGGGGTAGAGTTGAGGGGTCCATTTAACTCTCTTCCCTAGGGCCACCTTGATATGTGCAAAATCAGAGGTCATTTAAAATTGAAATTTCATGTCAACAAATTAATAAATCTCAAACTCGATGATAGATGATAAAAACATAGTATAGTGACGAGTCGATGTCAAATCTCTAGAGATTTAGACTTACTTGATTGAACTGATGTGTTCAACACACAATCACAGATAATTGACTAAGAAAACAGGATCAAAAGCATAAATTGATAGTGAAAATACAAAGAATACGCCGAGAGCTTTCCAATGGTACCAAAATCGTGATAATTGGATATGTATCGAGAAAGTAATCAACGTTTAAAGTTTTTGGATACAAATTTCGACAAGAACATGAAGAACAGAACGATTTTATTCTAATTCCCACTCAAAAATGAAATTACAACCTAATCACATGCCAAATCAAATGACAAAATCACATGCATGCATGAACACGAGGTTTCAAAAAGCTTTGAAATGATCTGTTTGCCCTCACAAAACTCCAAGAGTAGCTATCGAAACCTTTGTCTCTTACAGCTCCTCCCGGCAATGAATCTGTCAATTTCTAAGAGGTTTTTCGCCCTAGATCTGTTGGAAATCAATCTCCAAGAGGTTATGATTGGAATCCTCGGCAAAAAATAGCTGATGGAGAATTATTTTGAAACATGAACACTAGGGTTCTAAGTGAACCTATCCTCCTCCTCCTCCTCCTCCTCCTTATCTACCAATTTGAGAAATTATCCATTACTTAAATGGATGAAGAAGACCTCTCTAAATAAATAAAGAGAGTGTAGATCTTAAGGGAATTATCTTCCCTCATCTTTCTATTTTACATTGATCTAATGATTGACTTGGTCAAAAGAAATTAGCCTTAACCTTAGATAATTAGAATCCCTTGAATGGACCAAGTCAACCACCATTTTACCTTGATATAGGATCCTAATTTCCAAACCACCTCCACTACATTTTAGGTGCCTTGTGTGAACATATGATCTCAAAAGAAAATAATAGAAACATCTTTGTTGTTATGAACCCTTTTCTTTGAAACCACCTTTAGTTAGAATTTAGGTGAGATCTAAAGGAGGAATTTACCTTCTTACTTCACAAAATGAAGACAATATTACTAAAGAAATCAGTCATCAAAGGTTTGGCATGAAGTAAACCATGCATCTACAAGGACAATCTATATGAAGGATCAACCTCCTAATTGACCAAGACTGATATGAAGACCATTCAACATGAAGACAGCTACATCAAGGACTCAATGGTTTCTACAAACCATGAAGAACGTTCATATATTTGACAGCTATTCGGAAGGAAGCTTCCACGAAAAGATGTCACACGGAGAACTATTTCCCCAGTGAAACAAGGCTTCTATGCTTGAAGAAACTCAACGCCTGCATGAACGACCAGAAAGAGAAGCTGCGGCCTATGCTGCGAAGTTGCACGTGACGATGAAGTCTGAGAAGAAGGAGCTGATGTGGAAGCCTTTGATGAAGCGCGTGATGCAGACATGGCCGTCGCGAGCGACGCGTTTCTTCAGATGATGATCTTCCATCGGCCGTCACCGGCTAAAGCACAGAAGTACCGTGTTGAAATTCTGTTCGAGGGTCTGCGGGACGACTTCGAGGAGAATGCCATCAGGAATTACGATTCCGAATAACCTCGGATGCTTTACGTGTCGAAAATGACTCCAGCGTCTGACAAGGATCGACTCTTCGCTTTCGGACGGTGAACTGGATGAGAAGAAGCAGGAGTCAGTTGAGGACGTGCCTTGCGGGAACACGACTCACCTGCACGAGTTTTCCTTCGCCACCGTCTCAACGATAATCCAGAGCTCCTAAAGGAAATCCAGTCAACCTCGCCGCCAATAAAAGAGATTCACGACGATACGAACACATGGACTGTCGTCGCGGAATCTTCCAGAGTCTAAAATTAAAACTTTCCACGGATCGCAACTGCTCGTCGCGGACAAAGACGACGCGAAGCGACGTCTCACGTAACTCCCTTCTTCTAATTTCTATAAAACGGAAGGTTGTAAACGAAGACAAGATGATATTTTGAATGAAAATTTGGTTCGTTTTGGTTACTATCTGGGTATTATTACCCTTCGTGTTCATGTTCTTCCTGTGCCTCTCCCGCAACCCCTTCTCTCCGAGATTCTATCTTCCTTCTGTTTCTCCCCCTCTTCTGTCGTCTTTCTCCACTTCACGTCCGAAGCTTGTCGAGGAAAATCCGGTTCAGTGAAGCGATTCGGGAGCATCGCTTCTTCCTTCCATCTCAGGTATTATCCTCTACTATTTTATCGTGTTAATAGTTCTCCTAAAGATCGTCGATAAGTCCAGCAATGACCGACAGAATTCTGTCCATCTCTCTGTCCCATTTCCGTCTCTTTCCGGGAACTAACCGGAACAATCTAATCACGCTCTACTTATTATTTACCACCTACCCTTCTCTTCTCTATTTCATACTCTCTCCCATATTCCTTTCCCTGTTCATCCTCTCTCGTACTCTCACTCTCTTCTCCTCCTCTTTTATTCTCTCTGTTATAGTTATTCTCCGACAACCATCTCCATGTTTCAGAAATATATAAGTAATATTCTATTCTATAAATTATTTATATCTGTCTTCTCCTCTTCACAACTATAGTCTTATTCATTAATACTAGATAAATATATGTAATATCTTTTCATCTAAACTCTTCTCTTTATACTTCTGAGTTATTCTTAATATCTTCTCACTGAATGGTAAATTCATTTATAGTGATATCAATTCATAGGTCCTCCCCTTATTTGTAGGATTATTTTCTTGATAATATCATTATTATCATACATAGTAAAGCATTCTAAAATATCCTACATCAATAGCACTTCCAAAAACCCTAAAATTGATTTTAAAAACTCTCTTCTGTCTCCCCCCCTGGTTGTTTGGGCATTTACAGGGTCACGACCAATTTTGCCAGTCCGATAGCCCACTCATAAGCAAGCGGGAAGTATTGAGCCACGTCACTGCCTTATACCTAAGAGAGAGAGAGCGAGAGAGAGAGAGATGCCGCTTTCTAGTCATTAGACCCGAGCCATTCTCTTCACTACGACCAAGATTGTGCCACACGGCGGCCAGTGATTATGCCAAGCATTCTCCTCTGATTGGATGCTACAATTTGAACTTGTGGCGCCTTTTCTCTGTGGCGGTAAGTTCACCGCTTGTTGATAACATGCTAAATAAACATTATAAAACATGATTATTAATGCATATTAAGGCAAAAATGATTTCATTTCCATGCATGTTATCATATTTATGTGTATTTTATATCATTCTATGAAAAAGTCATTATAATCTCAAAAATACTTTAAGCTAGGGTTAAATATGATGATTTAAAGATAAATAATTTAACAACCCATCTTTACTTGAGATTATAGATATTTTTAGAGCTAAAATAATGAGAGAAATCAATTTATAAACATATATTTATATTTTCTTAATATAAAACACTTAAAAAATAATTATGTTTTTTAAATTAAATTTGAAAACTCTCATTATTTGTCAATTTTTACCTTTTAGAATGATAGATAATTAAATTTTGGATCAAATGAAAGAAATTTAGATTAATTTAGAGTTATATTTTAAAAGTTATGAATTTTCTAATTTTTACGGATTTTTTCTGAATTATTTTCTATTTTTAATGATTAAAAATGATTTTTAAATAAACAAAAAGGGGGTTTTATCGCGCGGGGCCACGTGGATGCGATGTGGCACTCAGGGCCACGTGGCAGCGCCACGCGGACCCGCGCGAGCGCCTACATGGCGCATAGGTGACACGTGTGCGTATTTATATTTATTGTAAGTATAGGGGTTATAGTACATCTAAGCATTCCGATTATCGGAACTAAGCTAACCTCACATACCGTCGCCTATTATATACCCATCCATCGCTATTAATTTTCTCCGTGTGGGACTAAGTTCCACACGGCTATTTTGAGTGCAGGTGACGTGGCCAATCGCGGTGCGTCGGATCGGGCGGAGCGCGGAACATCGCGCGTCGATCGGGTGAGCTCGCGGTCCACTAGATCTCATCAAGACACGTGCGTTTTAAGGAGCATTATAACAGCCAAGATTTAATCGCGCAGGGAGCATCTCGACCGTCAGATCGCGATCCAACGGCGCGATCTAAAGCGTTTTTATAACGCTCATCCACGCGGCTCATCCGGACCGTCCATCAAGATCGAACGGCTGCGACTTAATTGAAACGATCCATGATGGACCGTTCCATCGTAATCGTCAATCGTTTCGATCAGACGGTTACGCCCAAATACCCTATAAAACAAGGTGTTCTTCCTATTTGTAATTCATTCGAGTTTGAAATCAAACAAATTGATCTGTTTAGACATCTCCCTTTGATGCAGGACCGGGTGTGAAACCGATCTAACACCGTGATATGAGGGAAGAACTAGGGGAATCTAATAAGAGGGAATATACTAATGAAGCAACAAGCAGAAAACCGACTCAAGTGTCGCCTCCGTAGTCTCTGGGGTGTGTCGAGTAGTGTTCATCCGGGAGATCTTCCGATCCACGTCCTCAAGGACGATGGGCCGTGAGTCGTCGAGGGGAGCTCGACCGTCAACCCGAGGGGTTGGACCACGGTAAGACCCTATTAAGTCGTCTAAGCACTCAACCTAAACTAAGTCTCGATGGCGGCGGAGACGGTGCGGGAAACACTGAAGGAAATATAGACTTGACGTAAATTAAGGGGGAATAAGTGCCTAACCTGCGAGGCGCGTGCCCGGTCAGTCGTGTCGGCGAAAGTCAGTCGTACGCAGCACGGACAGATGGCAGTCGGAGGTCTCCTCAGCGTCGTCGCGTCGGGTAAGGTCACAGCCTGTGAAGCGGAATCAATCGGTGGAGCTGGCAGGCAGATTCCCCAAGATGACAAGTGGGGAACGTGGATAAGTGAGATCCGGACGGGGCGTCGGGCACTGGCGCGATTGTTGGCGGCGGACAGGATCAAGAACGCCCAACCCAAAGGATAATTCCGTAAGTCACGTCAGGTGGGATTCCTAGGGAGGGGCGCTTACGTCTGGACCCTCGTAAGCGGCGCTCCTAAATTCTGGCTGCGCGTCAGCCGAAAGATGGAGGAAAATTCGACGGCGGGTCAGCGCTATTGGAGGGAAGAGTCACTGGGCGTACTGGGTTGTTCACGCGTGAGGGAATCACCAACTGGCCGTCGGCAGGAAGGAGGAGGCGATTCACGTCGCGGCGACGAAGGAGAGTGCGGAGAAGGCGGTAAGTGCGGAAGAACGGGAATGATTTCGTTCGTCGTGCGGAGAGAAGGAGAAAGAGGGGAGGAAGGTACACGGAAGTGGTGTGATCGGAAATCAGGGAAGAGAAATACGCGGGAGGGGTGAGAGAGAGAGAGTGGTGATTGCGGTTCACTGGAACCGTTGACTCCGTGAAAAACGGAACACGAGAGGAAATCTCAGATCTCGGGAGGTGGAACGTCGGATGTTCGGGAGTGGGGAGGCGAAGGGGCGGCGAGCGGGATGAGGAAATTTGGGAAGGAAGTTCGGTGGGGGTTTGAAGAGGATGGGGCTGCGATCGGAATTGGCTGGGGAAGGAAGATAATCGCGGAAAGACGCGAGGCGGAAAATTTGTGGGGTTACGGGAAAAGGGAAAATTTGTGAGTTGAGGGGTAAATCACGAATGAGGTTGGGGAGGAGAAGGAGAGGACGGTGGTGTGTTGGAGATGCGTGAAAGGAGGAAGGTGGGGGGAGAAAAGTCGCTGGTGGGAGGACGAAGGGTAGTTCGCGGCGGCGTTCGGATTTTTTGCAGTTGGGGGGCAGGTGACGATGACGAGGAGGAGGGTTGTGAGAGGGGACAGATCGTGGGCGGAATGGAACTTGGACGGATGTGGAGAGGATGGGGGGGGGGGAAGATGGTCCGTGGAGGAGGAGGGAAGGTGGAGCAGTTTCCGGCGGCGGCAGTGGCGGCGGCCTGAGGCGGCGGCGACGGCGGCGGCGGGTCGACTGCCCGATGGAGATACGGGACCAAGGCAAGGGGAGGCGGCGGTCTCGGCGGCAGGCACGGCGGCAGCACGTGGAGGTGCGGCGGCGGTGGCGGTGGTTGGTCTCCTTCCTTGATCTTCCTTGAGCAGCCACTTGAGAGAGAGTTCTCTTTTCTTTCTTCAAATGACGGATAGGGTTTGTGGGGGGGGTCCCTTCCCCTCTTATAGAGCCCTTAGTGGGCCGAGAGAGGAAAGGGCCCACTTGAGGCCCACAACCCACACCTAACATAATCATAGAAAATAGAAAAAGGTCCACAAGGAGAAGGGCTTAACGAATGGGATCCCGAAAAAGGGAGGAGCCCACTCGAAAGCCTAAAAGGGAGAGAATAAGATATGCAAAGGCCCGCTTAAACACCTGCAGGCTAATAAAGTTCATAATGAAATAAAAACTGGAAAGATAACTCCACGCGCGCGAGCCCTGTGAAATGTGTCGTGGCGAGATGAGGTCCTCACTTGGTGTACTGAAACTCGGCATCCTTCGTCTTCGCATGTCGAGGGGGCTGGACGCGCGCGGGTGTCGGCTCCTCCGGCGCCGTAGTGTCATGCCTTGGTGGTCACGGGGGTCGTACGCCACCACCCTTCTTGAATCTCTCGATTCCATCCTCTCCTACACCCATTTCTGCATCCACGCTTGAAGTCGAGATTTGGTTGAGTAGAGAAGGAGAAATCGACGCTTGAATCTCCACATCGCGTTCTTCACGTGTTCGACGATTAAGAGGTTTAATCGTGTTAATTTGATCGCTATTTGGGATTAGTGGAAGCGGTTTTTGTTAATCTATCATCCAATCATATTTAATTTTGATTTAGATTAGCATTTCAAATTCAAAATAGTTAAATTTTTGTTAATTTCGCTATTGAAACGTTTGGAAATTTCTCTCTACTTTGAACTTCAATTTCTCCGCTTAATCAAGATCAATTTGGATGATTCTTGATTCCATGGAAGCGATTTGAAGTTATCCTTCATAATATACCATTTTCCCCAATTTCTACCATCGATTTATTGTCCGATTTGATCAATTTCGAAGAAAACATCATAAATTTCCTTATTTCCCTGTGGATTCGACCCTTATTTACCATTATACCCCTCAATTTGAGATAATTTTATAAAATTGGTAAGTTCGGTATTATTTTTTACACGAGACTATGTGACATCGACGACCTCGCGGTTTCGTCTCGTCACTTGTCTGCTATCAATCAGGCACCCACCATTGTGCCACGTCGCCCACATCGTTGTGCTACATCACCTTTGCGGCATCTAATCTTGATCGGACAACCCACAATGCACCACATTGCCTGCAAAGTTAACGCATAGGATTAGTCCCACATTGATAAAACAAAGAAATGAAAAGGTGTATATAATATAGCACCATCTACAGTGTTTGAAATTAAAATCCTCTCTCCCCCACATCTCACATGTGTGCGCTAGCACGTACACATGCGCACACAGGCCCATTGGGCTCCTACTCCGCCCCCTCTGGGCCTCTCCCCTACATCGTACGTGCGTGCGCAAGCACGTACACACACGCACACAGGCCCATTGGGCTCATACTCAGCCCCCTGTGGGCCTCTCCCACACATCGCACGTGCATGCGCAAGCACGTACACACGCGCACACATGCCCACTGGGCTCCTACTTGGCCCCTTGTGGGCCACCCTGGGCTCCACTTGGGTGCCCATGTAGGCACTGCACGTGGCAAACCCTGCGTAGCACCAGCGCAGTGCATGGGTGCTACTAGTACAATTGTGCCACATGATGCCCATGTGTTCTTGTGACACGGGGCGACTTCCATATGACGTGCGAATACAAAAACCAATTTTGTATGCCATAAATTGAAATTGAAATTGAAATGGCCAAGTGGCGGCTGCCATAAATTGAAATTGGAATTGGAATTAAAATAAAAGGGTATGCTCTAAAATTTGTGCTTTTCTTCCAATGTTGTGTGCGTGTATCTTTTTGTTTGCTGCTCAGGATTGGGTGTAATATTTACCCACTAGTTCCATTTTATAGGGCTTAAATTCTATTCATCATGAAGTTAAAAAAGAAGTCATTTAAGCACTCAATTTTAATGCCCAACTAGGCAGCTTGGTAAATAATTATGTATGCGCTTCTTCGTATAATGATAGTTTAAGCTTTAAATTATTTTGTCCTCACTCCTACACATTAGAAACTCACTAAAAGTAATTAGCCAACATTGGTTTGACCTTGAGAAAGGTCAAACTCATAAATTTCTCCATATTATCATTTTTAATGCAAAAATGAGCAAATGGATGACAAAATGGGATGAATGCTGAAAATAGTGAAATGGATGATAACGTGCATCTAATTTGTGGAAATAAAGCATTAAAAACAATGAAAATGTCAATAAATGAATGCAATGATTTCAGGTTATCACACCCCCACCCTTATCTTCTCCTCTTTCCCTATAATTTATCTGATAGGTAATGGAGCAAAGATCATCGCAGATCATTGCTTAAGATCAAGTGCAAGAGGAAGATCATCGCAGATCCGTCAAGACGAGTACTATGTGGATATCACTAAACATGGGCAAGTTGTTGCTTGCAGCATTGCATTCAAGGAATAATATATTGTGGAACCGATTTCATACAAGATGATAAGATCATATTTTTTTAATTTCATGTTCGTTTTTCCAAGACTAGTGATCTATATGTTATGATTTCCTTATAATTCACTTAGTCATTGCATATGCACATAGACTTCATTACAAACATCACACAAATGACAAAAATAAAATTAATTTCAATTGGACAATAAATAAAACTTTGCACAAGGATTTTATTTCACACAAATGAGAGATGAAATTGTGATTAGCTTGAAGGCCAAATAATATCCATCAATTGGACTAGTTGACTCTCCCCCCAACCACCACATCCTCACCCTCATCTTCAGATCCAATTCCTTATCTCACCCCATGACTAACATCTCATGATTACTTTTCATAAAGATATACACTTGTTTACCCTTCATTCTATCTCCCACTTTGTCTCATGAGACCATCTAAATCTTGTCTATAAAGTTGTTCTCATTGTAATTGCCCCTGCCAGTACCGGAAGTGATAATAAAAGTGGGAATGCTGTCACTAGAACGGACCACACAAAAAGGGGTGATCTATGCATAGTCATTCCAGGTCCACGCATGTTGAAGATAGTTGTTATAAAATTGATAGAACCTAAAATTGATGAAACACCTGATAGATGAAGACTAGAAATTGCTGAATCAACTGCTCCTCCAGAATGGCTAGTAATACCACTTAAGGGCGGATAGACCGTCCACCCAGTGCCGGTACCCACTTCTACTAAGGCTGGGCTTAATAGGAGCAAGAGACTTGGTGGCAACAACCAGAATGATATATTATTTAATCGTGGAAATGCCATTTAGGATCACCTATCAAAATTAGAACATACCAATCATCGCCAACATAAATTTTCCAAATTTATGGTGTCAAAGTCCATTCTTAAGTTGTGTCTTGCAAGTACCAAAATAGAAAATCATAATGGACTCTGAATATAATACCCTTGTGATATGTGTAAAAATACGGTTGTTAAATGACGAGACGAGACCGCGAGGTCGTCGATTTCACACGGTCTCGTGTCAAAAATTATTCCAAACTTACCAATTTGGGGAATTAAGAGAGAATTGTGGGGTATAATGGTAAATACGGGTCGAATCCACAGGGAATTTAGATATTTTCGAGATATCTTTTAGAATTTGGTCAAATTGGACGATGAATTGAGGTGAGAAATTAGGGAAAATGGTGTTTTTGGAAAGAAGACTCAAAGATCTATCCGTGGAATCAAAAATCACTCGATTTGGATTAGTAATCACGGAGAAATCAAAGATGGAAGTGGAGAGAAATTTTCGGAATCGCGAAGAACACACTTGAAATTGAAATGAAATTAAACTTAAATTAAAGTCCTAATCCTAAAATTGATGATACACGACGATAGATAAGAGGATAAACTTGTTTTCTAACCCGAGATAACGATCAAATCGATCCAATTGATCGCCGGATCGACGGCTCTTCATTCCGCGAATTCAAACGTGAACATCGGTGTTCAAGAGACAAATTCTCCTCACTCGATCATCGAAATCTCTCTTATAAAAACTCCGTGGACGCGGAATCTTGTCTAGAAGCGATTACAAGAGAGAGATTCAAGAGAGAATGCAAATAGATAGGTCAATTAGATCGAAACTCCCAAGAATGAGTAGAAAAGACGAAGAACAAGGCTATTTATAGCAGATTTGAGCGTAACCGTCCGATCGAAAGCGATCGGGCTGGTTTTGGTGAAAGCGGTCCCACGATGGACCGTTTCGATTAAAGTCGTGGCCGTCGGATCTTTATGGACGGCCACGATGTAATCAAATAAAAAACGCTTATAAGAAGCGTTTTGATTAATCACCGCTCGGATCGCGATCAGCGGTCCCACGATTCTCCCGCGTAGTTAAATCGCAGCCGTTATAATCCTTTGATTTTGCGCACGTGCGTCTGATCTTGATCCGTGGACCGCAGGCGCACGCGATCGGCGCGCGTGATGCCGCCACGTGGCTTAAATCCAGCCGTTATAACTCTTTGATATACGCACGTGTTTGATCAGATCGGATGTTCCCCTGGTCCACTTAATCAACGCGCTCCGATCGCGATCCGACGCCTCAGCTTCTGCCACGTTGCCTGCGGTTATAAAACACTGGAATTTTAGTCCCACACCGGAAATGATTTTGAAACCGTCGGGTTTAAATAACCCGACGGTGTATAAGGGTATGACCCTCCCCATATAGGGGAGGACAAAGACCCCTTTTATATATGATAACTTATAAATATATATGATAAATCGAGGCGCCATGTAGGCGCGCTGCGTGGGTCCGCGTGGCGCTGCCACGTGGCCTTGCGTGCCACGTCGCATCCACGCGGGCCCCGCGGCCCATTTTTTAATTTTTTAATATATTTTTTATCGTTTTAAATAGAAATTTAAATCAGAAAATTCAGGAAAAATCCAGAAAAAAATCCCTAAAATTGTAAAAATCATATCTTTTAAAATACAACTCCAAATTAATCCAAATTTCTTTCATTGGATCTGGAATTTAATTATCTATCATTCTAAAAATTCAAAATATTTAAATAACAAGAGATTTAATTTATATTTCAAAAATACATTCATTTTTATAAGATTTTAACTTTAGAAAATTAAATGAATGTTCATAAAAATGATTTCTCTTATTATTTAACTTTAAAAACCATTCATAATCTCAAGTAAAGATGGGTTATAAAATTATTTATCCTTAATTCATCATAATTAACCCTAATTTAGTGTATTTTGAGATTATGACATAAATATGCATAGAATGATAAAAATGCACTCAAAGTATGATAACATGCACATAAATGTAATGTTTTATGCCTTAAATTGCATTAATAATCATGTTTTATCATGTTAAGATTGCATGTTATCATTAAATACGCAAATTTACATATAAAAAAAAATATACTCAACTCTTAAAATCTGATGTTTGAATTAGAACAATGGTGAGTCGAGGTCGAATCCACCAAGGGGAAGGTGAAAATAATGAAATCATGAGATTTTTTTGGTATTTTTAGATTTATAATGTTGAAATGAAGGATGAAAGGAAGAAGATGTACACGGGAATGAAATGAACGGATCAAATGTTTCCCAACTCGTTCTTGAAGATTAATAACCCTTGATCAATGGAGAAAAAGTGATTTTTAGGGTTTTTTTAATATGAAAATGTGGATAAAATTATGAGAAAATAGAAAAGATGGATAGAAAATTATTCTAATCTAAGGATTCATGATGAAAACACACTCTAGTGATACTCTCTAATCAAAACATACCTTCGAGAGCCTGTACATTTTGCTCGGACTTGGCATCGTGCATCCAACATGAAGAATTAAAAGAAAAGAGAAGAAACCCACTAAAAATGATGTTACATACATGAAGAATGATCAATCGCTACCTTCTTTCCTTTTAGCTAGTCAATGCTATAAGCACACAAAAAACATTAAGAACCCTATTTTTTGTCTCAAAACTTAAATCAGCTCAATCAGATTTGTAAACCTTGAAATAACAATCATGCCCATGAAATTTTAGCTCCTAAATCGATTGGGATTGTCCGATATGAAGCATTTAATTTAGAGCAATCTGGACGGCTGATTTAATTTTCTCTCTCCTCAAATCGCACTGGTCAACTCGCTCCTGGCTAGTCAAACTTTGCTGCAACACAAAAAAATTATGGTAAATGCCCCACAGCTCTCTCCTCTCACCTCTCTCATCCTTTTTCTCTCCTTTCTTGCTCGATGGCAAGAAGCAATCCAAGCGAGGCGCGAGCAAAGCTTACACGTGACAGAATTCTTTTATCGAGTGAGATATAGGAAGAAGAAGGCACGACATTTTTGGCGGCATGAGCGCATGCACAAGGTGAAGGAGAGAGAGAAACAAGAGAGATGAATAGAATGAGAGAGAGCGAAGGAGATAGAGAGAGCAACAGAGAGGGAAAAGGAGGAAAGATAGAAGGGCGGTGACTGACAAGACTAAATGGTATGGTCGTTGATTGCACACAATTTAGTGTCAAAACAAAGTCCTAAACTTATCAATTTATGATCAATCAACTTAATTAATTAGTATAATGGTAATTAAGGGTCGAATCCACATAGAATTAGGGAAATTTGAGATATATCTTTGAAATTCAGTCAAATCGGACAACGAATTGTGATTAGAAATTAGGCGTTTTATTATATTAAGAAAGATAACTCAATTGTGAATCCACGGAATCAAAAATCAGGTGATTTGGATAAGAATTCGCTGAGTAATCAAAGTTTGAAGTTATAAGAAAATTCGTGTTGCGAAAATGATTAAAAACCGAAATTAAAACGAAATTAAACTTAATCTACTGTTCAAAATGTAAAATTAACACTAAATGATGAAAGATTAAGATGAAATCACGCAACCTAACCAAAATTAGCCTTCGAAATGATCCAATTAATCGCCGGATGCAAGGCTTTTCATTCCGAGTTTCCGAAGATGAAAATTGAAGTTCAAGATGTGAATTCTCCTTATTCTCTTGATCAAACTTTGATTTCAAGTAATGCTTGGACGCGGAAATGAGTCAAGAATATAAGGAATCAAACGGCACGCGAAATGATGGTCTAAACACAAAGAATTTCTCGAATGATCATGGGCCGTTCTCTTCGTCGCGAAGAACTGCATTTTAAAGGTTTGTAATTGGGCGCGACCGTTGGATGAAGCGGTTCATCGCGATCAACGGCTCAGATGGTGCGTTGTTTGATTAAATCGTCGCGATTAATCCTCATTGCGTGAAGAATGAAATGCTTCGTTTGATCGCATCCATTGGATCTTCATCACGCGGTCAGGATGTGTCGAAGATCCCATAGATCACGAGTGATCTCAGCCGTTATAACTCACGATTAATGGCTGAGATCATTTCACTTATTCTCCAATTGACGCACGTGCTTGATTTCTGATCAGGTGGATCTCGCATCCACTGCATCAACGCGCGCGATTCATCGCGCTCTCCATCCGACGCGTCTCATCGTGCCACGCGTCCTGCAATCAAAACACATTGAGGGAGTTTTGCCCCACAAGGAGAAAAACGAAGAAAACAATCGCATTTATAAGGTAAAGTGGACATATGGGTTAGCTTAAATTCCACTATGGAATGCTTTTAAGTCCTATAATCAATATAATATATAGAATATAATAGACACGTGTACATGTGTCATCCGCGCGCCACGCAAGCCATCGCGCACGTCCACGTGGCCTTGCGTGCCACGTCGCATCCACGTGGGCCCGTGCGATAAATACCCAATTTTTTTGAGATTTTTTATTTTTTTAAATGATTTAAAAGTCAAAAAATAAACTTAAACAAAATCAGAAAATTCCAGAAAAATTCCTATAAATTGTAAAAATCATAACTTTCAAAATACAACTTCAAATTAGTTCAAATTTGTTTTATTGGATCCAAAATTGAATAATCTATCATTATAAAACATCAATTTATTAAAATAATAAGAGAATGAATTTTAATTAATTTAATACATTTATGTATTTTATAAAATAACTTTATAAAAACACATAAACATTAATAAACACCTTTTCTCTTATATTTTCATCATTAAAGCATGATTATATTCTCACTCTTAATTAGTATTAAAGATTATAATGTTTAATTATGTATAATAATCCATAATTAGTGTATTTTTAGATCATAACATGAAATAATACAAGATGATAGAAATATGCTTTAAACCATATAACATGCATATATTTGGAATAATTAATGCCTTTAATTGTATTAATAATCATGTAATTAATGTAAAAATAGCATGTTATCAGTGACGCGAGAAATGGAGGAAAATTTCCTTCTCCCCCTTATGCGCGTAGGACGTGCAAGGGAGTGAGGAAGTGAGAGAAGGAGTGGAGAGGAGAGAAATCTCCTTCTTCTCTCCACTACGCGCACGTGTATGTAGAAGAGAAGGAAAAGAGGGCACGGAAGAGAGAGTGAGACAGAGAGAGAAGGAGAAGAAGAGGCGAGATCTCCTCCTCCCCTTACAAGAGAGTGAGACAGAGAGACGACGGGAATTTCCATCATGCACACTCGCACATACGCGCTTGAGAGAGAGAGAAAGATTCACCTCTCCTCTCGACGGAATTGTTTTCCATTATGAGAGAGAGAAGCAAGAAAGAAAGAGAGAGAAGGGGGGAAACCTCTTCCTACCCCTATGAGCACACCGAAGGACAGGAGGAAGGACTGTCATGATAGAGAGAGGAGAGAGGGATCACGGGAGAGAGAGAGAGATCAGGGGGAGAGTGTGAGAGAGAGAGCCCCTGTTTTCTTTTTCTCTATTATTCTTTTTTTAATTAATTATCTTCGTAAAAATCATTTTCATAATTTTAATTTCTAAAAATTTCTCCAAAATTATAGAAAATCTAGAAAAAATGTTAATGCGCTATATATATAATAGAAATTCTTGATAAATCTATATCATTAAATGCTCATAAAATGTTATTAATTTACGAAAAAATCAAGAATATCCTCTAAAATATAAGAATTCTTATTTTAATCATTTCAAATCATGATAACATGCATTTATGATTATATTTTTTAAGAAAAAATATATAAAATGCATGATATTAATACATGAAATTGTATTTTATCACCTTGTTAGTTGAGAGTTATTTACTTATTTGTGTGACTCTAATATTCTCACTCTCTAGAGGGTCTTAACCATCACTTACAACCCAGAAAACAATAATAATTTTCATAAATCATGTCTTCTTGTTAGGTTCTTTACTCAAGCCCATAGAGTGGATTATTCTAAGACCTTTCTCTTGAGAGGTATATCTCAAGTTGATTCAGGTCCTTGTCAATCGTGATAAGCAACTTTATCATCTTAATTTTTCCAATCTTTTTATAATGGAGACTTGGTTGTGTAGGTTTTCATAGTGCTCAACAAGAGTCATTGGAGATCTATCATCTAAAACTGGCCATCTATGTATTAAATTTAAGTCTATAAAAATGATTTGACAATTTTATTTGAGCCATGACCACTCATGGCAGACCCCATGATCATGCACATATATCATCTAGAATTGCCATTCCATGCGTCTATGTGTACAATATTCTAATCAGATTGTGTGATCATGTGGGGATCATCCATACCGAGGTCTATATCCAAGCACACTTTGTTATCCATGACTTTGGCCAACCTCAATATTTTTGGGGATATTCTCTTTAAAATCAACCTATTCAACTAGTTCTCAAAGAGGCCAAATATGTATCAGATATTTTTTGGTGAGTGGTACAAACCTAAGGTATTATCAATTGATTCAAGGCCCAAATTTTAGGATACCACCTCTCTACTCCTTAAGGATACTCACCTCTATCGTAAATCTGATCTATCACACTTTGTCACTCAAACTTCATTTACATGGTGAGCCTTCTCGACTAGTTTGCATGCATGAGCCTTGGCAAGTTCACTAGCTTTAGAGCTTTATGAGTTTTTGGCATACCTCATGCGAGGACTCCAAGGCAAGGAATCTCAAATGCACAACATGGACATTTTTGCATTGAGGCCTACACAAATTTTGGGTATACACGTGATAAAGGTGATCACAAATCTACTTTTGGCTATGATACTTATCTTAGAGGACACATTTTCATGTAACATGGAAAGAAACAAACTTTGATATCTCGTCGAAGTGCAAAACGTCAGTATCATGTCATGGCAATAATCACTCGTGAATGATGAGGATATGATCTCGTCTTAATGAGCCCAATCTCTTTGCATCTACTCTTGTACTAGTGTTTTACAAAAACAAGGCACTTATCATTATTGCGATCAATGCAGCTTTTACAAGCACATCAACATGATCTTCCACTTCATGTGGGTCGATGTGCTCAAAGGCCTCATCACGACTCCACTTGCTATATCGTCAGATCAACTTGCAAACGACTTGGCCAAAGGTTTGTATCGATGCTCATACGAAATTCTCTTCAAGGATGCTTGACACTTGATACTCCATCTTAGGGAAATTGTGAATGAACCTTCACAGGCCTAATGGGCCTACTAGGCCCGTTCTTTTCCTCTCTACATGTAGGTTAGAGGCTCTATCTTGTCCCCTTGAACTCTCTAATTTTCATATAATAAAAGAACTAAATTAAAAATTGTGAAATTTCAAACTTAGATGAAATGGAATGATGTCGTTTAATCATAAAAATTCATAATTTAGTACAAGTAATACAAATTATGCGTCAAATATTTTGAAATATGAAGTAAAATCAGATATTGGTTGTATATTGTCAAGAAGAATGGCTAGAAATTGAAAGGTTTTGCACATGATAAGTCAAATCACAATGGATTTAATGCCGCATTTTTTAAGTTGTAAATACTTTTTAATTTTGAGATAGGAAAATTATGTTTCTGCCCTTGTTTATAGGATACTTCGGTTTTGCCCTTTTTCTGCCTCTTCACGGTGGTGTATTCCCTCTTTTTTCCTCTCATTTTTTTTTTCGTTGGAGCTTGTGAAAAATTTATGGAGGGAGAGTGGGTGAGTGAGCGAGAGAGAGAGAGAGAGAGATAGAGAGAGAGAGAGAGAGAGAGAGAGAGAGAGAGAGGGAGAGAGAGATGAGAGAGAGAGAGAGAGATAGAGAGAGAGAGAGAGATAGAGAGAGAGAGAGAGAGAGAGAGAGATAGAGAGAGAGAGAGAGAGAGAGAGAGAGAGAGATAGATAGAGAGAGAGATAGAGAGAGAGAGAGAGATAGATGAGAGAGAGAGAGAGAGAGAGAGAGATAGAGAGAGATAGAGAGAGAGAGAGAGAGAGAGATAGAGAGAGAGAGAGAGAGAGAGAGAGAGAGAGAGAGAGAGAGAGAGAGAGAGAGAGAGAGAGAGAGAGAGAGAGAGAGAGAGAGAGAGAGAGCAAGGGCTGTCATTCCTGCCCGATTTATCTCGCTGATCAACCTGAGTCACAGTTTTTTCTCCCGTCAAGGATACTGCTTTCCATTCGCCGAGGCTCTGTTTGTGAGCGAGGGCTTCATCTTCACAATCTGTTCTTCATCAACTCTCATCCTCTTCGCAGACAACCCAGCTTCAAAGAAGCGCGCCAAAGCCTCCTCCATATAAGCCAATCCTTCCCTGACGGTCATGGACGTGGCGATCTTCTCCTCCAGCGGCTTCAAGACATGATCCCCGGCCAGCGCGGAGGCAAGCTGCACGAGCTCCTGCTGAAACTCGCTAAGTCTTGCGTCCTCGTTAGCCTCTTCTTTTCTGATGCGAAGCGGAGTCGACAGTTTTGCTGCAGAAAAATGATCAGTCTTAGCGAATATGTGAACTCAGAGAGAAAGAGAGAGGGAAGAGAAAGAGGAATATACTTGGGCAGTCTGTCCTGGGCTCTTTCCTCTGCAAGACAACGTCGAAAGTTCCAGCCCAAGCGTCTCTTTTAGTCAGGAAAGGTGAGGGGAGATTGAAGAGCTTCTTCACCGTGGCTGGAATGGAGGAATGCTCAAATTCTGACGTGGGAAAGGGTTTCCCGTTTGGACTGTGAAGAACTGCATGGATTCAGAGAACGTTGTTACCATGAACTGCATGTTCAGAGAGCTCAGAAAAAATATAAACCCTAAAACCAGAGTAACCAGGAAAACACGAACTCTAATTGAGATAACCCAGTAAAACACTAACCCTAATCCGGACAACCGGATTAAATACAAACCCTAAATCAGAGCATCCAGAAAAACACAAGCCCTGATCCAGAGAACCCAGTTTATTCCTGATTCAAAAAACTCAGTCAAATATGAAACCTAATTTAGAGGACCGGTAAAACACGAACTCAAGCTCTCATAACTCCACCAGTAACTCACCAGTACCCTTCTCGATCCATGGAGAAACCAAGATTGCAGGCACCCGAACACCAAGCCGATCAAACTTAAAGAAGAAAGGCTCCGGACCAACGATGTCATCCGGACTAGGAACTCCACGAACAGGAGTGGGAACATGATCATAATATCCTCCATGCTCGTCATAAGTGATTACAAACAGCGTCTGGTTCCACTGCGGGCTCGACCGCAGAGCCTCATAGATCTCCTTAACTAGCATTTGCCCTTCATAAACATCATGAGAAGGGTGATCATCGTTGGCAGGGCGATCTTTGGAATCGAGATAACGCTGCTCGATGACAGCGTAGTTGGGTAATTTTCCTGAAGCGGCGTGTTTGAAGAAGGACGGCTCTAAAGGCTGGAATCTTGGGAGGAACTTGAGTTTTCTGAGGTTTCGGTAGAAGAGAGTGGCGGGGACGTTCTGGTAGTAAATGTTGAAGGATAGTCCGGCGTCGTGGATGTTCTCGAAGATCGTCCTCTGCGGGAATCCCCTCACAAGATCGCTGCAGCAGTACAGTCAAGGCAAAAAAAATAAAATTAAGGTTATATTTTCAGCGAAGAAATTTAGATGAGCGGCATGGCGTGAGAATATCATGGGAAATGTTCATCACATGGCATAGAGCATCATAGCCATATTCCATGCCACCGGCCATCGCATGGACAAACACTGCTGGACAGGGGAAGTCAATTGGCCGATCCGATCATTGATCTTGATCTTTGTTATTGCCTTCTGAGCAAAGTCAATGATCCGGATCAACTAGGCTTTTCTTGGCCATTGAATGAGATTTGCTGGCCGAAAAATTTAATGGCGGAACATGGGCCTTCCCTGTTTAATTGATGGTGGTTGTGAAAAGGAATTTGGGCACAATTGACAGAATAAATGAAAAATAAAAAATTTATGAAAAATATTTCCCGGTAAAGATTTTGAAGATATTATGGAATTACTAAATGAAGCAGGTAATTAGTCAAATATTTGACAAAATATTGGGCATTTTGTCTAAACAATGCACCAAGAACACTTGATAAATTACAATGAAGAATCGATTGAGTAAAATTGGAAGATGGGTATGGACAGGAGTGGATCAAATAAATAAAAGAGCCAATTGAAAATTTTAGCAGTACATAAAAAATATTATGAAGATTAATTGATGAATAATTCGGGATCTCTTGAAGTAGCAAAAATAAAGGGTATTTTGGAATAAAAATACTTCGAGAAAATACAAGAAAAAATTATGGCGGAAAATCGGGGGCTGGGTGGATGAGAGAAGTAAAGGCAAGCACTTCCTCTGGGAAAAATGATGGTGTCGGCAGTGGGCACTCCTGGGATCTTTTGCTCGTTGTCTGGCACTACTTTTTTTGTGTGGGCAGAGATCTTCCTGGGGGCCCGGCCGCTTTCTCTCTCTCCCCCCGTCAGTTCAATGTTTGGCTATGGCGAAGGACGCTCTCTCTCCCGTCCGCTTTCTAAGGACGCATAACCCGTGGACAGAAAACCAAAGAAACCATCGAACACTCTCGACGTCTTGTCCCCAGCGAAGAGAGAGAGAGAGGAATGTAACGATTTAGAGATGCACAGGGACTGAGAGAGAGAGACGGACGGAGGCAGAATGACATGCCTGGCGACAGATAATTCCCAGCATCGCCGTCCAAACTCCGGAATCCCATGTGGGAAACGGACCCAGAAACTTAAATAATCTATCGAGAGAGAGAGAGAGAGGGAGACAGGCCCGGGAACAGATGATTCCAAGCGTCCCCTTCCCAACTCCGAAATCCCACATCGGAAACGAATCAGAAACTCCAAGAATCTAGAGAGAGAGTAGAGATTGAGAGAGATACCTTACAGCATTACCAGTGGCGCCATGAGAAGTGCCAGAATGAATAAAGAGACGATTGGGCTGAGTAGAAGCAGGCACAGCAGCAAACCACCGATCGCAAACCGCAAATTCCCTCACAAGATCGTTGTAAACAGCCACCATTTCCGGCCTAAAACCGTTCATCACGTACCTCGACATATTCGCGTTACTCCCTCCATCTTCCATTGACTTCGCGTTCTGAGCGAACCCGTTCATGGGCGGCACAACCGCCGTGACGTCATCGGAGCCGAAGACCTGCTCTCTGATGGCTTGAAACGAGTGGCCGGGATCCGGGTCAACGTCGTGGGCGTTGTCGGAGAAGAAGACGCGCGTTGACTTTGGGTCGCTGGTGTTAGTCGGGTTGGACTCTTTTCCTGTTACGCCGTTGATGGCAGGGTTTCGGGTCTTCATCCAGCCGAGCATGTGGTCGAAGGAGCGGTTTTCCATGACGAGGACGACGACTGTTTGGATTGGACCTGCGAATGAAGTCGCTGATGTGGAAGAGAGGGCGGATAAGAGAAGGAGAAGTAGCGATGCTGCTGTCTTTGTTCTTTTGGTGGATACGCTTTCCTTGTTCTTCATCTTCGCTTTCATTTTCGTGCTCTTTGGGAAAGCGACAACAGAGAGAATGAGAGAAAGACGGCGACAGAGAGAAACTCTGGAAGAGGAAGAGCGGAAAGATAGAGAGAGGAAGAGGAAGAGAGCGAATCGGAGCTAGAGAGGGAGGACTAAGATAGATGTAGAGAGAGGATCCGGAGGAGAAAGACAGCGGATCCAGAGAAGAAAGGCAGGAGATCGAAAAAGAGTCTGAAGGGGCGAGTCCAGAAAAGAAAGAGAGCAACACGGACCGGGAGAGAGAGAGAGACCAGAACAGAGGGACAGTAACGCGAACACAGATAGAGAGAGAGGGATCAGAAAAGAAAGAGAGCCACGCCGACGCGGAGATAGAAAGTGCTGAAGAGTGAGAGGGAGAGAGAATGAGAGTCTAGAAGACAGAGCAAGTGAGCAGAGATAGACAGATGACGAGAGAGGGACAGAGGGTCCATTTAGAGAGAGAAAGAGAGAGTGGAGGCGGTGCGATGATATTGACAAGAGACAGGACGAGCAGCCCGTGAGTCCGTGCCTGTGGGCCCTCGTTTTCCACCTCGCATCCAGACTCAAAGGCAAGGCGATGGCAGCGGCGGTACCAGTTGGCGTTCGTCTCTAAGCCATGTCCCGCAGGCAGGATAAATTTTCAGCCAACCTCCAACGCCCGCCATCGCCTTTCTGCAGGATCTTACTATTCATGTAAAACACGTTTCCCTTAAGCAAGTCAATTCCATGCAGGTCATCAGAAAAAGTAATAGTTTAAAAAGGGGAAATTCAGTGATTTGGTAATTGGGATTTATTGACTCATGCACGTAAGGAGAACTAGAGAAAAAGAGCGGGAGAGCGAGTTGAGAGGGGGGAGAGAGAGGAGAGAGGAAAGAGAGGGGGAGAACTACAGTGAGGAACTAGAGAGAGAGGAGAGAGGAAAGAGAGGGGGAGAACTACAGTGAGGAACTAGAGAGAGAGGAGAGAGGAAAGAGAGGGGGAGAACTACAGTGAGGAGGGGGAGAGAGGGGGAGAACTAGAGAGAGAGGAGAGAGGAGAGAGAGGGGGAGAACTACAGAGAGAGGAGAGAGGAGAGAGAGGGGGAGAACTAGAGAGAGAGGAGAGAGGAAAGAGAGGGGGAGAACTAGAAAGAGAGGAGAGAGGAGAGAGAGGGGGAGAACTAGAGAGAGGAGAGAGGAAAGAGAGAGGGAGAACCAGAAAGGGGGAAAAGAGAGAGGAGAGAGGAAAGAGAGAAGGAGAACTAGAGAGAGGGGGAGAGAGAGGAAAGAGGGAGGGAGCACCAGAGATGCGAGAGAGAGAGACGGAGGAGAGAGGCAGAACAAGAGGGGGGGAGAGAGGAAATAGAGAGGGAGGGAGAACTAGAGAAAGAGGGAGACCTAGAAAGAGAACTAGAGAACTAGAGAACTAGAAAGAGAGAGGAGAGGGAGGGAGAGAGAATAGAGTTAGGGGAGAATCTTGTAGATCTTGTCTATTAGTTATCGACAATCATCGCTTGATTGTTGACTCAATCCAGAAGGGTCAACGCGCATGTATGCCCCACAATTGAGTGGGTAATATATTGACTAGATATCAAGCTAAATAAATTGTCTTTATTTGAGATAGAAAAATCTTATTTTATGCACTTAAAATAAAATTTTGGAACTTAGTGAACTTTATGTATGTAGATAAGTCGTAAACTTTGAGAAAAATATCTCAACTTAAGCTTAAAATGTCAATTAACTTGGAAAGAAAAAATTATTAACAATAAAAAATCATTAAGAAAATTACATACAAACTTGGAATAATTATCAATCAATATTTATATGGAAATTTTGTTTTTACTTGAAAGTAATACAAAATAAAAAGTTAAAATTCAACAATCCAGGTAGTTCTAATCAATTTGGAGAAATATTTTTTAAAAAATATTTCTCAGATACTACATGAGTATGTAATTGTCTCAGACATCATGAGATTGCCAATTGAAGATTCTTGTTAGAGCATTCTAAATTGCACTCATTTTTTTTTTTGCTTTGCCCAAAATTTAGTGTTAGCGAGGGGCATAAAAGGAAACAACCCCATTTATTGGAAGCATCAAGAGAAACTTCTAGCCTGTTAAATAAGCAGTTTTCCACCATCAGGAAATAAAGCTCCTTAGTGTTTAGACCACAAAATTACCTTAACTTCATGAAAAAAATTGTGAAAATTTCCAAAAACCTTCTCCTCTTGGTAAACTTTGAGTTCATCATCCTATGAAGTTTTGGGATGATCAATTAATCTTCAATATTGATCGTCAAGTTGAAGATTCCCAACAATATTGTTGTCTAATGCATTAAAACAATTGCCCCTAGATACCATCCATCAAATACTACATGAATATGTAATTGTCTCAGACATCATGAGATTGCCAATTGAAGATTCTTGTTAGAGCATTCTAAATTGCACTCATTTTTTTTTTTGCTTTGCCCAAAATTTAGTGTTAGCAGGGCATAAAGGAAACAACCCCATTTATTGGAAGCATCAAGAGAAACTTCTAGCCTGTTAAATAAGCAGTTTTCCACCATCAAGAAATAAAGCTCCTTAGTGTTTAGACCACAAAATTACCTTAACTTCATGAAAAAAATTGTGAAAATTTCCAAAAACCTTCTACTCTTGGTAAACTTTGAGTTCACCATCCTATGAAGTTTTGGGATGATCAATTAATCTTCAATATTGATCGTCAAGTTGAAGATTCCCAACAATATTGTTGTCTAATGCATTAAAACAATTGCCCCTAGATACCATCCATCAAATACTACATGAATATGTAATTGTCTCAGACATCATGAGATTGCCAATTGAATATTCTTGTTAGAGCATTCTAAATTGCAATCTTTTTTTTTTGCTTTGCCCAAAATTTAGTGTTAGCAGGGCATAAAGGAAACAACCCCATTTATTGGAAGCATCAAGAGAAACTTCTAGCCTGTTAAATAAGCAGTTTTCCACCATCAAGAAATAAAGCTCCTTAGTGTTTAGACCACAAAATTACCTTAACTTCATGAAAAAAATTGTGAAAATTTCCAAAAACCTTCTCCTCTTGGTAAACTTTGAGTTCATCATCCTATGAAGTTTTGGGATGATCAATTAATCTTCAATATTGATCGTCAAGTTGAAGATTCCCAACAATATTGTTGTCTAATGCATTAAAACAATTGCCCCTAGATACCATCCATCAACTCACCCCTAAAATACTCTCCTCTCCAATTGAATTTTGGCATCTTCATCTCTCCTTTTTTTTGGAGTGGTGAGTGTGAAGAGTTGTCTTTTAGACCATTAAATGGGTTATATTCCGTCTCCAAAAAACAAAACTCCCAATAGTTAAGCTCATTAAATGGGCTCACAAAACTCATTATTAAATTTGAAACAAAAATTCCCTCATATTCTTCATATTTTGTTTCTTCTCTCTCACTCTTAAAGCTCTAATCTAAAGTCTACTCTCACCATATATTCTCTCAAAAAGTTTTTTCTTTGAATGGTTTCTCTTTCTTTTGCCTCTCTTTAACTCTCTCTTTCCGTTTTTGAAAAAAGATATACTATCAGAAACTCTCATCTCTCTTTTCTCTAAAATCTCCTTCCGTTATCAATTTTGTATCTTCTCTTCGAGAACTCCTACCTATTATCTAAATCTCTATCTCTATCTCTTCCATTTTTAGAAAAGAGAGTCATGGAAAAGTCATACCTCTCTTTTCTCTAACCTCTTTTCCTCTCTAATAGAAGCACTTTTCTCCATTCAAAATTAATCAACTCTCATTGATTAAATCTCTTCCTCATTTGTGTTCATATTTTATCATCGCATCTCATTTATTGAGTCAATTTCCTCAAATATTGAGGGCAGCTGATCTTATCTTGACCACATAATCACCTTCATATCTTATCCAATATATGACATTTTAGAAATCTTGTGGCTATGGATCCATAAGTCATGATCAATACACGGTCGTCTATCCACGAGATATCTTTGGTATCTCAAGTATCTCATACACAACTACCACATAAATCAACCTGATTGACAGTTAGGTAAGATATCATTCAAGGATTCATACGGATCAATTCAATGAACTCTGTCTCTAAAGCACCCATTATCTATCTCTAAAGCATCCATGATCATTCAAGAGCACACTGATATTCACAAGATTAGTTATACCCATCATATGAGTTAGGTAAGATACTACTATTCTTTGCGGATAATTTGATGTCCTTCTTGAATATCCCACAAATAAGAATGTTTAGAACATATTTTTAAAGACTAAAAATCACTGTATTATGATCTCATCGTAACTCACTTAGTCATTACATATGTTTATAGACTTTATTACGAATATCATATAAGAATGAAAATTAATAAATTCCATTTTAATGAACATAAACGAGGTACATGGAAGTGTTATTAGATGAATGTGGTTGGCCCTAATCCTATGATTAGAATATGATCTTTGCTCTTCTTGAGGATGTCAACCTAGACAAATAATCGATTGGGAAGCTTGTCTATTTGATTGAAACTCATAATGATATTGTTCATACATGTGACTACCAATCGAGTTTAGGCATCAGCTATCAAAGGAATATCGGATAAAAAGTTTTATGTCTATAGTCAGATCTCAAACATCTTCTTGGACAAGAACTTATATATCATGGGCATGAACATCTTAGATTTGATCTCTGTTTAGACAAATGCTTTGAAGGTGATCAAGAAGTTTAATTCTTGTTCTTGCATGTATCTTGGGGGTAAGCCAATTCTTGGCATAATTCTTTCCTCCATCGATGGTCTCTCGTTCCAACATGATGTCGAGACCTGGGCTACCGGGTCTCTCGGTGGAACTCGATTGGAATTCGGCTCCATAGATTTGGCTGTTGATTTGGGTGATTTTTAGAACTGAGATCGACGGGTCTACGATCTTGGTTCAACTCGATTTCTATCGGGAATTAATCATCTTGGAGAATCCGTTAAGCCAATCCCTATTCGTTCTTCTTTCATAATCTCGAGGAGATCTCGCTACAGAGACAAAATTGATGCTGGCGGAGGGATGTCGCCAGAGCAGAAAATTTATGCTGGTGCAGAGATGCTACATCAGTAATAAATTGCGGATGCTCTTCTCCAGGAGACTGCTCGCAGCTCTCCTGAACAGTGATGCTGGTGGAGGGATGCCCAAGAGGGCAGGAGTGACGGTGACCGTGAACGACAAAGGAGAGGATATCCAAACGCGCCTCCTGACGAAGGGGCGAGTTTGTATCGACTATCGGAAGTTGAATGCAACGACGAAGAAAGATCACTTCCCGCTGCCATTCATTGATCAAATCCTTGATCGACTAGTAGATCAAACTTACTTGTGTTTCTTGGATGGTTATTCAAGATACAACTAGATTGCGATTCATCGAGATGACCAAGAAAAGATGACGTTCACATGTCCCTTTGGCACATTCGCATTTAGGCGAATGCCATTCGGATTGTGTAACGCCCCTGCGACATTCTAGAGATGTATGACGGCGATATTTTCCGATTTCCTTGGCGACAGTCTTGAAGTCTTCATGGACAATTTCTCTGTCTTGGGAGATGATTTCGATAGTTGTCTAGCTCACTTGACAAAGATCCTCGAGGTCTGCGTTAGGAAACGACTAGTATTGAGTTGGGAGAAATCCCATTTTATGGTGCGAGAGGGAGTAGTGCTCGGGCATCTCATCTCGGGCAAAGGTTTGGAGGTTGATAAGGCCAAGATTGAGGTCATTCAAAACCTTCCTCTGCCCACTACTTTACGAGATTTACATAGTTTTCTAGGACATGTTGGCTGTTACTGCAGGTTTATACGTGACTTTGCTAAAGTCTCCAAACCGCTAACCACTCTTCTTTGCAAGGATAAAGATTTTTTATAGACAAAGAAGGGGAGCGCGCATTCGAGATGTTGAAGCTTGCCTTGATCAAGGCACCAATTCTTCAAAGTCCTAATTGGGACTTACCTTTCGAGATCATATGCGACGCTTCAAACTATGCAGTTGGAACGGTGTTGGGGCAGTGGATAGATAAGAAGCCAATTGCCATATGGTATGCGAGTAAGACCCTTGCTGAAGCTCAATTGAACTACACGACGACGGAAAAGGAGCTGTTGGCAGTGGTCTACGCGTTAGAGAAGTTCAGGCCTTACATCTTGGGAAGCAAGATTGTTATTTATACAGATCATGCAGCATTAAAGTACTTGTTTTCCAAGAAGGAGGCGAAGCCATGATTGATACGACGGGTGCTGCTTCTTCAAGAGTTTGACTTGGAGATTAGAGATAAGAAGGGTAGGAAAAACTTGGTGGCGGATCACCTATCTCGTCTTGACGTTTCAGGTACGGGAGATATTAGTGATTCTTTTCTTGATGAGCATCTTCCTGTAGTATTTAGTCACGCTCCTTGGTTCCCGCATATTGTCAATTTTCTTGTGTCTGGATCTATCCCAGAGCATTGGAATCGGCATCGTAAAGATAAGTTTTTCCATTAACTTAAATATTATTATTGGGAACAACCACTTTTGTTCCATGTAGGATATGATCACATCATACGGCGATGTGTAGCGGAAGAAGAACAAGGAAGCATATTATCGATGTGCCACTCATCAGCATGTGGAGGACATTTTACCGCATGAAAGACAGCAGATAAGATTTTTCAAAGTGGTTTTTATTGGCCCACTGATAACATGCATTTATAACTTGAATTCTTATCCTAAATAACTCATATTCATGCTTCTTTCATGGGAATATGATGCATGCTATCATACTTTTTAGGAAGTTTCTCCATGGGCATGTCATTTAACTAAAGTTGATATTTATGCATAAATTAGGGATAATTTCATGCTTAATAGATGATGAATCTTTTGCTTAAATTCATATAAGTTAATCTCTATTATGGAATGACTTTTGACTTTAGAAAATATTTGGAAGGATGATTTTCGGATGAATTTATGATTTAGAATGTTTAATGAGAAATGATTTAAGTAAATTATAAGCCATCTTGATTTCTTCTTTCTAAATATATTTTAAATGACATGATATTAAAAAGAAAAGAATTTGTGATCCAATGGAGAAAATTTGGATTAAAAAGGAGTTGTATATTTTAAGATAGGATTTTCTAAAGTTTTATGGCTTTTTTTTATTTTTATTTGATTTTTAAAGTGATTTTTTTTATTTAATAAAATTTCAAAAAGGGGGTGAGCCTACCGCAAGTGATGACGTGGCGCGAGGGCCCAGGCCGCAAGCTGACGTGGCGCGCAGGTCAGCGCATGGATGCGACGTATCACTGAGGCCACGTGTCAGAGCCACGGTTGGCCCACGCGGGGCGCAGGTGGCGCTGACTCGCGTGGCAGGAGGCCAAGCAGACGGGTCCACGTGGGTGCTCATGTGGGGCGCCACGTGGCTGGTGGGTTCGCAAGTGGAGGGCCCACGGGTATAGTGGGCCCCGGTAACATGGGGGGACGGTAACGCTATGATATCAAAGGGGAGCTCCCCTATTTAATCGCGGATTCTCTCTATTTTTCTTCCGTGTGGGACTATGTTCCCACACGGTTTTCCCTTTGCAGTGACGTGGATCCGTGGCGAGCGTTGGATCTCACCGTGGACGGCTACGATCGCGTGGACCCGATTCCACGCGATCACCGATCAAAACACGTGCGGGAAGTCCAGACTCCGTGGATGCAATCGGATGCTTACCTGCTGCCATGTGGAGCTTTCTGGAGCGCTGGATCCTCATCGAACGGATGGCATCGTGATCGCGATCATCATCGCGATCTTCATCCATCGGACATCGGATGCTTTTTGCAATCTTAGTCCACGCGATCGCGCGATCATAACCATCCATTCATCTGAACTTCAATCAGACGACGGAAACAAGTCGTGGAAGAACCCCGCGATCGCGGTCCGATCGAGCCGCGATCGCAGCGCAATCGAGCTGTGATCGCATAGCTTTCGTCGTGGAATCGATCCCTCAGGATCAGACGTCGGCCGACCGAGCCTCAGAATCACGATCGACGCACGATCGTCGCCTGATCGCGACGCGATCGTGGCAAAATTTGAGGCTGTTTGATTGTTAAATCTGGTCAAAATTGTCGCAAAATTGAAGCCGCGTCCTCGCCAAGTGGAACAGCTCCCACAACCCTTTCAAATCGCCTCCACAACCGCTCCAATGACCCACGATCTTCGGGCCTCTTTAAAAGCATGTAATCCCCTTCTTTGTTCTTCAACTTTTGATGGACTCGTGAAGAAATTAAGCCAGTTTCGAGGAAGGTCTTAAGTTCTCGTGACCCTCTGCTTCCAAGAGTGTACAGACGCAGCCATTGAAGCATGATAATCACGATTTCATCTCTTGATTTCATCGAATTTTCCCCTTGAATTTCAAACGTCCACGAGGAAGAATCCGAGCAAATTTAGTTCAATCCACGAGAATTGAGGCCCTATTCTTGCGGCAATCGGGTTAGTAGTGAGATTCGATCGATTATCAAGAGGTAATTTGTATTTTTATTAGGTTTAGATCTTTAATTTCACAAAGTAGTTCATAGTGTTCTTCATTTTTTCTAATTTTTAGTCCGAAAAGTTGCTGATTTTGAAAATAGGATATATCTTTGATTATAATTCCAAATCGCTTGATTTTGGTTTCTTTGGATTCCTATTTTCATCAGCTTTCAGTGGATAGCAAATTCATCGAATTCCGAGTTCATTTGACCCTCCAATTTGATGTTTGACCGAGGAGTGTTCATCTTTCATCAGAAGTCAAATGTTAACTTTCGGGGTCAATTACTTTCAATTTACAAATCAGAGTTTGGTCATTTTGGTCTCTTTAGATTCGTCTGGTTCTTAGCTTTCTATTCACATATAAATTGCAAGATTTGAATTTCATTTGGCTGGTCAATTAGAAGATTTCCTGTGAGGTGTTCATTTCAGGGATTTTCGGATATTTGATTTTCAATAATTCATAGTAAATCCAATTCTTATCCCAAAATCACAAATTATTTACCAATAAATTCCATTTTCTCTCTAGTTTTCAAATATATAATTTTCGTAATCTTCTGTTTCTTTTTTATTCTCTAATTTTATAGTACACCTATTGTTGGTCAAAGTCAACGCTTTGACTTTGACTTTTAACTTTTCTCTGTCAAACCCGAGAATTAAATTCTTAAAACGTCTTATTTAGTCTATTTATATCATTTACATACCTTACATCTTATTTAAAACCCCTTTTAAACCTAAGTTTGACCAAGTCAACTCTGTGATTAAAGTCAACCCTGCTCTCTGTGGATCAACCCGATACTTACACAATACTTGATTATTATATCTTATCTTTGTGAGTTCGGTTTTAGAAATTTTGTTTGACCATCGTCTTTGTGTTTTAACGACGCACTAAAACGACTCGTCACCCACTATCTTCAAGGATGCCCACTGTTTTTATACGGAGTGCTTACAATGCCAAGCAGCATTAATTATCTCCAAGCGAGATGAAATGCCAATGAGGCTTATCCTAGAAGTGGAGATATTTGATTTATGGGGGATCGACTTCATGGGACCTTTTCCACCTTCTGATGGGAAAGAGTATATTTTGGTAGCGGTTGATTATGTGTCCAAGTGGGTGGAAGCTATTCCCACTATGACTAACGCTCATCGGGAAGTAGTCAGGTCTGTAACGAGAAATATCTTCTCCCGATATGGTTGTCCGAGGGCCATAATCAGTGACGGAGGCTCACACTTCGACAATGCACACTTTCCTGCATTATTGAAGAGATATGGAGTACATCACTGCATCACAACACCGTACCACCCCCAACTTAGTGGGCAAGTTGAAGTGAGCAACCGAGAGGTCAAGAATATTTTAAAGAAGATCATTCGACCAGATGGTAAGGATTGGGCGCACAAGCTTCCAGATGCCTTATGAGCATATCAAACGGCTTACAAGACACCCATCGGGATTTCTCGGTTTCGACTCATATTTGGGAAGGCGTGCCACCTTCCAGTTGAGCTTGAGCATCGAGCCTATTAGGCAATAAAGAAGCTCAACTTATCTCTGGACGAAGCAGGTAAACATAGACTTCTCCAGCTGCAAGAATTATAGGAGTTAAGGCGCGACGCGTACGAGAACATAGAGCTTTACAAAGAAAAGACCAAAGCCTTTCATAACAGGAACATCAGAAGAAGAACTTTCAACATCAATGAAGAGGTTTGGTTATATAACTCTCGCCTTAAGCTTTTTCGAGGTAAGCTGCGCTCACGATGGGACGGTCCTTACGTGGTTGTGGAATCGTATGAGAACGGATCAGTGCTTATTTCTGACCCTAAATCCGGCAAACAATTCAATGTAAATCTGCATCGTCTAAAGCCCTATCTTACAGCAGAGCCACCCACACCAGTAGATAAGCTAAATCTGCATCTCCCCGAGGTACATGAGGACGTGATAATGGTAACACCCTCATCTCATCGATCATCGTAGTTCATTGAGTTTCGTCTGGCTGAAGACGTTAAACTTAGCGCTCATGGGAGGCACCCCAAGATTATCTTACTGTTTTATTTAGTTTTTGTTTTGTAGTTTATATCAAATGTATATACATAGCTAGAGGAATCCACCTACAACAACAAGCAATTTGGACAAATTCCAGAAACATGCGTTAAACACGCACAATGAGTTTTTCTAAACCCTTTCACTACTCATTTAAATTTATAATCTTTTTCATGTGATGCATGATATTGTTGCCATCTTTTACATACATGTTTATTTCATTGAGGGCAATGAAAGATTTAAGTTGGAGGGTAAGGACTTAGAAAAACTCCAAATGTCAAAATTTTCAAAAATTTTCAACTTTTTTACTATTTTAAAAACTCCTATTTTTCAAAATTTAACCACTTTTAATACTTTAGAAGTCTTAACATTTAGAGATCCTATTCCTAGAGATGTAGAAGTGAGGGCCTCATAGCCCCTGTGATTAAATTTTGAGTAATAAAGCCAAGTGATCTAGAAACACCATGGATTCTTTTTAGTGGTTAACTTCTTCGGGGTTGGGTATCTAACAGGCACCGAGGAAATGAGTAATCAGAGGTTGAAGTGCTATTGGATTGAAAAGGAGAGATTTTGAGTGAAGCCCAAGAAAATTCCTCTCCCCTACCGTACATCAGCCGAACCTATTTGGTGTAGGAATTTCTCGCTTCCAATCTTTCTCTTAGAAGAGTGCAATGTGCCATGATTTTTTATGCACCTATTCTATCCTTTAGGCATTTAGTTATACCTTTTCCAAACCAGTCAATTAGACACCCAAATTTCAGCTTCACTGATTATAATTACACTCCCAAGTGATAAACATTTTCCATCATCTATCTTCTTCATAAATTCCCTTACAGGCAAATATTCCTTCATATTACACTTCAGAAATTTTGAATACTCTCTTCAAAGATCAAGACATCCTCCATATCCTTGTTTTATGCAAAGTCTTCAAATTTTATCTTCTTCTTCTCTAAGAAAGTTACAATATCCAAAAAGAAGAAAGAAGAGAAGAAGAAAATGAAAAGACAATATGAAATGAAGAAAAGAAGAAGACAAAAAGAAAGAAGGAAAGAAAATGAGGAGAAAAAGAAAGAGAGAAATGAGGAAATTGAAAAGAAGGAGAACAATATGGGAAAAATACCTTTACCATGTCAATACCTATCTCTAACCATTACTTCTATTCCATTTCATTTTCTACCATGTTTATATCAAGTATACCACTCCACACCATCTCTACCATTTTCTATTAATCCTTTTCTACCATCATCATCCACATCATTTGGGAGAATAATTAGACATCAGTGGTACCTTTCTTTGTATATAATATCCAATTTGTTTATATGCTAATTTTTTCTTTTAACCAAGTTATTCCTTTAGATATAGTGTCTTTTTACTCTTTCAGCTACGTTATAACGATGCATCCCAAAATAGGAAATCCTTTTGCAAATGCACTCTTTAAAGGCGAAAGAAGAGTTGAGGGGAATTCTAATGCACCAAATAGCCTCCAAATGAGTGAAAGAGTGATGTGAGAAATAGAGAGGTTAGGATTACATCTGCTCATGAGAGTGTGAGAATCTTTTCATTCCCATAGCATCAAACCTTAGATATGCTCACCTCAATTACACTTAAGTATTGACTCAACTATTAGCCGATGAGCACTACCCCAATATGCTCTAAGGAAGTCAACCTAGTTATGGAATCTAGATCACCATGGTCCACACTATGATGAAAAGTGATCACACATTGATACATTTAACTTCTTTCGTTGCAGGATCAAAGGATGATAAGACTTTCTAAGGAGATTACCTAGTGACTTTCTAAGAGACTAGTAATTATTCAAGTTGGGGGGTGTGATAACATGCTATTTATGCATGTGATTACCTAGTTATTAATACAAATTAATGCATTAATCATTACAAATATATGCATGTTATCATCTTTTTAGCATGTTTCTCTCATTTTGTGTAAATTCATGTTATGACCTTAAAATACATCAATTTATGGGTTATTATGCATAATTAAACATTATAATCTGAAATCATAATTATATTTCAGATCATATTCATGTTTTAAGGATGAAAATATAAGAGAAAAGACTTTTATTTACATTTGTGTGTTAATATAAATTTAGTTTATATAATACATAAAGGTTTAAATTTAATATGAATTTATTCTCTTATTATTTTAATAATTAGACCTTTTATAATGATAGATTATTCAATTCTGAATCCAACAAAACAAATTTGAATTAATTTGGAGTTATATTTTGAAAGTTATGAATTTTACAATTTTTAGGAACTTTTCTGGAATTTTTCTGAATTTATTTGATTTTTACTTCGATTTATAAATATTTAAATCTATTCAAAAAATCTAAAAAATGTGGATATTATTGCGTGTGTGCACGTGGCATCGCCACGTGGACAAGCGCGGAGGTGACGCGTGGCGCTGATGTGACATGGAGCACATATTTCATATTTAACTTATATATATAGTTTACATAATATATAGGTCTTCCGATTATTGGAAGACAAGTTTATTAACTGCATTAAACCGCGTAGATTATATAGTGAATATTTTCAGCAATTTATCTGGTGTGGGACTAACTTTCTATTTCAGGTGAAACGTTGAGCGTCGGATTTCCTCGCGACGAATCACACGCGTTGATCGTGTGGACGCGCGGTCCACGCGATAAAAACTCAAACGTGCTTAGTTCTAGAATAAGTGAACGCATCGTAACCGTCGATCACCCGAGTTATAATGGTTGAGATTTCTTCTGACCGATGGACATCTGATTTAATTGCGATCGTTGGATTGAAATCCAATGGGCGAATCAAAATACATACATCTTCATCAACGCATCTCGACCTTTGATTCGCGATCAGAGGATCATCTGGCGGCAATAACGATTCACAAATCAATGCGCAATCGCGACCGTCCATCGCAATGAACTGCTTCATCCAACGATCGTGATTCAATTTCATTTTTTTATAAAAACGGTTCTTCGCGATGAAGAACACGCTCGCGATTATCCATCAAATTCTCTTTGCTTAATCCACCATTTAACGTCTGTTTGATTCTGAGTACTCTTTATGCATTTCCCCATCCAATGAATGCTTGAAATCAAAGTTTGATCAAAGGAGAAGGAAGAAATCACATCTTGAACTCCACTTTGGTCTTCGAAAACTTGGAATGAAAAGCCTTGCATCCGGCGATTAATTGGATCATCTCGAAGGCTACTTTGGGTTAGGTTGTGTGATTTCATCTTAATCTTTCATTATTTAGTGTTAATTTTACTTTTAGCATCGTAGATTAGTTTAATTTTAGTTTAAATTTTGGTTTTTAATCATTTTTCGAAACGAAAATTTCTCTTAACTTCAAATTTCGATTACTCTTCAAGTTCTTACCCAAATCATCTGATTTTTTATTCCATGGATTCAAAATTGAGTTATCTTTCTTAATATACTAAAACGCCCAGTTTCTAATCTCAATTCGTCATCCGATTTGACCGAATTTCTAAGATATCTCTCAAATTTCCCTAATTCTCCGTGGATTCGACCCTTAATTACCATTATACTAATGAATTACGTTGATTAGTCATAAATTGGTAAGATTAGGACTTTGTTTTGACACTAAGTCGTGTGCATTCAATGACCATACGATTTAGTCTTGTCACTTCCCGCTCTTCTGCAAAGCATGAGTGGTCTTGCCACAATAAGTGCAAGGGGGGAAGATTTTCTTGCCCTTAATAGGGGGCCATCCATGAAGAGAAGTAGTAGCCTTGGAGGTACGCCCCCCATCCGGTCCATAAGTACTATATGCTACAAGGGTAGACGACTGTAGTAATGGTGATGATATAGAAGATGAATGTCTAGTGCTCGAAGTAACTCCAACTCTCAAAGTGACTCCGGTGCTAACTAGAAGAGCCGAGGAAAAAATTGATGTCATATATGGAACTTGGGTACCACAAAGTACTTGACCATAAATCTGGGAAGCAATAGATGGTCACAGACTATTGAGATAGACTCTAGCGATGAGCTCATCACGATATCATTCCAATGTGTGTAAATCTATTGTGGGTGGTTGATAGAGAGAAAACTCTTGCACAAGTGACTAGAGGCAACCAAAGTGATCTTGAAGGGACTGATCATCTTGTGTGCAAGTAAATATGGACTCCAAGATTTCCATTGTCTGGCTAATGTTGGTCTTGTTTACATATATAGTCTCCAATGTATGTCATAGTGTGATTTCAAGTTTGAGACATGAGAGAGGTTGAGCAATAGTTGGAAGAATGCTTGGACACGTCCAGGAGCGAATAGCAGAATGTAGTTGATTCAATGTATCTTAATCAGAAGAAATTAGGGTAGGAGAATATTCCATCAAATGGTGCAGTAGGCGAAGGGCAATGAGAAAATCTTCAAAGCTAATAGTTGATGACGCATAATTGTGACCGTCAAAGGTGTATGTCGGTTGTGTCAATTGGCTTGTGATGGAATATCGTGTGGTGGAAAATGCTTCTATGGGGGATGATATCTGTGGTGAAGTAGTTGAGATTGTTGATGGAGCAGGTGAAGCAAGGGAACCGATGGCTGATCTGACCCAAAAGACAGTGGCAATGGCTCATCTGACCCAAAAGATGCCATCAAACCCAAAGACAAGGCCTACTTGTAGGAGCCTTGAAGAGGGTAGAGACAATGGCGGAAGGGGCTTTGAAAATCAATAGCAGCAGCCTGAGAGGGTTAGGGGCAGCGGTAGCGGCAATGACGACAGCCAAGAAGGGCGACAATGGCAGCCCAAGAAGGGCAGTGGGGGTGGCCCAATAAGGGCTGTGGCATGGGCCGAATAAGGGCGGCAATGGTGGCCCAATAAGGGTAGTAGAAAAAAATGGAGGAGGGTAGACGGGATACCTTTGGCCCTCTTGGGCTGCTAGCAAGAAAAGAAGTAGAACAGTGGCAGCGGTGGCTTTAATTGAGTAGCGATGACTTTAATTGAGCATCAACATGAAAAAAGAATTTAATTTAGGCTTTGATACCATGTGAATGGTAAAGCCCAATGGTATTGAGTGAGTAAGAAGGAGATTACAAGCCTCTATTCATTGAGAAGAAAGAGAGAAATATAACCCACGTGGGACTAATATCCTTGAGCAAGATAAAATATGAGCACTACCCAAGAGGTCGCCCATCCTAGTATTGCTCTCACTAAAGCATACTTAACTTTGTAGTTCTTATAAGAGCTAGTATAATTCACCATCTAATGAGTTATATTTAACACCTTCTAATGAGCTATATCTAACAGTGGTGACAATATGATACTAAGCTGATAGCAACATGACACGAGCGACATTAGAAGAACATGATGACGACATACTAATGGCAGCAACAACATAGTTAATCCATGGGATGATTTCATATCTTTGATACCATGTGAATAGGTAAAGCATTGTGCAATTTATTGATCTTATAGAAGGAGTGCATGCCTCTATATCTAGAGGAGAATATAAGATAAAAACGATATGTCGGATGTGGGACTAAGGCTCCCTTATTGATTGACCCTAATGGGCTACACTCTAACTAGTCTGGTGGTTTATTATAATAGAAGCTTATGTTTCACACTCAATCTTAGACCATCTTATAAGGAGCCCATTCTCGATGGTCAAAATGTACATAGTCTCACTGAGTTAATCCACCAAATTTGACATTGAAAGTCAAATTTAATTCATGGCTCTTCAAAGATTCCTTAACGCCCACGTTATGTTTATATAATCTATGAAAATAATACAATATCCTAAAAATTTTTTTTATTGAATCATGATAAAAACTCAATCTAGTGATTCTCTTGTTTTGATTCATTTCTAAAGAGCCTGGACCAGGCCTCTTGGATGTGATACAAAGAATGAAAATAAAAAGGAAGAAACTCACCTAAAATGATGATTTGTACACAAAGTGAGAACTCATCAATACTCTCTTTTCTCTAGTTAACCATCATAGATATTATATGATCTATAAGCCATCAGACTTTCATATATCTTAGTTGTGTTCATTGAAACAAATTTTATTCATTATCATTATTGCACAATGTTTGCAATGAAGTCTGTAAGCATATGCAATGACTAAGTGAATTATTCTGAGATCATAATACAATGATCATTAGTAGTTAAACATATATTCTAAACAATCCTATTCATGGGATATTCATGAAGGACATCAAACTATTCCAAAATAATAACACATATGATGAGTATAACTCATCTTGTAGTTATTGGTGTGGGACACTAAGGAGAGATAATGGGTGCTCTTTGGAGAAAGAGTTCACTAAATTAATCTACATAAATTCATGAATCTATGACACCTAATTATCAATCAGGTTAATTCATCTCATTATTATGTATGTGGTCCATTGACTTGAGACACCAAAGACATCTTTTAGATGGATGACCGTTTTTCTACTATGACTAATGAATATCTAGCCATGAGATCTCTAAAAGATTACATATTTGATACTACATGAAGTCCTTGAAGATGATTGTATGGCCAAGATGGAATCATCTGCCCTCGTTCTTCGAGGAGATTGACTAAAGGAATGACATGCGATGAAATCCTTGGGCAAGGTAGAAGAAATATCAGAGGAGTTCACGATGATTTCCTATACATGCATTAGTACTAATTTGAGTGATTGATTAGGATTTGACAATTGACCACACCCAAAGTCATTCATGAGTCTCGTGCAGATGAAGGATTATACATACATGGTAATCGATAACATATAATTTATACATGTAATTATATAAATATTAATAAAAATTAAGGCATTAAACATTTCATTCTTATGCATGTTATAATACTTTGTGCATATCTATCATTTCATGCACTTTAAAGTTATAATATCAAAATGTATTATTTTAGAGATAATTATGTATAATTAAACAATAAATTTTAGAGTAGATTATTCCCATTTATATTTGAGATTATAATTGGGTTTTAATGTTAAATAATAAGAGAAAAATATTTTTTTTATATATACACATTTATTTTTCTTGTTTTATTTTTTAAGAGAAATGAGTATATTTTTTAAATACAACTTTATTCTCTTTTTATTATTTTTTTAGGATTTTTGTTAAATTTATGTAGAATTATTTTTATTGAGAAATATTTAAAAATTAATTTTTATAGCACGCTCTAACGTGACAGATGATACGGCTGGGCCAATAATTCGTCGTCACATGGCGACGTATTACTTGCCATGTGGTGCACACGTGTGTGCGTGTGTGTGCGCATGAGTGGGTTAATCATCTTTTTCAAGATATACACTAAACCCACTAAACACACCTTAACTTTATACACGATTTGCGCCATAATTTTTTTCATGTAGGACTATCTTTTTGCTTATTTTATGTAGGTGATGTGGCGAAATGAGAAGCGTCCAATCAAAGCAAAAAGATACGATTTAATCTTAGCCTTTGATTTTCACTTAATCGAAGGGTTACATGGCACACTCTTTTTGGGTGATGACTTATGTTTTAAAAACATGTTTTAATCTCATCCATTCATAGGAGTTATAATGGCTAAGATTAAATGTGCCTGATGGACTTTTGTGGACACGAGGCGACATCTCAAGCGTTCGATAAAGATTGAAAGATAGAGGCTACATGATGATTAAACTTCAAGCGATGACGTGGCTTCATCTGGGTTCTCCATTTTTAATTAGATGGATGCAACATAATGACGATGATTGGCATCCTAGCCTTTCATTCAAGCCATTGATCGAAGATGAAACACCAAATCGAACAACCACGCCCAAATTTTGTCTATTTATACTCTCTCTCCCCAACAGAAAATATATTCTTGGATGTTTTGAGTAATCAAACTGTTTAGACATCTTGGATGTTTTGAATCTCTTGCTTTTTTCCTCTTATAGATCATTTCTTCGTCCATAGACTAGTTGAAAGTGATATTTCATTGAAAGAATAGGGAGATTTCACCTCATGAATGCCAGATATTGTTTTTGAAAATGCATACTGAAAAGCCTTTGATCTGGCAATCAATTGGATCATTTTGAGCGCGATGTTTGGAAAGATTTTGTGTCTTCCTCCTAATCTTTAGTTTTGTGTCATTATATTTCAATTTTGGACCATAGATTAGTCAAATTTTATAATTTCTCTTTGTTTTCTCTCTAAATTTTTGCTCCTTGACTTCTCCATGAATATTGATCCAAATTACCTAATTTTTTATTTCGTGGATTTTTTGGAGTTTTTTTTCCAAATATACTAAAATCCCTAATTTTTTAGATGAATTCCTTGTCTGATTTGATCAAATATGAAGAATACCTTGAAAATTTCCTCATTCCCCGTGAATTCAACCCTTATTCACCAGCATATTATTTAAATCTTGATTAAAACATTAAATTAGTGAGTTTGAAAATTTTTGTGAGATATTTTCATGTTGTTTCAACAAACTGCATGAAAACATCTCATTAGTAATCGATGATAGAAAGGTTCCATAAGAGAGTTCTTACATATTCCATATTTCTTGGAGTATGTGGTATAGCTTGGCACTAACGGGAGATAACTCGACCTATCGATTGGGTTAAATCGATCCTTCATTAATTAATCTACAAGTTGATGTGGATAATTGATAACATGCTAATTAGAAATGATAATACATGAGTATTTATGCATATTAAGGCATAAATTATTCCATTCCTATGCATGTTATCATATTTTTGAGTGTTTATCTATCATTCTATGAAAAAATCATTATAGTATCAAAATACATTAATTGAGGGTTAATTATGATCAATTAAAGATAAATAATTTCATAACCCATCTTTACTTGAGTTTATAATTTGTTTTTAAGGTTAAATAATAAGAGAAATCATATTATATACACTCATATATTTATGGAAGTTTTAAAGTATAAAATAAATAAGTTTAATTTTGATATAGAAATTTATTCTCTTGTTATTCATTAAATTTGATTTTTTAGAATGATAGATAATATTATTTTTGATCAAATGAAACAAAGTTGGATTAGTTTAGAGTTCTATTTTAAAAGTTATGAATATTATAATTTTTTTAGGGGTTTTTGGATTTTTTATGAATTTTTCTGAATTAAAAATTGATTTTTCTAATTTTGAAATCGATTTTATAAGTGCG
>CM044104.1:16046601-16189445 GCA_024174645.1 Lemna minuta | reverse complement strand
TCTCTTGCTTTCAATCACTTCTAGACTCATTTTCGCATCCACAGAGTGCTTGAGAGTGCGATTTCATTGAGAGAAGAGGAAGAAATCGATGCTTGAACATCAATGATCGCGTTTTCTAAATTTTGGATGAAAAGCCTTGATCCGGTGAATAATTGGACCAAGTCGAGCGCAATCTTGGGTTAGGGATTGTGTTTCATCCTAATCTTCCTTTGTATAGTTTTAGACTTTATTTTCAAACTGTAATTTGAGTCAATTTCAATTTCAATTTTTGTTTTTCGTGATTTTATTTTTCGGAAATTTCTCTCCTGTTTAGTTGATGATTTCTCCTCAAATCTTGATCCAAATTTAATGATTTTGGATTCCGTGGATTTTTCTTCGAGTCTTCTTTCGAAAAATATCAAATTACCTTATTTCTATCAAAATTTCATTTACGATTTGATCAAATTCGAAAAGATCTTTAGAAATTACCCTAATTCCTTGTGGATTCGACCCTTATTCACCACTATACCCATCAATTCATGATTTAATCTTAAAATGGGTGAGTTGGGCATTAATTTTGAATCTTGACCATGTATTTTTTATGACCTTGCAGTCTTGATTCGTCAATAGTTAATTGAGGTTGACCAATAAGGTGTTAATAGGTCTATAGAGTTATTAATTCGTGAGACATATGGACCTAGAGGTTCACACACATAAGGTCTATGGATGTTAGTATATATAGACATAATGAGGAGGGTTTTTATGAAAAATCCACATACCAATTGTCTATAAAATAAGGGGAGAACGACCACAACTCAAGGTACCCATGCAAGCCTAGTGGAAATTCACCCCTTTCTTCTCTTTCTCTCTTGATGAAGAGCTTTGAAAAGGAAATCCAATCATCTATAGATTGTGTGAATACCACTAGAGGCTAGACACTTGAATAGCTTCAACAAGTCCTTCAAGAGAACCCTGGAAGTATGTTTTCTCATACATACAAGATGATAGAATCATCTATTCTTTGTGCCTCAATGTGTTGAATATCCAATTCAATCTTTTTTGCTACATTCAATGTTTTGATAAAAAAAATTGAAAGGCTTATCGACCTTAGAACCCAACAAAATCTACATACCAAAGGTCTATAAATAGGGGGAGAATGGCCACGACTCAAGCTGCCCATGCGCGCCTTGTGAGAAGGGACAAAACAAATTCGTGTGGTTGTTCAATTCACACTAAATTTTGTAAAAACTAATACTAAACTAAATTAAGACGAATTAAGAAGTATAGTGATGAATAAGGGTAGAATCCATGTGTAAATAGGGAATTCGAGACAATCTTTTGAAAATCAATCAAATCAGATGAAGAAATATGATAAGAAATAAGGAAAATTGATATTTTTGGAAAGAAGACTTCAATACCAATCCACAGACTCATAAATCATGAAATTTGGATCAAGATTCGTGGAGAAATCTTTAAGTAAATGAGATAGAAATTTCTAAAATTGAAAATCGTGAAAAACCAAAATTAAAATTGAAATTAAATCAAATTATGATTTGAAATTGAAATCTAAAGCTAGACGAAGGAAGATTAGGATAAAACTCAATCTCTAACCTAAGATTGTGCTCGAATTGATCCAATTACTCGCCGGATTAAAGGCTTTTCATTTCTGAACTCGAAAAATGATTGTTGATGTTCAAGAGCTGATTTCTTCCTAAACTGATGGAGAATTATTTTAAAAACATGAACACAAGGGTTCTAAGTGAACCATCCTCCTCCTCCTCCTCCTTCTTATCCACCAACTTGATAAATTATCCATTTATTAAATGGATGAAGAAGACCTCTCTAAGTAAATAAAGAGAGTGTAGATCTTAAGGGAATTATCTTTCCCTGCTTCCTCTATTTTACACTGATCTAATGATTGACTTGGTCAAAAGAAATTAGCCTTATCCTTAGAAAATTAGAACTCTTTGAATGGACCAAGTCAACTACCTTCTACCTTGATATAGGATCTTAATGTCCAAACCACATCCAGTATGTCATAGGTACCTTGTGTGAATATATGATCTCCAAAAGAAAAGAAAATAGGAACATCTTTCTTATTCTATTTCCTTCTTTCTTTGAATACCACCTCTAGTTAGAATCATAGGAGAGATCAATTTCTAATAGAAAGAACTATCCTTTATTTTACTCAAGACATGATTACTTCTCCCTAAAGACCGACATCTCATCAGCTAAAGAAGATACCACTTAATCCACACCTCTATAGTTAAAGAGGATAACTAAAGTCAACTCTGGAGAGTTGAAAGAAGCCTACCACACAAGCTAAGCCCACAACAAAAGATACAATGGGCTAATGTTACAGATAATAAATACAAGACTCAGACAACCACCGATGAAGGACTGGATCTTCTTCAGACTGAGTTGGAGAAAAGTCCACATGAAGCAAGATCATAAAAAACGAATAAGGAAGCCACTACTTCAAGCAGAATTCTTGGTTTCTAAGAGTCACGAAGAGTCAAGCTAGTAGCTGAAGACAATGACAAAACAGGATTAATGTCAAGCCCAAGCTTGACTAATTCTCTCCTCCCAGCCATCAGTCACCAGAGAAAACCTACACGGAACTTACCAAGGACTCCATCGTGAAGCCACTATCATCAGAGAAAACCGAGGACTTCACGTGAAGTTGAAGACTATGTATTCTCCTCCTCTCTCCGCGTCATGCATACGAGAGAAAGCCCTTCATTCAAGCGTGAACCTGCCGCGACTTCCACAAACACCCCGACGCTCCCTCTACCTGTTTGACACTCTTTTCACGGGAAACTCCCGCCATCGGCTCTTCATCAAAGGTTTCCTTCATCAAACTACACTGAAACTATCCTGCAACCGGCCCCGAAAACTTCACACCATCGGCCGTCTTTCTATTTAATGAGTAAATATGTAAGGTTAAAGCTCGTGCGACCAAAGTCAACAAAGATTCAACTCGCGCGCGGAGAAAATACGTTGGGAAATTTATGACTGGGTGCGACTTTACTTTCACGATATCAAGCAAACAAATCCGACGACAGGAACACCGTCAGACAAGACCGGTTCTGAAATGGAAATCGCGAAGAAATAATCACATACACAGTCTTCTTCACGCATGCGACTCTCATTGAATTCCTACAGCAGCCACTACACGACAAAACGTCTTCAAATTATTTTATGGAGACGGTTAATTCACGAACATGCATCAAACTTTAGAGGAGCATTGCAACTACCCACGCACATCGGATCGACAAGCAATATCAGCGGACGCTAAAAGAAATCACTCACCGTCAAAGTCATTCTACGTAACTCACCTCACGCGACGCCGACAAAAGGAAGAAACGGTCCACAAGAAGACGAATACCCTCCGCGACGTGACGCTTCACCGTAACGTCCTCTTGAATTCTATAAAACGGAAAATATAAGAAGAAAACATATGATATTTTTTGATAAAATTGGTTCCCTTTGGTTTGTTTTACCCTTTTGTGTTCATCGTGTTTTCTTGTGAATCTCCCACCTTCTCTCATCTCCGCTTCTATCGTCCTATCTTCCCCCATTTCTGTCCGTCCGTCTTTCTTCACTTCAAGCCTGAGTCGATTCGAGGTTATTCCGGATCCTTACGAGAAGCTCGTCGGCATCATTTTCTGTCAAACCCAGGTAATCGTCCTTTTCCATTTTTGTGATAAGATTCGAAAATCCTGAAGATCTTAAGTCCAACATTGACTTCCCCTAATTTCCGTCGCGAGACTGTTATCCGAGACTTCTATTAAGTATTCCCCTCTTTTATATTTATGATAACCGTATATTATAATTAATATTCTCTATCCTTCCGCTCCATCTATCTCATCCATTTTCGCTTCTTCACTCTTCTCTTACGTCGTACGCTTCCACCCCTATTCACTTTATAAATAATATCGTCTCCCATTATCCCCGTTTCACCCTCTCTCTATCCTCTGATCTTACCCATTATCCTATTCTCGTTATTTAGTCTATTCTTATTTTATATTTATCCGTCCTCCTTCGTCTCTCTTAAAAGTCTAACCTACTTATTCCCGCATCGCTTCACTCTTCTTATCTTTTCCTTCTGAAATAATCTCTCCACAGTCCTCTTATATTTCAACCCTTATTCCATTTAATATTAATCAATCTTATTCTTACCCTATTCACTACCTATATCAGTCTCATTTACTCCACTTATTAGCATACTTCTTTCTCTTATGTTCACTGGTATATCATTCTAATTATACATATTATCAATATTATTATCTAATCACCTTAACTATTTTCTATATTCATCATCCTTATTTTATTTTCATTAATCCCTATTACTAATTATTCACAGTGATATCATTTCATAGATCCTCCCCATATTTTAGGATTTAGATACCTCTTCTAAATTATCCTACATCATATACTCTCAATGAAATCTCACCTTCTAGCACTATGTGGTGTAGAAATTGATCTAGAAACAATTGGATGCAAGAGACTCAAGGGATTTGGTGTCTAAATAGTTTGATTACTCGAATGACCCAATAATGATTTACATTGTTGGAGAATATCTCAATTTATAGGGCAAATTGGGTCATATCGTTCGATGAAACGTTTGATCTTTGATCAATAGCTCTAATGAAATGCAAGAATGCGACTCGTTACAATTAAGTCACGGTTGTTGGATCATAGATGAATTGATAATGTGTCAATGATACATTAATTTTCATCATTATAAATTGGTTTTAACACACAATTCTTGTTAAAAGAATACGTGTTATCATGCTTTTATGACATTTTTGCATTCATCGTTTCATTCCACTCATATTCCGAACTTGCATCTATTTAGTGGTAATTTGGTAAGAAAATAAATATGTCCAATCATACATCATTTTTTCAATTACTTATACTATGAGACTAACCCTATTTGACTCTTTCAAAGTCATGTGGTTGAATTCTCACATTTTCTATGAGTTTCTAAGAGGTAGGGACATAGGCATGCAAGCAGGAAACATGGATACGAATTACCATAAGAGGCAAGAGGAAACAACTCTCCACCAAATTTGAACACCAAGCCAACCATATTTTTATGAAATATTTTAAAGAAGGTTTGGATTTTGGAAAGGGATCATCATAAGGTTTTTAGAATGATCCAAAATTGATTTAAAGTGAATAATGGGTCAACCTCCTTAATTTACAGACCTTAATTTAGAGGTTAGACCAAACTTCATTTTTATTAAATGAGAAATTAATTTTTTCTCATGATTTTAGATATTTTTAGATGAAAGGATAGAGGATTAAATTCTTGATCCAATGAAAAAAAATTTGTGAAAAAAGGAGTTGTATTTTGTGAGATATTTAATTTCTAATTTTAGGAATTTTTCTCGAATTTTTCTGGAATTTTTTCTGTATTTTTAAGAGATTTTTTCTATTTTGACCATATTTACAAAAATGCCACTCTGACTTTTGAAGTAGAAATTTACAAAAATGCCACTTCAACTTTTGAAGTAGAAATTTACAAAAATGCCACTCCAACTTTTGAAGCAAAAAGTTATAGAAATGCCCCTCCGATTTTTAAAGTGAAAATTTACAGAAATGCCCTTGCAATTTTTGAAGTAAAAAATTTACAAAAATACCACTATGTATTATCTCAGTCAATGGCTAGAATTTCTCTAAATTAAAATCATGATCTAGATAGAGTATGAGCTGAAATTTTATTTCTAGATTCATCTTTTAACCCTCTATCCATCCATACCCTTGGATCAAAGAATCGAGCTAGAAAAAATTGATTTTAGTAATTGGACTCTTTTACCCCTCTTCTCACTCAAACCCTAGGAAACCACCTATAAAAGCCTTCATTTTCTCTCTCCTTGAATTTTTTAGCTCTCTCATAGCATCGGGCAACCAAAAGGAAAGGGAGAGGAGGTCAAGGCCCAAGGAGGAGCAGTGTTTGATGCTCAACCTTGTTGTGGAGAAGGGAGTAAGAAAAGATTGTGATCTGAGTGGATCGAGCATCACGTGGCCTAGCATGGGCACACCAATGGAGTTTGTGTAAAGATCTAGATTGGATTTTGGCTTGGGAACATCTCTATATACAGTAGACATGGGTTTTCTTTTTATTTTTATTTTATTGTAGTAGCTTTGACATCATCTCTACGTGCATCTCTCCCTATCACCCTCGCCGTGCATTTATTGACGCAGCCTTAGCACAAGAATAACGAAGAACAATAGCCTGAATCCGCAAACCTTGCTCTTTAACGCAGCCTTTGCGTAGGAACAATGAAGAACAGTGGCTCAAATCCACAAACCTTGATCTTCAAGAAGGGTTAGGTTCTGAGTCTATAGAACAAACCTCTTCAACTCTTGAATCCACAAGGAGTGTCTTTGAATCCACAAGCATAGAGCACTCTCTAACAAGGAAAACACTAAAAAAGAAAGCAAAGCTCTCAAAATGGGATAACTTCAAATTATGTTCTCAAGAGTTACAATGGGGGCCTTATATAAGCCTCAAAAACAGATGGGTGATAACATGCATATTTAACTTAAATTCTTATCTTATTTAACTAATATTCATGCTTATTTTATGTGATTATGATGCATATTATCATAGTTTTATGAATTTTCTTCATTGATATGCCATTTCACTAAACTCCATATTTGTGCACTAATTAGGGTTAATTATGTGATGTATGAATGTTTAATCTTTTACAAGGTTAAATAAATAGATTTTAATTACTTTCCTTAATTTACTTTAACTTTAGTACATGATTAAAAAGATTAATTCCAAGAAAAGAGTGACTGGATGATTAAAAGAGATAATTCTTAATGAATGACTTAGCGTCATTTTTAATCCATCCAGCTTTCTTGTTTGAATTTCTATTTTCTTGAATAATATTAAAGATGAAGAAATTTGTGATCCACTGGAGAAAATTTGAATTAAAAAGGAGCTATATTTTTAAAGTTAGTGATTTCTGAATTTGGTGGATTTTTTCTGCATTTTATAGAATTTATGTTGATTTTAATTCCTCTAAAAAAATACAAAAAGGGGGTTTTATTTCACCACACAACCTGCAAAGCTGACGTGGCATGTGGGACTCGCGAGGATGCGACATGGCACGCAAGGCCACGTGGCAACGCCACGCTGACCCATGCGCAAAGGTGGTGCAGAGCATGGCAAGACCACGCCACTCCACGTGGACGCTCGGGGTGGCGCCACGTGGCAGTGTGAGGGGGATGGCTGGTGAAGGGCTCACAGGTTAGTGAGCCTTGGTTAGATAATTGGGGCAGTAGCGCAAAGGCGTTACACCGCCCCACATTTTATACCTACCATTTTCACCCATTTCCTCCGTGTGGGACTATGTTCCCGGTTAAATCTCTTCCTTGTAAGACACGTGTCCTCGTGAGGGGGCTGCAATCAAGATCAGACGGGTGAAATGAGGGCAAATCGTGGGCCATGATTTCACCAATTTCGCAAAATCGAGTGGCGCAAGTCACATCGCGAAACGGATGGCCCGTATTCTTCTCGGGAATTTTTATTTAAAAACAAATGTATTCTTTTCTTCTAAGTAACTTTTGATCGAATCGTGAAGGAATTAAGCAATTTTGAAGGAAGATTTTAAGTTCTTCATGATCCTCTTCTTCCTAGAGTCCATTCACCAGCAACTGAAGGATGATAATCATGAATTTGTTGCAAGAAAATGATTTTAATCTCTCCTTGAATGCCGAACGCATGTCGAAGACAAAACCGGGGAATACTCTTCAATCAATGTGAATTGAAGCCAAACCATCGCGTCAATTGAGTTAGTAGTATGATTTGTTTATAATCCTTGCAATTTATGTAGTTTAGATTAGAGTTAGGTAGGTAATTAGAGAGTAAGAGTAGATAAATTCATCTTTTCGCCCAACTTTAGTGACAGACTTTTTTTGATTTTCAAACAAGGATATCTCTTTGACCTTGAGTCCTAATCACTTGATTTTATTTTCATTGGATTTCTTGTTTTATCATCTTTTCGTGGATAGCCAAATCGTCAAATTTCATGATCATTTGACCCCTGAATTTATTGTTGGACCAACTACTGTTCATTTTCAATCCGATGTTGGGCGTTGACTTGCGAGATCAATTACTCTTAAAATACAAATTCAAATTTGACAATTTTGGTCTCTTTCGAATCCTATGGTTATTACGTGATACCAAGTTGTTTGACAGAAACTTCTTGGTATCACGTAATAAGTTTAGATCATTAGTGGAAAGTAACATGTCATTGACATATAATACTAGAAAAATATACTTGCTCCCTCTAAACTTATGATATATACATTCATCAGCAGGATTCATCACAAAACCGAATGAAGTGATGACTGTATGAAATTTGTGATACCACAATCAAGGAGATTTCTTTAGTTCATAAAGAGATTTCTTTAATTTGTAGACCATGGACTTCAGATCTCTTGTCACGAAATTTTTAGGTTGTTCCGTATAGATGATTTCATCAATTTCTCCATTTAGAAATGCAGTCTTTACACCCATTTGATGCAACTTAAGATCAAAATGAGCTACAAGTGCCATTATGATTATGAATGAATCCTTCAATGATACTAGAGAAAAGGTTTCATTATAATCGATGCCTTCACGTTGAGTAAAACCCTTTGCAACAAGACGTGCCTTATATCTTTCTGTATTACCTTTTGAGTCCCTCTTGATTTTAAAGATCCATTTACAACCAATAGGCTTCAATCCTTCAGGTAACTGAACAATATCCCAAACGTCATTCTTATGCATGGATTTCATCTCTTCATTCATAGCATCAATCCACTTGTGAGCATTATAGCTCTGCAAAGCTTGTCGTAAATTAATCAGATCATTTTCCTTCATCTCCAGATCAGCCTCATGTTCTTGAAGATATATACTCAAATTATTTGAAATATGAGTTTCATCTTGAACTGTGGATTCCTTTAATGCATCTTCTTCTTGAGGATATGCAATTTGGCTATAGGAAGCTGAAGGACGCGAAACATCTGCTTGAACACATGAAAGAATTAAATTACCTACTGTATTAACACTATCATCGTGTTCTTCTTGAAAGTCAGTGTCTCTAACTTTATTTCCCCCATCAAATTTAATATCCTGAAAGAAATGTGCATTTCCTATTTCAAAGATACCTCTAGTGCTAGGATCATAAAACTTGAAACCCCACGATTTTTCTGAATATCGAACAAAATAGCAACTAATAGTTATGGAGTCCAGTTTTCTTTCTTTAGGAACGTACGGTCGTGCTTGAGCTAGACATCCCCAGATATGAAGATGCTTCAAACTGGGTTTTCTACCCGTCTATAGTTCATATGGTGTCTTTATAGTTGCTTTGTTTGGAACTCGATTCAATAAGTATATAGCTGTCTTTAAGGCTTCAACTCATAAACTGATGTGAAGCGATGATTCAGCCATCATACTTCTCACCATATCTTGAAGTATCTGATTCAACCGTTCAGTAATGTCATTCATACTAGGAGTGCCTGACATACTATACTAAGCAAAAATTCCTAATTGTTTGAGATATCGAGAAAAACATCCAGGACATTGCTCACCAGATGCATCATTCCTTCCATATCACTCTCCACTACAATCTGATCTCACATGCTTCATCCTCTTGTTGAGTTGATTTTCTACCTCTACTCTAAATATCTTAAATGTGTCTAAGGACTCTGCTTTATCACGGATGAGATAAATATAACCATACCTCATATAATCATAAGTAAATGTAATGAAGTACCGATGCCCATTTCTAATTGTTGTAGGAAATGGTCCACACGTATCCGTATGAATTAACTGTACTAACTTTGTTGCTTGTGAATATCCCTTTCCTATAGTGCGTGTGTTATTGCCTTTCATGCAACTAACACACTTCTCAGTATCTCGGACATCAAATGGTTGGAGAATTCCTTCTACGACTAAAGAATCAATTCTCTTTTATGAAATGTGACCGAGTCTTCTGTACTATAAGGAATAGGAGTTCAAGCTAGGTGACTGGAGTTTGCTTCCTCTCATGCTTGTATATAAAATTTAGTTGGATGGAGTAAAAATATAGGTTACTTCCCTATAGTAAAAACCCAGTACCAATAATATTGTCTTCATACAAGTATAACCAAATTTGTCCAGAGTAGATGCAGACACTAGATTGCATCTAAAAGTTGGTACAACAAAAGTATCTATCAGATAGACAAAATGACCAGTGTTTAGAAGCAATCTAAATGTTCCGAACCCTTCTACTCTAGCTGAAGTGTTAATGCTTGCGAAGACATATTTCTCCTCACTTATTGGCTTCCGATAATGGAGGCAATCCTTTCTTTTCTCACCAAGCATGATATTTTGTACAGTCCTTCTTGAAGTGACCAGGTTTACGGCAATGGAAAAAACAAGTCAATACTTTATCTTGCTTTTGCCTCTTATGGTCCTTTTGGAGAGCACCCTCTTGATTGATCTTTTCGTGCTTCCTTTTCTTTAATTTGGAGGTAGAAGCAAAATTTGCACTTTCAAAATTGACTTCAAATAACCGGAGTTCTTCTTGAGCCTATAATGAAGTGAGATCTTCAAGACTCCATTTATGCTTCTAGATACTATATGTCAATTTGAAATGATCAAATCTTGGTGGAAGTGACTTAAGGAAAAATTCCATTAGCATCTTGTCGGTTACATCCATGCTCAATTGTCCTTGCTTTGTTGTAGTTGTATTCATCTGGTAGATATGTTCTCAAGTTTACCTTGATAAACTTCTGGAATCACTCGTTTTAGAGTCATTAAACATACTCTATTTGAAGTGTTCCATGCATGAAATTGCTTGTTATTCTCTTATAGGGTTTTAGCGTCGGTCATTGTTGAGTCAACATTGGCATAGGCTAATGCAATCATGACATCATTCTTCCAGTTCATGAAATTTGTGAGAGTCAAAATAGGAATTCTATTTCCTTGTACGATGATGTATTCGTCTGAATATATTGCATAAGGAGGACAAAGAGTGGCTCACAACTGAATTTACAAAATTTAAAATATACATTTCCCATGACATCAGTGCACATTAATGAGTCATCTTTGGACAACATCATCAACTGCTAGCGACATCTTGAATGTGATGAATGTCATTGACAATAAGTTCCTGTCAAAAGGCAAGCTATCTTTTGACGGCATTACCCTTCACAATGAACAATTTAGTAAATAATTGTCACACGACAATAGTCACGAGTGTGTATAATCTTGTACGACGGTCACCTTCCTTTGGGCCGGCTAAGGTCTACATAGACATACACGCCCCATCTAGGATTCAGAATAAGAGATCTAAACAAAAGAGCCCACTTTTGCATGATTTTACTTACATCTAGAAGTCCAAAATCATAGACATGTATATATTTTGCAAAATGAGAAATCTCTTCTATTTCTAAGCCTACCTTAAGTTATTAAGGCCTTTTAGCCTTTTTTAGGCTTTGGAAATGAAGTAGATCCTCAAAAGTAATGCCTTTTAGGTTTTTATAAAACCTTATTTTCTGAATTAGGATCTTATTGGGCCTAAAATTAGCCCTATTTTTCCTTATCGGGCTAAAAATAAACCCTATTTCCCTTTATTGGGCTATAAGAAGCCCTATTAGCTCTTATTGGGCCGGTTTTAACTGGAAAACTGGGCTATATTCCTTTAGTGGGCCAATTTTTAACTTAGAATCGGCCCTGATTTTAGCTTAATGGGCCGATTTGATCTGAAATCGGTCCTCTCAACCTTATTGGGCGGATTTTACCCAAAATCAGCCCTACTCCTTTTTTTTCCTTGTTTTCATTTCTCCTTTCTTCCCCGCGATCTCTATGTGAACAGAGATTGATGAAGGCGGTGGATTGGGCGTGATTTCGGTGCCAATCTTGAGGAGAGTCATCGGAAATGCTTCACCGACTTGAAAAGGTGGCGATTGCGGTGATTTCGGCGGCGGTTTCATCGATCTTCCGAAGAATATCCAAAGAATGTCGGTTCGCGATTTCCAAAAAACTTCAAATCGCCGAGGAACAGACCATTTCTCGGTGAATAATAAAATTGTGGCGGAAATTTCGGCGGACTTGAGGCGATTTTGGCGGCGGATTAGCTGTCTTCACCGACTTAAGGAGGCGGTTCCGAATTTTTTTTTCCCCGCTCGCCGAAATCAGAACTCGTGAAGCGAAAACCGATTTTGATTTCGTTAACTCGTGAACTCGTGATTGCCTCCATTGGTAGGTAATTCAATGCATTCTCTCTTCGCGGGTCACCGCGACAACAGGAGATGGAGACAGTCCTTATTTGAAGAGCCGGATCGTCACTGAACTAAATCGCAAGAACAATGCGATTTGAAGAGGAAGAACTTAGGGTGTTCGTCCAGATCTTGCTGCGAGACGCATCACCGAGGATTCTACCCCAAGCTGCGAGACGCATCGATAACGAAATTTCCTTCTTCTTCCCCGATGATTGTATCAACAAACTAAAGCAATCAACTGAACTTCAACCCGATAATTTCAACAAGGGGAGAACAATTAAATGAACTTCATGATGAAATTCTAGAAGATCCGATGAATATTTCTTCTGAATTTCATTGAGATAGAGAATAGGAAACCCTAACTATCTCAATGAATAGATGAAAAATAAAACCATCTGATCATCCTAACAAATAGATGCATAGAGTGGTTATGATACCAATTGTTGGAACTTGAATATGCATCATGATTCATCAGAATAATCAGATTCATAACACGGAATTAAACTCATACCTTGATTCAACGGATTGATCTTCATCTAAGTAGATTACTGAATCGAAAAATAGTCTTCTTGAGTATCCCTGATGTAACCTCTTAATCTCTAGAGGAAATGGGATTCTCTCTTGAGGGTTATGAGCATCAGGTTATCAAAGTGGACTATGGCCTCCTATTTATAGAGATAGAGGAAAGCTTAAGCCTCTAATCAATCATTATTCAGCCCATTAATGACTAATGATTGATTTACTGCCTCTACACATAATTAGCCTCCACACACATAAATGAATGTCGTAATCCCCATATTATACATAATTGAATCACTTAATGGGATTAAAATGATAGCTAATCCACAATAATCCATAACTATGTGCATTTAATGAGATTAGATCTAACATTATATTCTTAGAATTATGCATAATTATCCCAAAATGCTATCTTTTTAGATCATAACCTAAAATTACATAAAATGATAGATATGCACTTAAAACATGATAAAATGCGTACAAATGGAACAATCAATGCCTTAATTTGCATTAATAATTATGTAAATTCATGTATAAATTGCATGTTATCATACAATCCGATGTTTTATACGTTCCATTCACAAAGCACGCCCTTTAGTTCTACATGAGAAAAAAGCTTAAATGTAGAATATATAAATCGCAAGTTTATGTTGGGTTACAGATTTGAATCTTGCATATCGAAAATCAAGTACCTCTCAACTAATCCCACTTGGTCTCCAGGTGGCTATTGCACATGCATTGCTTGAGACAACCTGACTCAATACATCGATGCCAAGTCATTTTTTTTCCCAAGTTATTCTAGTTGTAGCCTTCTTTCCTTTATCATTTTCACCTTAAAAACATATAAATGACATAAATCAAAAACCACTCCAATGGTAGCAGTTTGATTTCAAAATTATTGGTTTGATGATTGTCGTCTTTTCCTCATTCTTCAAAATTTCTTTCCTTCAAGCCATATAATGATGTACACTCAAGAAATATGATTAGTTCAAGGTACTTCGAGCTTGAAAAAGTTCCAAGGTGTAAATTTCACTATTGTAACACTAATTTATGCAAAAATGGGCAAATGAGTGTAAAATTGGAGCCAATATGAAAATAATGGAAATTGATGCTACTATGCAATAACTTCATGATAGTAATTCACTAGACTTGGTAATATTGACCCAAATATACATAATGTTAGCATGGTATCTACTTCATCCTTTAAATGAAAAAATATATGTTATTGATAGTAGCAAATTTCTTGGAGCATGTTCTATTTAGTTGTTCTATTCAAGAAAACCAATTAGTCATCAATATTCTTGAAGTCGTGTGGCTTTCTTCAATTTTTCTTTCCTTTTTTGTCTTATTCTTAACCAATTTTCATTGTCCATGACCAAATATTATTTTCTAGTTCAATTCATTACCACTGAGTTTGAAGCCCATTTTCATTTATGATTTTGATTAGATTTTTTTACTGATAGGTTATCTTCATAGATCTTAGAGTATGGTCCACAATGCCTTAAATTATAGACCACTAGGGTTGACCTATTAATGGGCCTGTCCCACATCAAATATCTATTCTATTATCCTCTCTTGGAAAAAGAGGCATTAACCTTCCTTTTTTCTATTACATATCTATAATAATTTCACCCTTTTACATATCTAAATTCTTTGTTTTTTGGAATCCATATAAATCCAACTCTCCGATTACTATAGCAATAATATTTAATCTCTGATTACTATCATTCTTACTAAAAAAATCTCATTCTATTATTATTTTCTAAAGATTTGATATCTCTCCACAGATCTCAATTGGAATTTAAATAGATATTCTTAATTTTTTCTCAAATATTTCATTGAGTTGTCTAATATATATTTATATATAACTGCCAATAACTCTATTATAATACTTTTCATAGATCACAAGAAAACCTTTATCATTTTCTTCCCTATAATTTGGTATGCTTTGCTTTAAATTTTAATCCACTTCTTTGAGTAAAAAAATTATAGTATTATAAACATGGAAATGAGTACTTTGAAGTTTTCTGATTAACACTCAACCAATTTTCAAAGGGATGCGCTAGCATGTCAGAGATTAAGAAAGGGCAAATCATGAGCCATTTATTTGTCTTAATTTGAGCGAACAAAATTATAAGTCAAACTCGTTTCATTTGGATCCAAATTTTTCCATGTATAGTTCCTTGGAAGTCAAGAAATTAGACAATGTGCAAGGCATTAATACAACACAATCACAAAGTTATCTTATGAAATTAACTAAAACTTTAGTTGACTAATCGAGTCATCAATGTAGGAGTCAAATGAGTTTAGAACATAGCCCAAATCAGGTCAAGAACCAAAATCAAATGAAGAGCTAAAATCATATGGTTGTTCATAATACACTATCAAGGTCCAAAATAAAGTCTTATCTCACTAAATTGATGATTAATTTAGTTGAATTAGTGAGTAAAGATCAAAATCTACAAAATTTGAGAGTTCTTAGAATTTTGTTATAATAGATGAAAATTTGGTGAGAAATAAAGAAAATAGTAAAGTGATAACATGCAATCTAAACATGAAAATATATGATTATTAATGGAAATTCAGGTATAAAACATTCCACTCTAATGCATGTTATCATACTTTTGAGTGTTAATCTATCATTATATGAAAAAGTCATTATAATGTCAAAATACATTAATTTAGGGTTAATTATTAGAAATTAAATATAATATTTTTAATTCCTATCTTTACTTGAGATTATAATTAGTCTCTGAGGCTAAAAAATAATATAAATCATTTTATGTACACTATTATATTTTTTAAAGAGAAATGAGTGTATTTTTGAAATAGAAATTGATGTTCTTGTTATTAATTAAATTTGACTTGTTAGAATGATATGTAATTTAATTTTTGATCCAATGAAAGAAATTTGGATTAATTTGGAGTTATATTTTAAAATATATGAATTTTCTAATTTTTAGGGATTTTTCTAGATTTTTTCTGAATTTTTCTGAATTTTTCTAAATTTAAAATCAATTTATTTGAATTAAATTCATAAAAATAACATTTTCTTTTCAAGTGATGATGTGGCAGCTGATGTGGTGCGAGCGAAAAAAGCGTGCCGCGTGGTGACATAGGACATCGCCACATATCGCACACCTGTAGATATGCACTTGTGTGAGTGCGCTTGTGTGCATGTATGCACACATGTGTGGACGTGTGTGTGTGGTTGAGAAAGCACCCCATTAGGGATTTTTGCTAACTCCTTAATTGTGCACACCTTATATACACATATTTTCTCTTTAATTTATGTCATGTGGAACTATGTTGTCTTGTTTTAAGTGAGCACGTGAAGTGGCGTTACATGGAGCGTCCGATCACGTGATTAAAACACGACCATTGAGCGTCATTTAAGGCGAGGAGTACGTGGTGCATTGTTACTCATCGGTGAATCATTTTAAAATTATTTAATTTCAGCCGTCGATCTGAGGCATTATAACAGCTAAGATTAAAATCGACGAAAACGCATCCGAAGCGTTAGATTAAGATCCAATGGATGGCATTTCAAGTGTTACTTCTATAGCGTGCGACGTTGCGAAATCTTGACAGTTCATTTGTGATCCAAGGACCACGACTGAACAGTAACAATTCGCACTCCTGCATTTTATCAGAGCCATTGATTGAAGATCAAATGCTTTATCCAACGGTTAGGCCCAATTTGCCTTATAAATTGAGATGTTCTTCGACATTATAAATCATTTTTGGGTTCTTCAAGTAATCAAACTGTCTAGACACCTAATCCCTTGAATATCTTGCTTCCAATCACTTCTTGATCAATTTTCACGGATACGGAGGGCTTGAAAGGGAGATTTTGTTCAGAGAATAGGAAGAAATCGGCTCTTGAACATCAACGGTTGTTTTTTGAATTGGGGAATGAAAACCCTTTTATCCGGTGAGTAATTTGATCAATTCAAGTGCAATCTTGGGTTAGAGATCAAATTTCATTCTAATCTTCCTTCGTATCGCTTTAGATTTCAATTCCAAATCATGATTTTAGACAATTTTAATTTCAATTTCTATTTTTCGTGATTTTACAATTCAAAAATTTCTATCTCATTTACTCAACAATTTTTTCGCGAATCTTGACCCAAATTCCGTGATTTTTGATTATGTGGATTCGGTTTCGAGTATTCTTTCCAAAAATATCAATTTCCCTAATTTCTCACGACATTGTATTATCCGATTCGATTCAATTTCAAAAGATATCTCAGAATTCTCTTATTTCTCATGTGGATTTGACCCTTATTCACCACTATACTTCTTAATTCGTGTCAATTTCATAAAATTGGTGAGTTTGGTATTAATTTTGACTCGTGTCCGCATATTTTAAATGATCTCGCAGTATTGACTTATCATATCGTAGAAATTAGAATTGAAATTTCTGATGAATCAAATTCCAAACATTTGGATTGAAAACAAAGGAGAAAACACACATAGAAGCTCGTGAGAGTAAATCATGGAAGAGAAGCAAGAGTGAGGAGATTTGATGAAATTATGCTGATATAGGGTTCTACAAATCTATCCAGAACTAAATTTAGAAATATTAAGCATTCTTACACTCAACTAGCCTCAAAATTCTAAGAATTGATCTAAATACTCACAAGATCAAAGGCTATTCATTCCCTACTCTCTTGGACAAAATTTGAGCTGCAACAATCAAATTCTTCGTGTTATTCCAATGAAATCTTGACTGGAAGATTCACTCAAAGTGCCATTGAGCCTAGACCACAATCCATGAAAGATATCTCAACAAATAATCATTCACATTTATCGTTTTAATTAAATGTCTCTCTCTCTCCTCAGATAATCATCAACTTGTGCAAATAGAAGATCATCACTTGATAGAGGCATGATTCAAGTGAATTATTTTGGAACTGTGTGCATCCTAATTGCCTTATTTTCCTATTCTTTCAGGAAAGTCGTTGACCAATATGAACTTCAAGGAAAAGATGTCAGGATTATCTTGGAGTTTGTTAAGTTTGTCACATTGAACTAACATGGTATTATATCATGGTAAAAATTAAAAATAGATGTACACATTTTTAATCAACGAACCTCGAACAATAAGCATCAAATGCATCTTGACACACAAACCGATGATTGTTAAAGACAGTCTTGGTGAACTCATAACTTTCAAAGAAGTCACTTAATTACAGTTCAAACTAGTTCATCATATTTCTCAAACATAGACTACGCTATTAGTGCATGATAATAACTAGTTGCCTTTAATTTAATCTACTCAATTTCTCCAATTCTACTCACGACATACCAATTATTACAGTTAGTTTTTTAAAATAAAAAAACTAAACAAGTGAAAACCTTCTGTTTCGAAAGAAATATGACTGAGAATTTTTCACTAGAAGTCTGATTTATAATAGGTTTTTGGAAATTAATCAGTTTGAAATCTCCAATTTCAACAAAAAAATGTTATGTAGAAATTTTGACGAAAGAAAGAAAATTCTAAATGAATGACGTTTTCGACTTAAAACTGATAAAACCCAGAAGTTTCTTATCAAATTATAATTGACAATAATCTAGTCAGAAGTTTGTCTGTACATCCATTCAAGACATAACCAGCATTGATAGGAGCTCTGCGTCTTGTGACTATCGATAACCTGTTGAATTGCTTATCTTTCCCTCCAATTTCGGTAATTATTTTCATTTTTGGTTTATATCTTATTTTCTTTTCGTAAATAGTGCGTGGTTTTAAATACAATTAAATGCCATTCAAACCCCATCGACTCGTTTACAAAGAAACCAGTAAAAAGACTATGATCGACTAGGCAACCCAGCATCTAAATGAAGTTTTAACCTATATGTTCATCGATTTCAATGGGAATCCGATGAAGAATCTCACAACAGCCAGGCTCCACGTCAAGCTTTCAAGAGCGCCTGGAAAAAACCCAACTCACACCCTCCAATTTAGACATTGATCCACGCTGCCGACTTCAAGGCTGCTTACTTTTGTCATTTTGTTTCCTTTCCCAAGGTCAGTCGATATATGATTTATTTGTCGTGATTTTTATTCTTAATTAGTTTTCGGAATTTGGGTTTTTATATTTATTCGAATCCATTAGAACTTCAGAGTCGTTTTTTTTTGTTTCAAGGACATTTTCCACTGTCCCACTCCATTTATTGTAATGTTTTTTTCTTACCTAAACGATTTCTTTAAGGGAGCCTGAGTTGATAATTGAGAGAAGTTAAAGTCAGGCATTGATTGATATAAATTTCTCCGACGATTGACCCAGAGGAAGATACGGTTCACACATATCATCAACTTTGAACTTTTCAAGCATTTCGTACGTACGACCTTTGAGATTCTACATCACCCATTAGGAGCAGGCGACTAAATTCATTATCCGTATTGATTCCATTAATGTTGCGGTCGTCCTGTTCATGAATCTTCCCCCACGCTGAATAAGTGTCGAAGAGGATGTTAGCAAGTGTTTAGTACCATCTTGCCCCTTGATTATCGAATTTCTTTCGAACGTCGAGTATCCGTGTTGTTTTTTTTAATCCGGGAACGGTTAAAACTGTAAGCGATGAGAATAACCCTGTGAAACCTATCGCCCTCCATTCCTTTCCTTCAATACAGTTGACGCTAAAGCCCTAGACCCTCAGCTCGATCAGTTGTTGAAGGCATCCTGAAAGAGACGTAAGCCGTCGCAGTCCAAGAAACGTGAGCCACAGCCATTTCCTTCCATCTGGCCAGCTTCCAACCGAGCCTCCCATTCAAAATCGACGTAGACAGGAGGGAAAAACGTCTATAAATTCCTCGTAAACCTGCACCACCGATGAGCCTGCGCCTTATACTCTCCCGTCGGTAACTCTTACTCGCAAAAATGGCGATGAAATCACACGCCACCGCCGCCCTCTTCCTCTGCTTCAATCTGCTTTTCTTCACGCTGGTGTCCTCGCAACCCGCGCCCAGTCCGGCGCCGGTTCCAACGCCCAGTCCGGCACCGGTTCCCGCCCCGATCCCCGCGCCGGCACCACCTCCGTTCACCGTGATCACCTGCCTAACCTTCATCCGCAAGCTAGCCATCTGCCCTCCGGTCATCCTACTCTATAAGCTCTTGGGGATCATAGGGGGTAGCGCCTCCTGCTGCAACTTCCTTAAATCTATCCCCAGGGACAGTCTCATCCCCTGCCTTTGTCTGGCGGCCAGGCTGGGCTTTCTAGGATGGCCCATTAGCATTCCCAGAGATATCCAAATCCTGCTTAAAATCTGCAACATTTCGGTGCCTAACGTGCTCAAATGTCCTTGAAACCCCAGAACAATGTTCCTGTGACCGTCTTACTCGTCTAATAAATTCCGATGACTGTACGCCGGCTGTGTGCACCCCTGTTTGCGTTAGTTGAAGTCGATGCGTTGACTGCATCTGTGTTTATCTTCGTTTTGAAACCCTATTTTTGTTTCTTGCCTTCTATATTACATATCTTTTTCTCTATAGTATGACGTCAGTGTTGGCTTTCAAGATGTGAGAAGAGGAAGAGATGGGCAGGGCGACGGGACGAGCCCGCCGCCCTGTGGGGCGAAATCTCTAAATCGGGCGACTATTCACGATTTTCTCACCAGATTCATAGTCTAAATAAGTGCCTATGTATAGGCTACAGTGGAGCGTTAATTCAGTAACGTTGAAAGGTTACGGAAAACCGTCCATAACCATCAAGCTTAACTCCCACAGTCAGCTTTAATAAAAACAGATAGCCTATCTGCATGTGTGTTTTTGACGAGAGATGATCGAAAGAACTGCGAGGAAGAAAAAAATAAAATATTTGAAGTCCGAGAAGATAGTATTGAACGACGAACGATACCAGACAGCCGTTTCGCTAGGTTTGAGAAGTCACTCAGGGTTCTATACGTGGGACGTTGAACTCTGGCTTCCAGAAAAGGCTCTTTGCTCGTGGTCCATGAAGCTGAAGTCAGAAATACCGTTAAAAGTCTTGTCAGTCTTCATTGAACAGAAATATTCTACTGTCAATTCTCCCCGTCCGTTAATTAATGCAATAAACGTCCAATTAATTGTTCTTTCAGCGTTGGATTAAATATAACTTATACTTTAATTTCTCCTTTTCGTTTTATTTGAAACTCATTCAAGGAATACTATCTCTGAGTTTTTGTCCACTCCTTTCTTCTGCTCCCATATCTTGACTCCGTTTTTTGCAGGAACTCTTCGAGAATTCGTCCAACAAAAGGCTTAAACAGTATGAGTCTTACCACTGTTTCCTTAATCATCTGCTTGTAAAGGTAGAGAGTCGCAAGTAAACGCCTAAATTGGGCACAATTCCAGAGTTGCGTCCAACACCACGAGATCTTTCTTATATGATTCCCATAGCCTGTGAGGAGAAATATCTTGTTTCTTCAAAATATTTTTCCATGAATCTTAGTCCGGATGAATTCTAGACCCCATGAAATTTTATTTGATAAATCCCTTAAGAGGACCAATGTGCCCAAAAAAGTGTTAAGATGAGGTGTCCAAGTCAGCGTCGGGCCCGGGCATAGGCGCAATAAATAGAAATTCTAAGGTTTTAGCTTCTTTATTGCGTTGGTTATGTCTTGTTTACGGGTCTTAAATGGGTCTATTTTGTATAAGCTTGTACAAATATATTACTTCTAGGAGTTCTTGGGGATCCATTGAATAAAATCAAAACCCTTGTACGGTGTCAGAAAATCTGGTGGTCAGATGGTTTAATCCCTGAGACTAGAGAACGCCTTTTACAAAATTTCTTTCTACATTCATCACCCCGCTGATAGAAGATGAGGACCTGGTCAGGATTCTCGGAGTTGAAATCTGCGTTCACGGTCATCTATCGCGAGGATTTTCATTAGCAATACCCCTGAGAAAGTAGGATTTTACCAGAGATACAAAATCAAAATGTTTAGTCTCCAGTTTCGACCACATTTTTGTACATCGTCCCTCGCGCTCATTCGATATCTTGATCCCTTGATGTCTGCTCTTTTTGGATCTTGAATGAGTCCATGAGGACCTTACTCACCGTTGAATAAGAAGAGTGTTGAATTTCAACGATATCACACCTGCCTATGCTAATACAAAAGACAATTGTCTTTAAATGCGTTCACGTTGCATAGCTCAAGACAAGGCAAGAGAGGGAAACAGACAATTGGCTAAAAAAGATTCCTTTTACAGCATAATTTAAGCGTATCTGCCCTATTTTTTGCTCTAATTGGTTTCAAAATTTCCTGCTAGATTTTCAATTCCGTTGGTTTCAATTCCTTTGCTCTAATTTTTTCCTCTATGTCTCTTTTTGATCATGTTGGTTAGCATTCTTGGATGATCAGGCTTTTGAGATGGATTCAGATCTTATATTCCTATTGGTAATGCCCTTTAGTATGAGCCTTTTAGTTGTCTGATTTTTATACAAGTTTTCCTTCGTCATTTGTGTAATATAAATCGACCAATTTCAGATAATCTCAGTTAATTGATTTATTGATTCAAAGCTTACTTGAATTATTGATTTATTGACCAAACATTGCAACAAATTGGGTTGAAAAAAATAGCAAGTATTTAAGCCTCTGACTTTTATGATCTTATGAAGGGCTTTAATCATGTTTGACATTTTACCATGGATGATGATGTTACTGGTGCATGATGGAAATGCAGGCAAAGTCAATGGTTGTCTTAAAGGCAGTGAAGTCAACTCTGAGAGAATTAATGGATTTAATTTGGAGAAGTCAACGGAGGAGAGGATCAGAGCCATAGATTAAAAACCCTAATAAATTACTCCTGATGTTTTGACATTAGATTTTTTTTATTACAGGTCAAAGCATGTTTTATTGGTTGGGAATCATCAACGCAGTTTACTTTTGCGGTGACTTTGATGTTTACTTAATGCACCGTGTCCTGGACTATAGGAATATATTCTTAACCTTAACGAGTTGATCATTTAATCTCTCTCTCCTCTCAGATCATCTCTCTATCATGGTTTCTGATGGTATAGAAGAGCTGCTGAGAGGCACTCCTCTTTGACTCTCAGTTGGTTGCCGTGTTTGATTTGAAGTAGGATACCAATCCTGTTTCTTGGAAATACCTTGATGAGAGAGAGTGAGAAGTTGGCATTGGATAGACATAGAGAGATGGTGATGTAGGATATTTCAAATTAATGATATATATGATGATGAAATGTGAATATAAGTATGTTATGAAAGGATGAGAGAATTATAATATGAATATCTACTGAATACTGATGAAATATTCCTACAAATTAGGTGGGATCTATGAATGATATCACTATGAAATGAGGTCATAAAATCAGCGAGAATATAGTGTGATATAATTCAGGAATATAAAGATATATGATGACTTAGTAGGGATGATAAGATGAATAATAAGAGAAGAGAGGAGATGACAAGATAATATACATATTTATATTACTAAAGACTAAGATTAATTCTTATTGTAGTTAATTAGTGTGGATATATGATGAAGGATGTGAATATTTTAAGGAGAGTAAATCGGGTAGGAGATTTAAGAAGAAGAACAGTGAGATTAGATAATTTAATGGTAGTGACAAAGTGGAAGATTGTGAAGGGAGAAGGATAGAGGGGTTGACAGAATAAATGATAATATGAATTATGAGAGGATTGGTATGACGAATAGACTGTGATAGGATTTATTTATTAAGAACTATTCTCGGATAGTAATTCTATGAGATAGAGAATAGTTAGAAGTAAGAGGAATGCGATGGTGACGGGGATATCTTAGGAATGAATTAATGTGGATAAGAGACGTATGAAGTGGGGAGTAGAAGAAAGGAGGATAGAATAAGGTGGAGGAGAACGGCGGAACGGCTATGTAAGAAATAGAACGAATAGAGAGGAAATGGCGGATGCTAACGTGGACTTACGATCTTATATAGGAACTATTAATCACGATGATGTAAGGGAGGATGATACCTGAAATGGAGAACGGGAAGATGACGCTTTGGATTGCCGATTGATTCCAAACCTTCCGTCGTGTGCGTCTGGACGTAAAGTGATTGAAAGAAGACAGAACGGGAGGGAGAAAGGGAAAGAGAGATAGAACTCGGAGAGGGATTTCGGGAGAAGCACAGTGAGGAACGATGAACACAGAGATAAAACGAACCAAAGTAACCCATTTTTTATCAAAAACAACCTCCTCTTTCGTCGCTTACAGATTTCGTTTTATAGAAATGAAGGGAAGTTACGCCGTTGCGTCGCGTCGCGACGGTTATTTTCCGCTTAGGTTGAATGTTGACCGGGCTTGGCGTCCTTTGATATTCCGTCGTCGGGATTGTGGGGGAGTTGTGGCGACGAGGAGAGAACTTATCACGTAGAGTTAATGAGGCGATAATTCCGCGACTGCTGGGTGAACTCGCGGCCGTGTAAGCGGCGTGTTTGATGATATTTTTCTTGACGTCGAAAAGTTCTCTTGGACGGGGTGATGAGAAGGCGGAGGCGAGCGTCAGGACGCTTCCATTCTCATCACGCGTTGACTGGGGAATCTGTAGGTGAGTTCGCAGGTTGAACCATGAGAACTTTGTTCCGGCCGAATTTCCGTGGAGACGCTGTCTCGTAAGTAGGATTTGTCCCTTTTCTTCACACATGGATTTCGTAATGGCAGTTGCCAAGAATTTATTCTCTTGGTCGGTGATAAGTCAACGGTTGCGGGAGTGATTAAGTGGACTATCCTGACATTGGTGAGGTTGTAGGGAGGCATCCTGGATGGAATCGGATTTGAGACGTTCTTTTAATCTCTCGTCGTGGACGTCCAGTTAATGGAAGCCGTAAGACAATGGTGATGCTGTTGTCTGTTACGGATCGACTGGATATTTAACGATGTCGGCACTTCGTCTTTGACGTTGAGAAGTTCCCGGGAAGAGGTGGAGGCTTCCTTTCTTATTAAGGGGAGGTCGTCCCCGTAATAATACTGATGAATACTGAATACTGATGAATTCAAGGACGTCCTCGGTTTCTTCTCAGACGGAGCTTTTCTGTCTGTTCTTAACCGTGAGAGACTTGTTGACTTTAGGTGTCTTCTTTAGCTGTAGAGATGTCGTTCACTTGGAGAAGTATTCACTGTTTTGAGCTTCCTTGAAGTTCTTCATAACTTGGCCTCCTCTGTCTTACTCGTGCTTGTCTTCGAGTGGCCGACGGATTATTTTGCAGCTGCTAAGATAGAATTTGATGCAGCTAAAACCGTGGAAGATAGTGATATTTAAAAGGCCGTCCCTGGGTGGATATCAGGCTGACATTCTTCTTTGTGTTTTGTATTCATGAGATAGATAATCGAGAGGATTGCTTTAGTGGACGATATCCAAATAATTCTGAAGACGATCCAGTTCCTCATCGGTGGTGGTCTGATCCTTGTGTTTATTATCTGTAATGATAGCCCATTGTATCTTTTGTTGTGGGCTTAGCTTGCGTCTTTTCATCCTCTTGATGTTCTTAGAGGCCTTGCTGTTCTGTAGAGGTCGTGAGGACCCTTTGAAGCAGTTATCCTGATATTGTATCACATTTAAATGCTTTTCATACTGATCGATCTTCATACACGCATGGGTGTTATCATGAACAAGGCTTTGTCTTGGAGTAGAACAACAAGGTAATTTATTCCATGGTTAATTAATGTATAGATCTCTCCTATGCTTCTAACTAAGGGTGGTTGGTCAAAGAAGTAAGGGAGTTTAAGCCAAGGGGCTTCCTATTGATTTTGAGATCATGGATTTAAACTTATACAAGGTACCTATGATATAGTGGATAAGGTTTAGAAAATAAGGAACCTATATCAAGGTAGGAGTGAAGGAATTTCTATATATGGACTACAACCGTTCATGGAAGGTTATAGAGGCGTTACAAGCCCATGATGGAGGGGCTTGCAACTGCCTTGAATCTCTCTTCAAGAGATTCTATTAAAGGGGTTCTGAGTCCACTTGATCTACACTGTACATTTTCGGAGTCCCCAGAGAAGCCATCTGTCTCGAGGAACAAACTCCACGGTGAAGGATCAAGAAGGACTCTTCACCCAGTAACAAGAAAGATTTCTCCAAGAATCCATTAAGAAATGGATTCAGGTATGTTCTAAATCTATCAATTGGTATCAGAGCAAGATAGATTGAGGGAAATCAATCATATGGTTGTTAACTTTGATCATTTCTTCTCTCTTTTGGCGCTTCCGCATTCCGTTTTTGGAAAGAGAAAATTTTTTTTGGGGGAAGATGAACGTGTTATTTGATTTAGATTATTAAATAACTTTAACATTTACGGAAAAGGTGCAGGGTCGGTTGTTAGAGACTCCTTCAGGGTATTGGGAGGTCTCGAGTTCAAATATTGCCGCAATTTATAATGACGACCCCCAAAATTATATTTTACATCTTTCCCAAAATATTAAAGTGCCTTTTAGACTGTTATATGGATCTTCAAAAGAATAAATGATGTATAATAGTTTGAATATACATTCAAAATTATTCAATTGTGAAATTGAAATTGACTTCTTTTATTTCATTGGGTTGAAATAAATTTTTATTGAATGTCTATTTTTTACAATTGAATTGTTTATGTGAAAATAACATGAATGTAATTTTTATTGGGATACATTCAATTTTGCAAGTTTTTTGAAGTTATTTCACATGTGATTCATGCAAATGTTTCCTAGCCCAAAGGAGAGGAAATAATTGGCAGAATTCATTGCACACTAGGTCATTTAAATTTGGCATTGATCTAGTCTTTCATTGAAACTTACAATGATGTGCAATAAGTTGGCTGAATCAACCTTAGTTATTTCTATTTTGAAATACCAAGATAAGGAAGTGATTTTATTCATGCAAGCACTTATTAGCCCAAAGGAAAATAAGTGCTTGACCAAATATTGGCCATGCTTATGATAGAAAATGTTACAATCATTACATCTGAATGATTATAATAAGTCAGCCCAAAGGAAGGCTTATTATTGATCATTTCAATTGTTAAAATTCTAGTATCTTAACAAGTTGATCACTCGCAAGTTAATTATCATCCAAAGATGACTATTGATGTTGCATTAGATCTCTTGTGCCAATTTTAATTATTTGGTGTTGACGTAAATCTTAATTACATGCTTATGTGAATTATTTTCTTCTTTGTATTTAGGCTCAAAAATTTCTTCTGATATTTGCACAAATCTGAATTCCATTCCTATGTTGAGTGGATCAAATTTCAAGAAATGGAAGGAATTTTTAATGCTATACTTGGGTGCATCGGATCTTGATTATCCCCTTCGGAATGCACAATCTCCGACCATTAAGGAATACTCTTCCATTGAGGAAAAGAAGGCTTATGAAATATGGGAAAGGTCCAATAGGATGTGCTTAATGGTAATCAAGTGCCCTATTCCTGAATCCCTAGGGGATACCTTAGCAGATGAGGCAACTGATGCCAAGATTCTCATTCAAGAAATTGAGAAGAGGTATCATAAAGAGGATAGAGCAGAGATTAGTACTCTGATGAATAGCCTTACAAACATGAATTATAAAGGAAAAGGCAACATTAGAGAGTACATTATGGAAATGTCTCATATACGTTCCAAATTAAAGGGCTGAAACTTGGAACTTCCAGAAGAATCCATTGTCTACATGGCTTTAAATTCTCTATCACCACATTTTAGTCAATTCAAAGTGAGCTATAATTGTCAAAAGGATCCTTGGTCCTTAAATGAGCTCATTTCGCATTGTGTGCAAGAAGAAGAGAGATTAAATTCTGAACAATGTGAAAGTGTTCATCTTACTATTGCTTCATCGGAGAAAGCTAAGGATAAAGGAAAACAAAAGGGCAAACAAATTGCTGGTGTACCACCTAAAAAGACACTGCAGAAGGAGAAGCGGTGTTTCTTTTGCAAGAAAAGTGGACACTTCAAGAAAGATTGTGCTAAACGCCTTGAATGGTTTAAGAAGAAAGGTACATTTCTTTCTTATGTTTGTTCGGAAGTTAACTTAGTCTCTGTACCAAAATACACCTGGTGGGTAGATTCTGGTGCAACTACTCATGTTAGTGTATCCTTGCAGGGCTGTCTCAACCATCGCAAACCCAATGAAGATGAAAGATTCATCTATCAAGGTGACGGGAAAGCGAAGGAGGTTGAAGCAATTGGAGTCAGTAAAGTCATTCTGAAAACTGGTTATCATTTGTACTTATATCAGACCTTTTTTGTGCCATCTTTTGGACGTAACTTAATATCCGTTTCAGTGTTGGACAAATCTGGTTATCATTGTTCATTTGGGGATAGAAAATTTGGTCTTTACAAAGATTCTGTACTAATTGGTACAGGAAATTTAGGAACTAATGATAATTTGTATCTAGTTGACACTAAAGCCTCCATGGAACATTCAATCCATTTAAGTATGGTTGGTACAAAACGAAAGTTAAGGAATGAGATTTCGTCCTTCTTGTGGCACAAAAGGTTAGGCCATATTTCTCAAAAGAGAATTGAAAGGCTTGTGTCAGATGGAATTCTCAATCCTCTTGATTTCAAGGACTTTGATACTTGTGTAAAATGTATTAAGGGAAAATGGACAAACATTAGAAAATCAGGTTCTTATCGAGCTTAAGAAGTTTTGGAATTGATTCATACTGATATTTGTGGTCCATTTCCTATACCGTCTTGGAATGGACAATAGTATTTTATCAGTTTCATAGAAAATTATTCTCGATATGGATACGTGTATCTTATTCATGAGAAATCTCAAGCCCTTGACGTGTTCAGAAACTATAAAGCTGAAGTTGAGAACCAACTTAGTAAAAGGATTAAGGCCATTAGATCTGACCGTGGTGGAGAATACTATGCCAGAAATGATGGATCAGGTGAACAACCTCAAGGACTTTTCGCTAAATTTTTAGAAGAGTGTGGAATAGTCCCTCAATACACAATGCTAGGATCTCCAAGCATGAATGGTGTTGCCGAGAGACGAAATCGAACACTCAAGGATATGGTAAGAAGTATGATTAGTCAAACTTCTTTACCTGAACCTTTATGGGGTGAAGCACTAAAGTCAGCAGTTTATTTGACAAATAGAGTCCCAACAAAGGCAACAATGAAGACACCTTATGAGCTTTGGATGGGCAAAAAGCCTAGTCTTAAGCATTTACGTGTTTGGGGTTGTCCTGCGGAGGCAAGACCTTATAAACCTATTGAAAGGAAACTTGACGCAAGGACATTGAGTTGCTATTTTGTAGGATACTTTGAACAATCCAGGGGATACAAATTTTGTGATGCTTCCGCTAAAATTATTTTTGAGACGGGTAATGCTGTATTCTTTGAGGATAATGAGTTTGTGGGGGGAGATAAAGTTACGAGTATCATCTTTGAAGAGGATTGTTCAACAATGCCACTTATTGTTCACAAGAATGATCTATATAAAAAATCCCTTGACATTGTTGAAACAATATTTCAAGACCATGATGATAATCAAGAATACTCTATCCCAGAAATTCAAACTCAACAACCTCAAGAATCAATACCATTAAGAAGATCTACTAGAGAGAGAAAGAGAGCTATTCTAGATGATTACTTTGTGTATCTTCATGAACACAAAGTGGATATGGACATCGAGGAAGATGACCCAATCACCTTCCATCAAGCTATGGAATGCTCAGATTCTCAAAAGTTGATTGAGGCCACGAAAGAAGAGATTAAATCCATGCATGATAATGGTGTTTGGGAACTTGTTCCATTACCACAAGGTGCAAAGCCAATTGGTTGCAAATGGATATTTAAGACCTAGTGGTATTCAAATGATAACAAGGAGAGATATAAAGCACGTCTCGTAGCCAAAGGATTTACTCAAAGGGCAGGTATTGATTATAAAGAGACTTTTGCTCCAGTTTCCACAAAAGACTCTTTCAGAATAATAATGGCACTTGTTGCGCATTATAATCTTGAACTTCATCAAATGGATGTAAAGACTGCTTTTCTTAATGGAGGCATTGAGGAAACCATTTACATGATACAACTAGAAAATTTTGAATCCAAAGATTCAAATGATTTTGTTTGTAAATTAAGAAAATCCATTTATGGACTCAAGCAAGCTTCTCGTCAATGGTATCACAAATTTCATAAGTTTATCATTTCATATGGTTTTGAAGTGAATAAAGTTGATAATTGTGTATATCATAAATTCAGTGGGAGTAGGTACATATTTCTGGTTTTGTATGTGGATGATATTTTGCTTGCATGTAACGATATGGGATTATTGAGTGAAACCAAATCATTCTTATCGAAGAATTTTGAGATGAAAGATCTAGGTGAAGCCTCTTTTGTCCTGGGCATACAGATATACCGAGATTGCATTCAAAATATTATGGGGTTATCACAGAAGGCCTATATTGAAAGGATCCTTAAAAGGTTCAACATGCAAAATTGCAAACCAGGAAACACCCCTTATATCAAGAGGAGACAAAAAATTTCTTGGTCAGTGCCCTAAAAATGATCAGGAGGCGAAAGCAATGCAGAATATTCCTTATGCATCAGCTGTTGGAAGTATGATGTATGCTCGAGTTTGTACGCGTCCAGATATTGCGTACATACTTGGAGTGCTTGGAAGATATTTGAGCAATCCAGGTATGGATCATTGGATAGCGGCCAAGAGAGTTATGTGCTATTTACAGAGAACTAAGGATTTCATGCTCACATATAGAAAGTCAGATCAATTGGAGATCATTGGATATTCTCATTCTAACTTTGCGGGATGCCAAGATTCAAGGAAATCCACATCAGGTTATGTATTTCTGTTGGCTGGAGGAGCCATTTCATGGAGGAGTGCAAAACAGTCAGTTGTAGCCTCATCCACTATGGCCGCAGAATATATTGCAATGTACGAGGCATCTAATCAAGAAGTATGGTTGAAGAATTTTTTCAGGAGGCTTTGAATTCTCGATCATGTCGAAAGACCACTAAAAATTTCTTGTGACAATAACTCAGTTGTACTATTCTCCAACAACGATAGGAGCTTGACAAAGTCTAAGCACATAGACATAAAGTATTTAATTGTCAAGGAAAGGATACAAAATGGGGAATTGTCCATGGAGCACATTGGAACAAACTCAATGGTTGCAGATCCGCTGACGAAAGGTGTATTGCCTAAGACTTTTATTGAGCATACCACTCACATGGGCATTCTTCATTGGGACGAATTGCGAGTTAAAGTGGGACTTTGTATGTGGTTTTCTTAAATGTGGACATATAAATTTCTGCAGAACTAAAGTTTCCTTATCCATTTTTATTATTAGATCTCCATAAAGTGGGAATCTATGTCATTCTACATCATAGCATTAGTGATTGGTGTGGCTTAATTGCGCAATAAATGCAATGAAAGTTGTTCAGTCCTATGCTTAACATGTTGATGGACGAGATGGAAATTTTTTATTTCATAAAGTTATAACCGGTTGAGCTCATTAAGTTTCTATGAACATATAAAAGTTGTGGTGTGTAGCCCAAGTGGGAGATTGAAGGAATTTCTATAGATGGACTACAACCGTTCATGGATGGTTATAGATGCGTTACAAGCCCATGATAGAGGGGCTTGCAACTGCCATTAATATCTCTTCAAGAGATTCTATTAAAGGGGTTCCGAGTCCCCTTGATCTACACTGTACGTTTTCGGAGTCCCCACAGAAGCCATCGTCTCGAGGAACAAACTCCACGGTGAAGGATCAAGAAGGACTCTTCACCTAGTAACAAGAAAGATTTCTCCAAGAATCCATTAAGAAATGGATTCAGGTATGTTTTAAATCTATCAAGGAGGTGGTTGACTTGGTCCATTCAAGGGATTCTAAGTATCTAAGGATAAGGGTTAAATTTCTTTTGACCAAGTCAATCTTTAGATCAGTGTAAAATAGGAGAAGGAGGGAAGATAATTCCCTTAAGATCTACACTCTCTTTCAATTATTTAGAGAGGTCTTCTTCATCTAGTTAATGAATGAATAATTTCTCAAACTCATGAGTAAGGAGGAGTATAGGTTCATTTGGAACCCTTGTGTTCATGTTTTGAAATAATTCTCCATCAGATGGTGATGGAGAGATTCAGATAGGTAAATAGAGATAGAGAGAGATGATATGATAGAGAAAGGGGGAGAGACGTTAGTGTAGTAGTTGGAGATAAAGAGAGATGGTGAGGGAGAAACTGAGAGAGGTACAAAGAGATAGTGAAAGGATAGAGAGATGTTGATCTGGTAGATAAAGATGAAGAGAGATGGTGAGAAAAAATGAGATAGGAACATATAGAGAGAGAGAGAGAGAGAGAGATGGTCTACGATCAAAGAGAGAGAATACCAACCCTTTTTCATCTGTCCATCTATCTATTTGATTGTCTCAGTCTTTTCATCTCCCGATCTTTTATCACTCAATTTCTTCATTTTATTTCCTTTCATTGTCGACCTCTCCATTTCTATATCTCAATCTTTTTATCTCCCAACCTTTATCTCTATCGAGTTCTTACTTTTTTATTCTTTTCAATCTGTCGATTTCTCTCTTTCTTTTATGTCTTTTCATCCTCCGATCCTTTATCACACGATTTCTTTCTTTTAATTCTTTTCACTATCGATCTATCTATTTCTTTCTCTGAATCTTTATCTCTTGATCTCTTTCTCTGCTTGAAGGCGACGGGGGTGGCAGTCAACGGTTGAGAGATTATAGGGTGCTCATCGAAGCTTGAAGTTTTGTTTGCCCAAGGTTAGAGGCTCTTGTCTTTTCCATAGCTTTCACAAAAATTTTAAGAAAAAGCTTCAGCTTCTTCGTTCTTAATCATCGTAACAGTTGAATCACCGTTCCGTTGCATTGCCGTATTTCGATGTACTTCGTTTCTTTACTTTCGTGTTGTTCTCCTATATTTCGTTCCGTTTAATTGAACTTTCTGTAATTTTTGCTCCATCATCGTAGAAGTTTTTTATTGCCGTATTACATAATGATTTCGTTGTCGTGTTACTTAATAAAAGTTCACTAGAAATTTCATTATAAACTTTTGCCCTCCATAAGCCTCGATTTTTATTCCTTTTTCATTGCTCTGCCCTGCTCGCGCTGCTCTTCTCTGTTCTCCATTCTGTTCTTCTCTGTTCTCCCCATTTCATCGTTCTTTGATCGTCCCATTTTGTTTCACTTCTCCATTCTCCCCATTTCACCGTTCTTTGTTTGTCCCATTTTGTTTCACTTCTCCATTCTCCCCATTTCTCCATCCTCTGTTCTCCCTATTTCTCCATTCTGCGTTCTCCCCATTTCATTTCACTTCTCTGTTCTCCCCATTTCTGTTCTTCTTGCACTCTGCTTGAAGGGGATTTCCTATGGTTGTCGATTTCCGTTTGTTTTGCTTTCATTACGTTGTGATTTCATTCGACTTTGTTCATTCGGTTGTGATTCCATTTCTATTCTTCTCGAGCTCTGCTCAAAGGCAATTTCATTCGATTGTCGAGGATATCTTTCATTTGTCTTGCGTAGGAGTCGAGAAAATATTTTGTTAGTCTGCTGTAGGACTCCAGAAGAATTTGTCAACGGTGTACGGTTCAAATTTTTCATTCTGTCTAGAAATTTCATCTTTCGATTCAGACTTAGATTTATGAATGTTTAATTTGAGCTTTATCAAATAAAAATTACATTTAATTCTTATGACAAAAATTTTGATTTTCATTTCCAATTCAATTGAGAATTTATATTATTGAATTCACGCATTCAAATCTACACTACTAATTTAATTTATACGACTCTCTTATGCGTCTTCCCTGTTCGGCGATCCTTCTTCACATTAACCAAAAAAGGGCCTTAACATGGAGTCAAATCGGGCGACATATGATGTAAAGGACTGTAGAAACATGCTCGCACGTCAATGTCGTGCGAGCCTTACAGACGCACATCGTGAATCTAACAATATTGCACGGCGTACTAGACGTGGTGCACGTGTGGAAGGCCAACCACTTGAGGAATGAATAGTTGCATTACAGCGGGACAAGGAACAAGTGGCACATAGGCATGTAGGCAGTACAATGGATCAACGGATCATGGAGTCGCGCACAAATCAAGCATCACATGCTGCCCGATGGGCAAGAACTGAAGACCATAGAGCAACATTTACAAATTTACCTAAAGGATGGCGCCCGTTTAACGGCAAAGATGAAAGACTTCGACTCCAAATGGGACAAATGGACATACATTGTGCCAATTGCGACGCGCTGCAATGGATTGAAGAACGCAACACATCATCACCTTGCACACGCCCAAATTTCACAGCTTGCTGCTCCTGTGGCAAAGTGAGTCTTCCACCTTTGGCGTAGCCACCGTCTCCTCTACAGGAACCACTAGAAGGGCAAACACCGGATGCCAAGTTATTTTACAATCAGATTCAAAAGTACAATAATGCCTTTACCTTTACATCTGTTAGTGCCAAGATTGATCAAAGTATGGCCCGTGACAGAGTTTACACGTATCGCCTTCAAGGCAAATTACATCACCGTATGGGGAATCTTCTACCGAGTGAAGGAGAAACACCAAAATTCACACAGATGTATATTCATGACCCACATATGCAAGAGGAATGCCGACTCAACTCTAGAGAAGAACTTCATTCTAATATTCTTCACTGGTTACAAAGAATGTTACAAGACGTCAATCCATATGCACAACTATATGAGAACGCTCGACGGCGCATGTCTACCCACCCGACGGCACCCTTATCACTACGTTTGGTGACCCTACACAATAAAGACTCCCGTAGATACAACACACCCATTGCAAACAAAGTTGGTGCTATAATGGTCGAAGATGGGACAGATACGAAAGAGTAGACTTGTGACATCATCGTCAAGAAAAAGGGTGGGCCACTCCAACGAATATCGAATCTGCACCCATCTTACCTCCTAATGCACTACGTCCTCCTCTTCCCCGATGGACGTGACGGTTGGCACCCCAACATACCACTGACGGAGTTCACTTAGGATAACGTTGCGGGTGGTTTCATGGAGAACCCCTACGAGGACATTCAAGGGCAATGGGGACGTGGTGGATCAAAATGTGTGTCCCTCAGTCTGTTCCACGCATATACCCTCCACCCACAGCATGACGAGCACACCTTTCGAGCCGGACGTCTGCTACAACAATTCATTGTTGACGGATATGCCTACGCAGAGGAAAACCATCTCCACTTTCTCCGCCAACATCAGAGTAACCTGCGCGTCGATATATACAAAGGCACCCAAGATGCTATGTACGAGGGCGACACAGATGCATCACAAATCAGTCAGAAGTTGATTCTACCATCCTCTTTTACATGAGGTCCGTGATAGATGACATAGCTGTATCAAGATGCCATGGGAATTGTGCACAACTATGGCAAATCGGACATCTTTCTCACATTTACCTGCAATACAAAATGGGAAGAAATAACTCAATCCCTTATGCCAGGGCAAGTAGCCAGTGATCGACCAGATCTGGTTAACCGCGTCTTCTAGATGAAGTTGAAGGAGCTCATTAGCAACCTTGAAAAAGGTCTACTTGGACAACCAATTGTCAAACTCTCAGTCGTAGAGTTCTAGAAACATGGACTTCCCCATGTCCACATGCTGATCATCCTTGACGAAGAATCAAAGATGCACACACCAGATGCAATCAATACTATGGTGTCAGCAGAGCTACCTAACATTACCACACACCCACTTGCCTATGAAACGGTGACCAGGACCATGATCCACGGACCATGATCCACGGACCATGTGGTGCTATCAATTCAACCGCCACATGCATGAAGGACAGGAAATGCAGCAAGCGATATCCTCGAGAATTCAATAATGAGACAAAGATGGACGATGATGGATATCCATCATATTGTCGCAGGGATAACAATGTCACATTCGTCGATGCACGTGGCAATACCATCGACAATCGTTGGGTAGTACCTCATAATTTGTGGCTCACAACAAAGTAGAATGCTCATATCAATGTCGAGGTATGTATTCGTTTCATATTCTAATTTCCACTGCCATACACTGAACCGTTGCAAAAAAACTCTCCTGTAAACTTTTCAGCTGTGTTCTACAATCTATGCAGTGAAGTACCTCTTCAAATACGTTTACAAGGGACATGATTGTGCCACAACTATGATGGAAGGGCCTATTGACGAGTTAAAACAATATCTCAACGCCCGCTATGTCTCCCCGCTAGAGGCAATCATACGTCAATTTGAATTTCGACTGCACGCGTCATCGCCGCCAGTAACTTGCTTGCAGATTCATTTGCCAAATGAACACATAATCACATTCAACGTGGCCGAGGAGACACTAAGAGATGTCGTATCACAAATAGCCCACTAAAAGACTAGTTTAACATAGTACTTCGTCATCAACAACATCAATGCGCTCGCACGTGAAAGCTTGTATCAAGACATGTCAAAATACTTCACCTGGAAGGGCACTGAGAAGAAATGGAGCACGCAAAAAAGAGGCACAACGATTGGCCGCATGTACTTCGTAGTGCCATCAGGAGGAGAACGGTTCTTCCTATACACACTTCTCACAGTTGTCAAAGGTACAAGATCATATGATGACCCCAGATCAGTGGACGACAATGTGTACGAAATATTCAAAGCTGCATGCGTTGCACGTGGGTTGTATGACACCGACAATGAATGGCATCAACATCTTACGGAAGCAAGTGTGATGCAAACTAGTTCACAACTGCGATCACTCTTCATCACTATTCTTACCCATGGGCCCCTAGCAAATCCCTCACAATTGTGAGAGGACCATAAAGTTAACTTAGCCAAAGATTGTGCACATCAGCTGCATCAACGTGGGATTGATTATCCTACTGAAGACCATATCTATAGCCTCGCACTTTTGCATATTCAGAATGAACTTGCAAAAAGATTGGGAAAGACATTGCTAGACTACAAACTACCCGAACCAGATCAGGGACTCACAGCAGAACTGTACATCGAGGCCATTAGACTGATTAGGGACCAGCTAGAGACAGACCTTCCAGCATTGCAGAAAAAGCTTAAAGCCGCAATCCCAACTCTTAACACATCACAGAATCGCACGAGATGCAATAATCAATGCCTACGAAGCGGGAAATCATGGTGTCTTCTTCATTGATGGGCCAGGGGATACCAGCATAACTTACCAAGAAAACATCATCCTCCAAAGTGTTTGGAGTAAAAATGATATTGCTCTTGTTGTTGCCTCCTTAGGGATTGGATCATTACTGATAAGTCTGAAACGTTAACTGTAATACGTCGTTGTATTTGAGTTCAGACTTAACAATAAACTGTGTATAACAGAATTTCCCTTAAAATTTGCAAATATAAAAATTAGTGGCTTAGTAAGGGGTTGAATCTGAGGGAGGTGGCACCAATTATATTTCTTTTCTTCTATTTCCAATCAGAAATTTTCCTATATCTAGTATTCTAAACACCAAATTAGTTATATGCAGTAATTTGTAATTTCAAAATTCAAAGATGTTTTTAACAAACATTCAAGAAACATATAATCGGACTTCTCCTTTTTTTCTTGTTTTTGCTAAAACATCTTTTCTGTCATATTTGTATTCATTATTCTTACTATATGAAGCATGTGAATATGATACTTAATCTTCTGCAGAAAACTTCTTACTGATTTTTTTTCGAATTTATTTCCACTGAACCTTCAATTCAATCTAAAGTTTATTATTTAAATTCTTTTTCCTTATTATTCTTTTTAAATGTATCTTCCAATGTCTTAATATTTTTTTAGGCATAAATCTCTCTATTTCATGGCTTAATGCAGAATAGAAGATTACTGAATTTACTTCACTGCATCCTACAGAAAAATCAATTTGACAAATGGATTTTTGTAATTTTAAACTTCACAACAAAATGAAAAGAAAAGAAATAGGACTAAGACCAAAACAGGAGAACTTTCTTTCTTTTCTTTAACTCTTTTTTAGAATTTTTATTAATGAGAAAAATAACTCTCTTGAAATCAATTAACGAACCTAAGCGATTTAAACTCAAAAATTCAATTAAGCTCAATGATCACACTAATTAAGAACCACAGAAATTGTGAATTAAAACCTCAGACAAGCGTTTATACGAAATTATTCATTTCAGAAGACAAGAGAAAGATCAACAAGAATATGTTGAATTAAGAGTGAGCTACAAGTTCCTATACTGAATTTTTTTTTAATTTCGGAGAAGACTCGAAAAGAATGAGAAGAAAAAAAACGGAAAAAAAAAAGAAAAGAAAGAAAGAACAACAGAAACAAATCAATTAAAACGTAACATTGAATGTCTATACTGCAGATTTCAGATCGAAAGTAAGTAAAAGAAAAAGCAAAAAAAAACAATAAAAGAAACCGAAACAAAAATTCGGATCTGAAACTAAACTGCAAACCTAATTTGCGGACTTTAATTGGAGAAATCAGTGCGTCTTGACTGCTCCTGATCAAAGCTACTTCGGATTGGAACTTCTTTCTCGTTGTGTCCTCCAGGCCGAACAAATTCGGGCAAGAAATCAAGCACGCCTCTTCCGTCTCCACTTCCTCACTTTTAAAGAAATTGCTTCGCTTCTGAAATCGCGAGCTTTCCCCCCTCTTTTGCGAATCTATTAGGTCCTTGGTGCGGCTCGCTCCACACGCGCGTCGGTGCTAGTCACTGCAATTGGTCAGTGCCTGGTCTGCCTCCACCTGATTGGTCGAGGGTGACTTGCATACTTTGGTATTCTTACTCAACCGGTGAGCTATTCGTTGGCTGTGTACACATCGCCGTGTACACAGCCCTGCATCTCTTCATGTGATTGGCTCCCATGATTTACATGCAAATCCTGTATACATGCTCCGAAATTCATTAGCAACAATAAGCCCATTAAGGGCATTAATAAAATGAATTGCATTTAAAAGACTTAAATGAAGATCTTAATTGCTGAAAAAGAAAATAATATGCTTCATTTAAAGTAAATGATACAAAAACGTGAATTATCTTGTCCACAATTCCTATTAGAGTAATTATTTATGAGAGTAATTCTCACTTACCATTTCTTATAACAGCCCTAGTTAATTGTCATTAACTCATCAATGTTTAAGTGCAATAAAAGTGTTTAATTTAGGCATGACATCATGATATATGCAAAATCCTTGTTGATTTCAAAATTTTAATGATAAAAAATGCAAATAAAAGGATGGTTTAGAGCATATTTTTTCCTGTTATCAATTACTATTGGACAAAGGCTGGACAACACATTCAAGATTCAAAATTCTACTACATCTTATGTCTACGTCACAATGCGCAATCACACGCCAATCGGACTTGGTGAAGCTTCTACAGCAAACCAAGTTAATCCTCCGGGATGAAGCACCAATGATGCACAAGATGGTATTTGAAACCCTTGATTGAACTCTCAGAGATATCCTTGACAACGACCATCCATTTAGTGGTCTTACTATCGTTCTGTGCGGTGATTTTTGCCAACTCCTACCGGTTGTTCCAAAGGGATCGTGGGCTCAAATTGTCATGGCATCAATCAGGGAATCGTACATCTAGCAACACGTTCAGATATTCCACTTGCGGATCAACATATGCACTCAAGACGTATCTCCTCTAGAAGATGTAGAACTTGGAGGTCTCATTTTGCTAAGTGGTTGTTGGCCCTTGGCGAGGATCGTCTCAGTAGTGAGCACGGAGGATATATCAAGTGTCCAAAACGTATGATAGTTCAATAGAGGGACAAAGAACATGGAAGAGCATCACTTATTGAAAGAGTATACCTCAAGATCAGGTAAGTTATACATCACCATTTCAAATAACTCAAGTTTAGGACATCACTTAATTAAAAACCCTAATGATGATTTGTATTTTTCCTTGCTTTCAAGCAACGAGATAGGAGAGACAATGATGTTGACTACTATAGCGATCGTGTAGTCCTTGAACCTCTGAATCGTGAAGTTGAGAAGCTAAACACAGATGTGCTGAATCAGATCTCTGGTGAGCGTTATATCTTCCTAAGTGCAAATGCCATCCCAGACCCAGTAGGAGCAAATATCATTCTGATTGAATACCTTAACAGGCTCGAACCCAATGGCTGGCCACCACACCGACTGCAGTTGAAAACTAGAGCACCAATTATGCTACTCCATGATTTGGACCGCTCAAATGGGCTGTGTAATGGAACACAACTATTAGAGGAACGATGTTCACCGCGTGTCATTGAGGCCACTATGATGACTATTGACCACAAGGGACATCGTGATGTAGGATATTTTAGGAATATGATGAATATGAGATGAGGATGTAAGTGTGTATATGTGAAGAAGATGTGAATGAGTTATGATATAAATATCTACTGATTTAATTATATAATTATCCTACAATCTAAGTGAGGATCTATGAATGATATTAGTGAGAATAGATGTATAATTCAGAGAGAGTATTATAGAGAATATTTGGATAAGATAAATAGATGATAGGAGAATAGGGAAGATAAAATATAGAATATAGAATAGAAGTTTTAGAATGGAGGATATAATAGGTATTATAAATAGTGAATATAGAATATGTTTGGATAGTAAATAAATAGAGAGAACAGATATGAGATAAGAAGAGAATGTTGGAGAAGATAGAATGAATGATATAATAGATAATATAAGTAGCGATTTAGAAGGGATAATATAAAATAGATACGATATAAGCGATGATATAAATTAAATGAATTGATATTTTGGAAAATAGGATGGAAGAATACGGATAATAAGAAGACGAAGAGAATTAGAAGAGGATAGGATAATATTTATAGAGAATGTAGGAGAGAAGAGAGATGAAAATGGATCGGATAATGAGGATGAGGGTGATTGCGATGGGAAGAGGATTAAATACGGTGATGAAGAGTTATGACGAAAGCAGAGAATGACGAGAAATTATGTAAGGGAGATAGAATTAAGAAAGGATAAGATGAAGGAATGAATATAGATAAGAATAATCACGGACAATAGTGAAGAAAGAGAGACGAGATAAGAAGAGGAATCACTGTTGGACTTACGGATTTTGATGGAACTATCATTCACGTTTAAAAGAGAGAGGATGTTACTTGAAGGAGGATGAGAAGATGATGCTTCAGATTACACCAAATGAATTCAGCGCTCCACAGTTTTCTCTAACAGGAAATGAACGAAAGCGATAGAACGGGGGGAGAACAAAAAGAAGGATAGAACTCGGGATGGAGAGGATGCAGGAGAGGGATTGAGGGAGATACGGGGATGAACACAAACACAGAGGATACGACATCTCTTACAGTCGTCGCTTTTTATAGAGTAGAGACGATAAACAAATTGGGATGAAGAGATGTCGAGAGAGAGTGAGAAGCAATTTCGGTAGTTATAGCACCTCATCACGATTTGTATTCATGCCTCGTCACTGTTTCTACTTCTTTCGGGAATGTTTTCACGCCTCTTTCATGTTCCACGTCAGTAGGATCAAGTGGCGGGTAATACTCTAGAATTTCTTTTGGTTTTTGATTTTGTAGGATTGTTGATCGCAGACTGATAACATGCACTTATAACTTAAATTCCTATCTTATCACTCATATTCATGCTTATTTTATGTAATTATGATGCATGTTATCTTAATTTTATGAATTTTCTCCATTGGTATGCCATTATACTAAAGTTCATATTTATGTATAAATTAGGGATAATTCTATGCTTGATTGATGATGAATCTTCTTGAAGGATTTAATTGATATGAATTATATATTTTCCCTGATATACTTTGACTTTAGGAGATGATTTAAAGAATTAATTCCAAGGAAATAATGATTGGATGAATGAAAGACTTGATATTATCTCAATCCATCTCATCTTCTTTTTTTAATTATATTCTAGATGGCATGATGTTAAAAAGAAAGAAAATTGTGATACAATGGAGAAAATTTGGATTAAAAAGGAGTTGTATATTTAAAGTTATGACTTTCTAAAGTTTATGCCCTGTTTGGGTTTTTTTTTATTTGATTTTTTAAGTGTATTTTGTAATTAAAAATTCGAAAAAGGGGGTTTTTGATTCCACAGACCCCGTAGCTGATGTGGCGCAGAGCTGACGTGGCACACGGGACCTGCGCGGATGCGACGCGGCACGCAAGGCCACATGGCAGGGCCGCGCGGGCCCACGTGAGGAGCAGGTGGCGCATAGGGCGCAGACACGTGGCACAAGGCCACGCAGGTCCACGCAGACGCTCGAGGCGCCACGTGGCTAAGGGGATGGCAGGTGAAGGGCCCACGGGTTAGAGGGCCTTGGTGAGAGTATTGGGGCGGTAACGTAAAGGCGTTACCGTGGCCTACGTTATATACGCGTAGCTTTTGTCTTTTGCTTCCGTGTGGGACTATGTTCCCTCACGTTTCTTAACTTTTGCATGTGACGTGGCAGTGTTGTAGGCGTTCGATTTGATAACGTGCGTCGATCAGATGGATTGGAGTCCACCCGGCCGTCATCAACAGCACGTGCGCTAAATCTGCACTTAAGTGAACGCGATGAACGGCTTACCTTACGACACGTGGCGTCCCAATAAACTCCCGATCTTCATCAAATCGAAGGCATGAAAGTAAGCAGATGATCGTGATGAAAAGGCCATAATTAAACCCGATGGAAGAAGAGGCCACGTGAACTCACCTCGACGCAGCGACGGCGATCAGACGATGGAAAAGCAATGATCACGTGATCAAAGCTGATGATCGCGAGATCGTGGCTCACAATCACGAAATCAAGGAGACGCGTGAAGTCTCCAATCTTCATCAGACGGTTCTCCTTGAATGCGATCATGGACCGCGTTGTGGGCCATGATTCCACCGGTTTCGCTTCATCAGACGGTGCAGATTTCATCATGGAATGGCCGGCTGACAATCGTCGCACGGAAATCCCTTTAAAAACCAATGTTCTTCTCTTACTTTAACTTAACTTTTGATTGATTCGTGAAGCAATTAAGCAAATTTGGAGAAAAATCTTAAGTTCTTCGTGATCCCCCTGCGTTTAGACTCATTTGCGAAGCAATTGGAGTGGGATTGATTGCGAATTTCCTCTTGATTTCATCGAATTTTCCTCTTGCATTCTGAACATCCGCGAGGTAGAAATTGAGCAAATTGTATTCAATCCACGAGAATTGAAGCCCCATTCTTGCAGCAATCGGGTTAGTAGTGAGATTTGATCGATTATCAAGTCGTAATTTGAGTTTTTATTACGTTTAGATCTCTAATTTTGCAAATTAGTTCTTAGTGTTCTTCATTTTCCCCAAATTTTAGTCCAAAATTTTGCTACTTTTGAAAATAGGTTATATCTCTGATTATAATTCCAAATCACTTGATATTGGTTTCATTAGATTCCTCTTTTCATCAGCTTTCCGTGGATAGCAAATTCGTCGAATTCATTTGACCCTTCAATTTAATGTTTGACCGAGCACTGTTCATTTTTCATCGGAGTTTGAATGTTGACTTTCCGGGTCAATTACTTTCATTTTACTAATCGGAATCTAATAATTTTGGTTTCTTTACAATCATCTGGTTCTTACCTTTCCATTGATATATAAATTACAAGATTTGGGTATCATTTGCGTAGTCAATTTGAAGATTTCCTGAGGTGTTCATTTTGGGGATTTTCTGATCTTTGATTCAATAATTCATAATAAATCCATTTCTTATCCAAAAATCATGAATTCTATATCAATAAATTATATTTTCTTTCTAGTTTTAAAATATATAATTTTCATAATCTTCTGACACTTTTTGATTTTTTTATTTTACAGCACACCGACTACTGGTCAAAGTCAACGCTTTGACTTTGACTTTTGACTTTTCTTTGTCAAATCCGATATTTCAATTCTTAAGTTTTCTTGTTTAGTATATTTGTATCATTTCCACTCATTACTACTTATTTTTATCTCTTTAAAACCTTTTTTAAACCTAAGTTTGACCAAGTCAACTTTGCAATTAAAGTCAACCTTGCTCTTTGTGTATCGAACCGATATTTACACATTACTTGATTTTATATCTTTATCTTTGTGAGTTTGGTTTTAAAAATTTTGTTTGACCAACGTTTGTGTGTTTAAACGACCGCACGAAAATGCTTCGTCACGGACTCTCTTCTGTCTTGTGTTGACATGTGGTAAGTGGTGGTTTCTTCTGTAGAAAGAAGGTTCAAAATAGTTGAGTCAATCTCGTCGACGCTTTTATCTACATGGAGGTAAATGGAAGTTCCGTAATCCCTTGTTGACTTGCCATCGTTGTTAGCGGTTGTAGATGTCGTGAATGTAGTGTTTTCTCAATCAGTAATGATTCGATCGAGCTTGCAAGGTCGTGAAAGGTTGTCGTCATCAACATGCAGCTGCTCGGGGATCTCGTTATCATATCCGGCGATGCGCTTCTGCAAGGAGTCGTCAATCCTCTTCATCCTGAATCGAAGCTCGACGAGCGAGTTCTTGCGTGCCAGTGCGTTTTTAATCAAGGATGTAGAAGGTGATGAATTTCTCCGAGGGTCTGCGGGAATCATTCAGACGGCTCTCCGGCATCACCTGGATGGCGGGAGAACTGTCCTGGGTCACTGATTATCTTCTTCCCATGAAAGCGGTAGACTTCCCTGAAAGAAAACCTAGGAAATGACATATTGTCTCCTCCCTCTCTCCATTTACTTTTCTTTTTCTTGGGAAGAACACGTATCTTGCGTTCATTCGCAAGTCCTTGAAGCCGGTGGCGGTGGAAATGGAGCTTCTACATCGCTGATCTTTTACTTGGGTCAGCTACTCACGGGATACACTGACGGCACCATGAAGGTAAACCATAATGCTAAACACGTTCAACATTCAATCCTCTGACTTTTGAGGTTTACTACTAGATTTGGGAAATTAGAGGCAAGACGACTAGGCTTATTCAAATCCGCTTTTATGACTGTCATCTTCATCATTGTCAGAACCTGAATCGTCAGACGAATCCTCCTCACCCTTTTCACTATCTTCGTCAAGAGAAGAAGTATCCTTCGTCTAACGTCGCAATCCTCCAATGGATAGAAGTCCATCATTTCTTACTTTCTTCTTTTCAGAGTTAGAACTATATTCTTGCATTTCCACCTCTGATTCCTTGGTGTTAAAGTCTGATACAGAGTCGGTATCATTGCTCATGTCAAAAGCGGCCCTCCATGATGTGTCATCACCAAATTTTCTAGCAGAATTTGTTGACCAAGCACTCGGACTATCCTCAGCCCTGGGTGAAACATCAAGAACACCAAAACAAGGTGAAGGATAACCTGTTGAACCATTTTCACTAGGCGCATAATTTGGTTTTCCTGATTCCTCGTCTTCATTTTTTGGATCTAACAGAAGAGATATCATCCATTGAACTTCTCTTTGTCCAAGGAGATCTCTTGAAAATAAAGTTATTCCGATCTTGGAAAGAACAAAACCTTCATCTTCAACTGTGATGTCTTTGCTCGAGTGAGAGATGGTGAAGAGAATGGTCTTCACTCTGCTTGCATGGGTGCTAGACTTTGAAGTAGAATAAATAGAATAAGATGATAGTTTCTTCCATAAGTAATAGATGTAGATCTCTCCTATGCTTCTAACTAAGTGTGGTTTTCAAAGAATAAGAGATTTTAAAACAAAATGCTTCCTACTGATTTTTGAGATCATTATTCATAACTATACAAGGTACCTTTGATATAGTGGATATGGTTTGGGAATTAGGAACCTATATCAAGGTAAGAGGTGGTTGACTTGGTCCATTCAAGGGATTCTAATTATCTAAGGATAAGAGTTAAATTTCTTTTGACCAAATCAATCTTTAGATCAGTGTAAAATAGGAGGAGGGAAGATAATTCCCTTAGAATCTACACTCTCTTTCAATGTTTTAGAGAGGTCTTCTTCATTCAATTATTGGATGGTAAGTTTCTCAAACTCATGAGTAAGGAGGAGTATAGTATTTTGATGTAATTGAAAAGGATTTCTCTTCCTTAGTGCATGTCGAGGTTCACTTGGAACCCTTGTGTTCATGTTTTGATATAATTCTCCATCACATCGAGCATTCATACCCCGCATTGCTATTACTTTGCAAGACGCAGGTAAACACTGATTGATATGCAAAATGTGTACCATACCTCCTCTTTCATATCATTTTATGCAGGACTTCTGTATGAAGTAAAGCAAAAGCAATTTCCCATTCGCCTATCATATGCAATGACCATAAAAAAAAGGCAAGGGCAAACATTGCGACATGTTGGAATCGCATTGAACAATGATGCCTTCTCACATGGCCAACTCTATGTAGCATTCTCAAGAGCTACTTCATCGCAACACGTTTACATTCCTCTTGGTGACAACCAATTTGGTAAAGCGGATGTCATATGCAATGTAGTGTACAGTGAAGCTCTCAGTGGTTCAATATTCAAGCATCACTGCATATGATCAACACATCCAGAACTTCCTATGTGATTGCCTACTAGGTCCACTTTCCCTCCACCAATTGTGTGTCCATTCAAAACATAAACACAAAATATAATGTCCACTTCGCTTTTCTTCCATTTCTATTTTGACATTTTTTGCATCTTTGCTCATGATTAGTTGAGGCCGCACTGCAAACGTCACGCATCACTGCAGGTGTGGAAGACCATCCATCTGCAGAGTATGCCTCCCTCACGATATATATGTCGAAGGTCTCGCCGGTAATGCAGCTCCAGCTAGAGATCAGCTGTGGGTCGGGAGGCATGCAGAGCAAGAGCGGCCGAATATACTTGATAGTTATTCGACGTCAGGACTATATACGACCGGAGCCAAAATTACCAAGCTCTGCAGTAGGTTTTCTCTAAGTTTAAAACATAGAAGCTCATTGATATTTTATCCCTTCCAACACCTTTTTCCCAATCTATCCTAACTAACCGATCCATTTTGTCCCAGCCAATTGAAATAAATAAACTGCTCAAAGGGGGAGCGCTCTGAATGGTGGAAACAATTTGGAATTCCTCCACTAGTTTAAAAGATATTGTGAGTCTGTGAACAACGGAATTATTACTCACTACGTGCCCTCATTTCTGCTTCTTCTTCTTAATTACCATCGAGTTTGTATTATCTTTGAGGTAGGGACCACGCCCCAATGGAGAGAAGATCTAAGGTCGGGAAGGAATGAAGTTCAAGGGCCTATCGCAGAAGGTCTCTCTAAGCATTCTGACATTGCGACAAAGGAAAAGGTGATTGATATTTTATCCAGTATGCATGTTAGACCAGTCTATCCAAGTGATGGACATGTCCACGATCTGCATTTTCCCCACATGACTTCGGATATCTTTGAATACAGATTACAATTTTGATGGGATTTTGATGACCACAAACCCAATCAAGGGCATAAATGACCACAGACTAGATCGAGTTCTTACTTTTTAATTCTATTCAATCAGCTGATTTCTCTATTTATTTTCTTTTTCTTTTCATCCCCGGATCCTTAATCACTCGATTTCTTTCTTTTAATTCTTTTCACTATCGATCTCTCTGCTTCTGTGCCCAGCCCCGTCTTGATGAAGCTACGCGCGAAAAAGAAGCTCAGCGCGATCAGCTAGGGGATTGGGTCCCCGAAGGCGGAGAAGGCGGCGACGAAGGTCAACGTTTTGGTCAATACCGCGGCGCCGAGCCCTAGCAGCACCACGGCACTGAGCGGGATCAGCTGCGTGATGATCTTAACGATCGTGGCCAAGAAGATCACCCGCAGCCATCAGGCTTCTTGCGAGACGACGCTTGGCGCGAGGACGAGCCAGATAACGGCACCGGTGAGAACCGACGCGGCTACACCAGACGATGACTGGATCAATCCCATAAACTGTCGTGTTAATCATGCGGTAAAACTCTGATTAATTTTTTAGGTCTTAATTAAGATATTAAAATCCTCCTGCCGGTTTTTTAAAAAGTTTTAAATATTTTTATGCTTGTGAAGAGGTGATGAAGGTTAATTCCCACTGTTTCAGATATCTCTGTAGTCCGAGATTTGTTTTTCTCCGGCAAGTTTGGGCGATTTTTGAGCTATAGATTGATCTTCAACTGGGATCCTCTTGGAGATTACCTTCGCTGGAAAGATGCATAACAGTGGGATCCGCGCGCGACAATGTCAACTTTCTGCGCCCGATCTATTTCAGATGCATAATAGTGGGATCCGAAAAGATCCGCGCCCGATCTGTTTTCCGCACCTGATCTATTATGCATCTTCCCACTGTTATGCATCTCCATCGCTCTCCATCGTTAGAGAATTGAGAATTTTTACTCGGTATGGAGTGAAGATGATGTAGGATATTTTAGAAATACTAATATTCCTACAAATTGGGGAGGATCTATGAATGATATCAAAGATGGATGTAAATATGAGTAGAGAAGAGAAAATGGAGAAATTATAAATTATATAGAGAAGAAGAATAATACTAAGATAATTCTATAATGAGGAAGAGAATTTAGAAGAGATGATACAAATGATTAATATATATATATATATATATATATATATATATATATTAGAGAATATAAAGATGGAATAAAGAATAGAAGTGATGGGATAGGGAAGATGTGGATGACGCGGTAATAAGATAAGACAAATAGAAGAAGAAGACGGATAATATTTATTATTAAATTATTAGGATAAGAGAATCAGGAATAGGAAGAGCAGAGAATTATATAAGAGAGGATAGAAAATGACAGAGAAGTCAACGTTGGACTTGAAGATATCGATGGAACTATTATTCACGAGTGGAGACAGGATGTTGCCTTAATATTTCGTGAAGTGGATGCTCATCGAATCACCGGAATGATCCAGGATCTTCCTCGATAGGCATTGGACGTGAAGTGTTGAAATGACGACAGAAAAGAGGGAGAACAAAAGGAAGATAGAATCAGAGATGAGAGAAGGTATGGGAGAATGGAGAAGACACAGGAAGAACAGTGAACACACAGGTAAAACGAACCAAAGGGTAAACCCAAATTTATCAAAAAACATCATCCTCTTTCAGTCACTTATAATTTTCATTTTATAGAAATGTAGGAGAGAGAAGTTACGGCGGAAGTTGCATCGCGTCGGTTTCTTTCGTTTTGGATAATCGGTCGACTCGGTGGGCATCCTTTGGCACTTACTTGGCGAGGTGATGAGATTTTACTGTGACGGTATTCATATTTTCGCACTTCACCCTGTTAGAAGTAGTTACGTCGTTGATTTTCCGTCGTCGGCTTTGTTGGGCAGCAGCTCGTTGCTGTCGTCCCTTGAGGACAAACCATTGGAAGAAAAGCCACCTCTCGAGCGCAAAGTGGACGATGAAGACGGACCCCACCAGATCTATCAGCTTCGAAATACACTTCACGGTGCGGACGTGATCGCTGGAGTCTAGAGCTTCCTTGCCGATTTGAGGCACTTCAACGCCTCGTTTTTGTTCCCGTGCATAAGTGGAAGATTTGCGCATAAGACTCTTTCTTCTGTGGCATTGACTTAATTCGTAGGGTTGATAAGGCGATAATCCCGTAGCTGCTTGATGAAATCGCGGCCGTGTAAGCGGCGTGTTGTTGAGATTTTTCTTGACGTCGAAGAGTTCTCCTGGATGGGGTGACGAGAAGGCGAAGTCGGGCGACGGGACGCTTCCATCCTCGTCACGCATTGACTAGGAATTTTGTAGGAGAGTTCGCTCCAAGTTGCTCACTAATTTAAATGGGTTTCTTTCCTACAGGTCAACGCCACGATAATCCTCATTATTTTGTGATGATGAAAGGTGAGAGGATAGCCCGTCGATCGTGGATGCTGCATCGCTGAGGTTAACGACGATAGTCGCTTATTGAGAATTTCCATTTCGTCTTTTAGTGAGTCCGCGATGGCCGTCAGCTGAGTGTTGCATGGTGGCCGGGTGTTTGGCATTCTTTCGTTAAACTCATCTTCAGTTTCTTTTGTACTCACTTTCTCCATTGTTTGAGAATCTTCTCTATCATCGCCTGAGGAAAGAAAGAGTAACTATATAATCTCGGAGATCCTCTCCCATATCGTCAGCACATTTTCTTAAAATCCTTGAACACGATCGCCATGTCGAAGTTCTTCTGCCCAAATCCGACTCTTTCTAGATTCATAATTGCTATCTCCCTAAGAGTAATCACCAGAGACGGCGTCTCACTTAACTCCACCAAACAGCTCGGAGTAGGAATGACGAAAACGGAGGCCTTATGAGGAACACCATGGAAACCCAGTTCCCTGAGAGACTGGTCAAACTCTAGGTCAAGCCCCTTTGAGCTAGCTTTGACCTCAGATATCATGCACTTTGTTCACAAATCCTTGAAACTCCATGTTGATCCTTTGGCATAGTTCACGTGGAAGTTATCATGTGTAGTATTGCTTTTCTGGTGACTGATATAGGAGTTAGGGAATTCTCTTAGGACTTGCGTAGAATAAGAAGATAGTGTATGTTCATAAGAATAGATCTCTTCTCAACTTTCTATTTATGGGTGGTTTTCAAAGAGAAGGAAAATACAAATAGATTCCTATTGATTTTCTTTTGAGATCATTATTTATAATTATATAAAATTACCTATGATATAGTGGATGTGGTTTGGAAATTAGGATCCTATATCAAGGTAAAAGGTGGTTGACTTGGTTCATTCAAGGGATTCTAATTATCTAAGGATAAGGCTAATTTCTTTTGACCAAATCAATCTTTAGGTCAGTATAAAATAAGAGAAGGAAGGGAAAATAATTCCCTTAAGATCTACACTCTCTTTAATTATTTCAACAGGTTTTCTTCATCCATTTAATGAATGGATAATTTATCAAGTTGGTGGATAAGGAGGAGGAGGATAGGTTCACTTAGAACCCTTGTGTTCATGTTTATAAAATAATTCTCCATCAGAAGATCTTCCTTTATTAACAGAGATCAGATTTCTATTAAAAATCTTCCTATACTTGGTTCCAACCAATATCTTCTATAACATAATATAATTTTGATGGGATTTTGATGAGCAAAGACCCGATCAAGGGCATAAATGAGCAAAGATCCGATCTGTTTCAAATCGGGTAGCCACTAGGTCAATTGATTTTATTAACCGATTCTAGATTGGAAATTTTTATATCGAGTCGCTGATAACATGCATTTATAACTTGAATTCTTACCCAAATTAACTCATATTCATGCTTATTTTATGTGAATATGATGCATGTTATCATACTTTTTAGGAATTTTCTTCATTGGCATGTCATTTTACTAAAGTTGATATTTATGCATAAATTAGGGATAATTTCATACTTAATAGATGATTAATCTTTTGTTTAAATGAATAGAAGTTAATCTCTGTTATGGAATGAGTTTTGACTTTAGTAAACATTTGGAAGAATGATTTTAGGATGAATTTATGATTTAAAATGTTTAAAGAGAAATGATTTAAGTAAATTATAATTCATCTTGATTTCTTCTTTCTAAATATGTTTTAAATAGCATAATATTAAAAAGGAAAGAATTTATGATCCAATGGAGAAAATTTCAATTAAAAAGGAGTTGTATTTTGAGAAATATGAATTTCTGAAGTTTTTGCTCTTTTTCCGATTTTTATTTGAATTTTAAAGTGATTTTTCGATTAATTTTCTTGTTAAAATCACGAAAAAGGGGGGTATTTTGGTCCACATGCCCTCGATTGATGACGTGGCAGGCGTACCTGACATGGCGACGAGCTGACGTGGCAAGGCGGTGATGTGGCGCGCGGGACCACCGCGCCGTTACGACGTGGCACTGAGGCCACGTGGCAGGACGCGTGTGGCCCGCGCGTGACGCGTGGATGACACGTGTGCGAATATATCATATAGTATATAAGCCTATTCTTAGAACTGGCTATTTACATTAATTCGTCTCCCTATCTAACCGCATCATTCTCCTTTATTTTCTCCATGTGGGACTATGTTCCCACACGGTTCTTACCTTGCAAGACGCGTGGCAGCACGATAGGCGTCGGATCCAATTGGGTCTGATCGCGGGGTGTCGATCGCGTGGACCCGAGTCCACGCGATCGCCACATCAAACACGTGCTTAAAATATATCTTAAGTGAAATGATCACAAGGCTTACCTTTCGCCACGTGGACGCGTCATGAGCGTCCGATCTTCGTCGAGACGAGGACAACGCGATCTCCATCGGACGGCCACGGGATCGCGCACTCGAGGCTGTCCAATCTACCTGGCTTCATCAATCCAACGGCCACATCGCGAAGCATAGGATTCTGATCTGACAGCCAGGATAATCCCTATTCGTGAACATCGGTGGAGCGTTGGATTCCGATCTTACGGGGTCGGTAGCGTGTGGAAGAACTCCACGATTGCGGCCCGATCGAACCGCGATCGCGGCGCAATCGAGCCGCGATCGAGGAGATTTTGCCATGGAATCGTCGCCGGTCGAACGGGTGGTAATCGAAGAAGGACTAACACCACGATCGACGCTCGATCACGATCCGATCGTGGCGCGATCGTGGCAAAAATCGCGGCGAAAATCGGGCCAAACGTGAAGCGAAATTGAAGCTGAAATCAAGCCGATTCGTCGCGGATTTGAAGCCACGACCCATGCCCAAAGAATCACCTCCACGACGCTTGAAAACCGCCCCACGAACGCTTCAATTGGCCACGATCTTCGGGCCAATTTCTTCTTTAAAACCCATGTATTTCTTCTTTTGTTCTTCAATTTTTGATCGATTCGTAAAGGAATTAAGCGAATTTCGAGGAAGATCCTTAGTTCATCGTGATCCCCCTGCGTTTAGACTCAATTCCGAAGGGATTGGAGAGGGATTGATCACGAATTCCTCCTTGATTTTATCGAATTTTCCCCTTCAATGAGAAAGTCCGTAAGAAAAGATCCGAGCAAATTCACTCTAATTTGCGCAAATTGGAGCTTAATTCTCGTGGCAATCAGGTTAGTAGTGAGATTTGATCGATTATCAAGAGGTAATTTGAGTTTTTATTAGATTTAGAGGTTTAATTTTGCAAATTAGTTCATATTGTTCTTCATTTTCCCCAAATTTCAGTCTGAAATTTTTCTGATTTTGAAGATAGGATATCTCTCTGATTATAATTCCAAATCACTTGATTTTGGTTTCATTGGATTTCTCTTTTCATCTGCTTTCCGTGGATAGAAATTTCATCAAATTCCGAGTTCATTTGACCCTTCAACTTAACGTTTGACCACGGACTGTTCATCTTTTATCAGAAGTCAAATGTTGACTTTCGGGGTCAATTACTTTTTATTGAAAAATCAGAATTTGATAATTTTGGTCTTTTTGGATTCCTCTGGTTCTTAGCTTTCCATTGACATATAAATTGCAAGATTTGGATTTCATTTGGGCATTCAATTTGAAGATTTCCTCTGAGGTGTTAATTTCGGGGAATTTCTTATCATTGATTTTTAATAATTCATAATAAATCCATTTCTTATCCAAAAATTACCAAATATATATCAATAAATTCCATTTTCTGTCTAGTTTCTAAATATCTACTTTTAGTAATCTTCTGACTCTATTTGATTCTCTGATTTTGCAGAACACCTACTGTTGGTCAAAGTCAATGCTTTGACTTTGACTTTTGACTTTTCTCTGTCAAATCCGAGATTTCAATTCTTAAAACTTCTTATTTACCTTATTTATATCATTTCCATATCTTACATCTTATTTTCTCTTATTTAAAACTCCTTTTAAACTTAAGTTTGACCAAGTCAAATCTGCGATTAAAGTCAACCCCTGCTCTCGTGGATCGACCCGATACTTACCCAATACTTGATTATTATATCTTGTCTTAGTGAGTTCGGTTTTATAAATTTTGTTTGACCATCGTCTTTGTGTTTTAACGACGCACGAAAAGGACACGTCAACCGATTACCTCTTCCTTGTCGCCCAACCGAAACCTCCCTACGCTCCATCTCCGCTTCCCCCCACCATCTCTGACGCCACCGTCCAGGCGAATTCCCCTCTCCCTTGCTGATTTTGCCTGCCCGCTCAGCCTCTTCTTCACCCTCATGATTCCACTTCCTCTCTTCTTGTGACCATCCCACTTCCCATTCCCTGCCCAGACGATTTCATCCCCTCTCGAGCTGAATTCTCCCATTCGGCTCTCCCACATCGCTCCCTCGATTCACCTCCATCTTCCTTCCTGCCCCTCCCCCAGCATTCCCAGAAATTGTTCCTTTGTCGATTTCACCTGCAAATCCACCCGCGTTGCGACCCAGCGCTGTGGGGGAGTCATTTCCGTGAAGTTTGACCCGCTCCGCATAATTCAACCATCTGCGATCTTCAGACTTGCCGCGGGGTTCTATTGATTGTGGAATTCTACCCCTCTACTACACGTGATCGAATTCTCTCCACCGCTCTCACGATTCATTCCCACGCGCGATCGGATTCCCTCTCACGCTCAGTCGAGCCCTCCCTCACACTCAGTCGAATTCACGTCTCCACAATCCGCCCAACACTCCCCCATTCTCATGGTCGAATGCTCCCCTTTCCCCCCAACCTGGCACGCCAGGATTAGTCGTCTCGACCCGCCTTGCACCAGCCTAGCCGTGCCCCCATGCCGCATTGCCAAATTGACGTGCTTCTGGCAACCATCTGTGCCATGTACAAACGATCTCCCCCGCCACAATCGACTGGGCTCTCGCCTCGCAAGTTAGGCACACATCTCCTTATCTTTACTTTGAAGTACTATTTTCTTCTAGTATTTCCCGCATCTGCTTCCACCATTGTTGGGACATAGTTAGGCCGAGTGACTAGATGACTCGAGTGGATTGAGATTGTGGTTCAATCCGTTGGCTTGACTGTCGAGCTTCCCGTCGATGACCCGAGGCTTCCCGCCTGCGTGGACATTGACCGGGAGGTCTCCCAGATTGACACTACTCAGCGCACTCCAAGAGTTCTGGAGACGACGTGTGGGAAAGTATTTGCTAGAACGTTCCTTCATAGTCATTCATCCTAGGGTATCCCCTTCCCTAGACTCACCCTTAGTGATTCGGTGCGTGACCGGGTTTACCACCTTGATCTTGCATCACTAGGCTTCAAATCGTTGTGACTAAGTTGCATCTGTTGGATTTGAGATGGAGCGTCAAGATTTAGCCACGTTGCTTGTGTTATAAGTAACACGTGAAATGCCTTCCGTTGGATCTTGACCTAATGTTTCAGATGTGTTTTTGTTAGTTTTAATCTTAACTATTATAACTCCTCAAATTAATGCTTGAGATGAAATCATTTTAAAAATGATTCGCCGACAAATGAGATTGCGCAGCGTACCCCTCACTTAAGTGACAATCAACGGTCTTCATTTAATGTGCGTATCGGATGATCCACATAACGCTACATCACCTTCGCACTTCAAATAGAAAAACTAAGTCTCACATGATTAAAAAGGATCATTGCCATTCAAGAGTCGATTTCTTCCTATTCTCTCAATAAAAATGTCACTTTCAAACACTCGCGGATAGGGAAATTGATCTAGAAGTGGTTGGAAGCAAGAGATTCAAGGATTTTGGTGTCTAGGCAGTTCCATTACGTGAAGAACCTAAGAATGATTTACAATGTGGAATAACATCTCAATTTATAAGCCCAATTGGGCGTAACCGTCGAATCAAGTTTCAATTCTTTGATCAACGGCAATGATGAAATGCCATCCTTCAAATCGTTATGATTAAGTGGCGTCCGTTGGATCTGAGATGGACCGTCGAGATTTAAGCACGTCGTGTGCGTTAAAAGTAATACGTGAAATGCCATCCGTTGGATCTTTATCAAATGCTTCTGATGCATTTTCATCGGTTTTAATCTCAGCCGTTATAAGTTCTCAAATCGATGGCTGAGATTAAATTAGTTTAAAAATGATTAGCTAAGGAAAGAGATTGCACCATGTACCCGTTGACTTAGGTGACGATTAACGGTCTTCATTTGATACGGTATCGAACAATCCACATAACGCCATGTGACATGTGCACTGAATATAGAAAAACAAAGTCCCAGATGACAAAAAATCATAAATTTGATGCGCATAGAATGTGTACGCAATTAAGGGGTTTGCAAAAATCTTTAATAGGGTGATGTCTTCTTAATCACATGCTGATGGAGAATTATTTCAAAACATGAACACAAGGGTTCCAAGTGAACCTATGCTCCTCCTTACTCATGAATTTGAGAAATTATCCATTCATTAGATGGATGAAGAACACCTCTCGAAATAAATTAAAGAGAGCGTAGATCTTAAGGGAATTATCTTCCCTTCTCCTATTTTACACTGATCTAAAGATTGACTTGGTCAAAAGATATTAGCCTTATCCTTAGATACTTAGAATTCTTTGAAAGGACCAAGTCAACCACCTTCTACCTTGATAATGCAAGCTTGTCGTAGCTCCGCCGAGGTTAGTCGCTTGGGATAGGTCCACGGCTATGCCATGGAGCGTGTCTGCAAGCTTCTGTCAGAGGCCTTCGGTCTCCAGACAGATCATAGATTCCGATGACTTGCTCTGCCTTGAAAGCCGAGAAGGCTATCTCTCGTTCTTCTCAGTTGCAAGCAAATAACGATAACATCATATTTCATTGAATCCAAACGTACACTATTTATGGAAGACAAAAGTAACTGCTTAAAAAAAAGGAAATTGGACCACGTTGCCACTATGCAGCATGTGTCCACTACATGATTAAGTCGATCATGCAGATACTGCACACGCATCGTGGGTTCACTCCACGATTTCTCCAACATTTCTCCCCCTAATCCTGGAGTGGACCAAGGTAATGAACTCCAAGTAGATATCGCATAGATTCTAGTTTCACCGCTGATAGTGCTTTTGTTAAGGAATCCGCTCTCTGTTCTTCTGTTCAGATGAATTCCACAATGATTTTTCCTTCCTCGACACATTCCCGAATGAAGTGGAATCTAGTATCAATGTGTTTGCTGCGCCCATGAAATACTGGGTTCTTCATCAGGGCAATCGCCGACTTGTTATCGACGAACATCTTCATTGGCTTCGGTTCTGCTCCAATTATCTCAGCTAACAAACTCCTGAGCCAAAGTGCGTGACATGTTGCTGCCGTTGCTGGCATGAATTCAGCTTCGCATGATGAAAGAGCGACTGTCTTCTGTTTCTGTGAATTCCAAGCCACAAGACACTTCTTACGTAGAACGCCATGCCGCTCGTACTCTTACGATCGTCCATGTCGCCAGCCATATCACTATCTGTGAAACCTGTGATTTCTTCTGCTACTCCTCCTCTGCCATACACTAAACCATAATGCATTGTACCCTTCAAATATCTCAGATTTTGTTTCACTGCCTTGTGATGCATCACAGTCGGCCGCTCCATGAATCTGCTCGCCATGCCAACTGCAAAAGAAAGATCCGGCCAAGTATGGAGTAGGTACCTGAGACACCTGATGATGCGTCGGTACTCCGAGGCATCTACCGGGTGACCTTTTTCATCTTTATGAAGATGAATCTTGGGCTCCATGGGATATTTGGTAGGGTTACACTCCAACATCCCAAATTGTCCAAGTATTTTCTTGGCATACATAGATTGCTTGATCGTAATCACCTTGTTCTCTTGTGCTACTTCAATTCCGAGGTACTAATGAAGCATCCCACGATCGCTCATGTCGAATTCACCAAACATTTTCTTCTTGAAATCTGCTATTGTTGCTGCATCTTCTCCCGTCACAATCAAGTCGTCGACATATACACCGACGATAATACTTGCACCAATCTCACCGCGAATGTACACTGCCTGCTCCTGTGTACATTTCATAAATCCAAGATTTTTCAAACTCTTGTCAAGACATGTGTTCCATGCCCGTGGCGCTTGTCGGAGACTGTACAACGCCTTGTGAAGCTTATATACAAAGTTCTCTTTGCCTTGTACTACATACTCCTCTGGTTGAGCCACATATACTTCTTCTCGGAGCTCTCCGTTGAGAAATGCCGATTTAATGTCAAGATGGTCTACTTGCCACCCATAATTTGCAGCCACTGCTAGAATGACACGTATTATGTCAAGTCGAGCAACCGGTGCAAACACTTCATCAAAATCTACTCCTTGCTGTTGAGTGTAGCCCTTTGCTACCAATTTTGCTTTGTATTTGATAATCTCCCCGTTAGAATTTTCTTTAGCTTGAAAACCCATTTAAGGCCAATAACTTTGTGTCTCACGGGGAGTTCCGTCAAAGACCAGGTTTCATTTTTCTTAATTGCCTCGATTTCCATCTTCATTGCTTGCTCCCATGTTGCCTGTCCTACTGCCTCTCGATAGCACGATGGCTCCTCCTCTTCAATTAGAAGAGCCTCCTCCTCTATTTCTTCCTCATGCTCCACCCTCAATGCATCTCTTAGAATATCACTGATATTTATATACCGAATAGGACCATCATTTAACTCCTCTTCTTCTGCAATTTCTGTCAAGGTTTGCGACGGAGAGATTGAAGCCGCAGTTGATGCCATAGTTGATGTCGCAGGATTTGGACTTCCCCTTCCAATAGTATTGTTGTTAGTGTCCATTTCCATTATTGGCATCCTTGAAACTACTTGAGTTTTTGGTTCTTCAACCTTGAAACCCGAAGACCTTCCATCATCAACCTTCCAATTCCATTTCATATTTTCTTCAAAAATTACGTCTCGGCTAACATGGATTTCTCCTTTATGGGGATTAAACAATCGGTGTGCTTTGCTGCCATCCTCGACGCCGAGATACACCATTAGAATATTCCTGTAATCGAGTTTTTTAAGGTTCGGGGTGATTACCTTTACATGACCTTTGCATCAGAACACGCGTAGGTGGCCGAGGTGAGGCTTCTTTCCGTGCCATACTTCAAATGGCATTCGGCTGCCTAATGCTTTTGTTGGCAGTCGATTAAGGAGGTGGACAGAATGTCTTACAGCCTCACCCCAAAATTCTCCAGGAACGCTCATACTCTTTAGAAGTGATCGAGCCATCCCCATTACGGTCCTGTTTCTCTACTCCACCACTTCGTTCTGCTGCGGTGTGTATGGGGCTGTATATTGACGATCAATGCCCACATCTTCACACAACCAAGTGAAGTTATTTGAGAGAAACTCTCCCCCCCCCCATCTGTGCAAAGTATTTTGATGCATCGATTATGCGAATTCTCCACTAACCTCTTGAATTTTTCAAACATTAGTAATGCATGATCCTTTGTCTTTATCACATAAATCCACATCCATCATGAGAAATCACCGACTAAGAGCATGAAATAATGACTTCCACCTATCATTGCTGGTGAAATCGGGTCGCATAGATCAGCATGAATCAATTCAAGTGATTTTGATGCTCGGTAATTCGTGGACGCCGGAAACGAAAGCCGTGTTTGTTTGCCTGCCAAATAGTCTTGACATACCTGTTGTGGGTGTGTAATTGGAGGACCTCCTCCTGCCATTTCCTTGTCAACAAGAAGCTTCAAGGTTGTGAAGTTTACGTGACCAAGCCTCGCATGCCAGAGCCACGCTGAATCACTGATACTTGACAAGAGACAAATCGGAAGTGCCTGATTTAATTCGATCTTATAAAGTCGATTTAAAGAGCGCTTCACCTTCATAATTAGCCGACAAGGATCTTTGTAGAACACCTCAAGCTCATCCTCATCTATCATGATTTTATGACCACTCTCTGTAAGTTGACCAAAACTTACCAGGTTACTGCATAAACTGGGGATATAGTAGACCTCCTCGAGCGTCCACTGCTCCCCATTCCTACATCTAAATACGATAGTGCCTTTTCCTTGTATTTTCACCGGGCTACCGTCCCCAAATTTCACACTCCCAGAATATCTCTCATCAAGATTCTAATTTGTTCCTATCCCCGGTCATATGGTTGCTTGCTCCGTTCTCAAGATGCCACGTTGTAGATGGTGGAGGAGCGCAATTTGCTTGATATAGCTCTGGACAAATATTGTCTTCAATTAATAAAGCACAGTCTTGCTGCGGATGAAGATTTCCAAGTACCGGTGATCCAGAATCTTGTAATGGCACCTCTTGTTCTTGGTGAGAAAACGCATTTGAAATATACGACCTCTCCTCTAATACCGTTAGCAATAATGCTGGCTCGGTATCACTCTGCGTCAAGTTTGCTTCAATTTTCTTTTTGCTCAACGCTTTGCAATGAGTTGAGTAGTGACCCATCTCATCACAGTTGTAGCACCGGATGTGGCTTTTGTCACGACCTCCATTATTGTAACCCCCCTTAGTGCCGGTATGCGATGCATTTCCTCTTCCTCCCCTACCATTTCCTCTGTCGCGAGTCTTGCAGCGATTTCTGCCATCTGCGGAAGTTTTACCTTTCTGGTTCGACGAGATTTCACCACCGTTTTTTTTCTGCCGTGATTCACATTCTCCTTTTGAGAGAAGAAGTTGACCATTGATCATTAAACCACCGCCTGGAGTGCGCGATCGTGTAGGATCTTCATACTCCTTTTAGCCAGAGACAACCTCTTCGAACGACATTTCCTCTAAATTGCAGAACTGCTCGACGCCAGCGATGATAGGAAGGTACTTATCTGGAACAGTATCGTAAAATTTTCTAACCATCGCGGACTCCTTTAACATTCCACCAACGTTAGAGTACTGCATGGAGATGGTTGTGATTCTCCCGGCGTACTGATCAAGAGTCTCCCCATCAGTCATCCGCAAGGTGCTGAAGTCGCTTTTCAATGCTTGGAGACGTGCATTTTTCACACGATCAGCCCCAACAAACCTTGTCTTTAGAGATTCCCAGATTTCCTTCGACGTGTTCTTCTTTGCAACCTGCATTAGAAGATCTTCGGGTAAGACCTGAAGAATATGAGCCTTCGCTTTTCGATCAAGCTTCAAATCAACAGTCGTGTTGGTCGTTGGCTGGATCGCTGCCCATATGCCTTGGTACTCCATGATCGCTTGAACCCGGATCGCCCACCCGGCGTAATTTGATGATGTAAGTAATGGATACTGGTACATTCCTGCACCACCATTACCGCTGCCACTTGTGGAGCCTCCTGCGCCACCACTGACTGTTCTGGTCGTCATTGCCTCCATTAAGAAGATTGTAGAGCTAACCTTGCTCTGATACCAAATGAAAGCCGAGAAGGCCATCTCTATTTTTAGAAGACAAAAGTAACTGCTTAAAATAAGGAAATTGGACCACGTTGCCACTATGCAGCATGTGTCCACTAGATGATTAAGCCGATACTGCACAGGCATCTAGGGTTCACTCTCTCTCTTTCCCCCTAATTCTCCCCGTCTCTCTCCCAATCTGAATCTCCCTCCCTCGCTTTCTCTCTCCGGTCTCCTCTCTCAGCCCAGTCACTTTCATCTCTCTCTCAAAACCCTACAGTCTTGTCTCTCCCGTCTCCTCTTCTGTTTCTCACATCGCCTCTCTCTCCTCTCAATCCACCGTCGGTGTCTCTCTCCCGATTTTTCTCTCATCGCTCTCCCTCTCCGTCTCTCTCTCTCTCTCTCTCTCAATATCCCCTCCTTCTCTCAGTCTCTCTCTCTCATCCCAATCTTCATCTCAATGAAGCGATATCTGCCCATCTCTCTTCTCCGTTTTCTCCTATCTCTCTCCGTCTTCTTGCAGTCGTGTCGCCGACTGCAGCGGCGATGACTGCCGGAGACGACGAGAGAAACGGATACGATTGGCAGATGAGAGCTCCCGAAGATGCAAACACGTACGCGCACGCTGTCTCATCCAACTCTGATGCCTCGCTCCTTCCGGCAAAACCTTCTCATGGGAGTCGATGTCGATTCAGTTTTATCTGTCAGTCAAGCCATCACGTAGAATTTCTCGCTTCAGCTTCGATTTTCTGCTGGCAGTTTTCCTACGATGATTCATCTGGAACTGCCATGTTCGTCGCTTGATTCGTGGGCGAAGCTCGTGTATAGGTGCCGCGCACGTCCGCGGCAGCTCGACCAAGTCCACGCACTCCTCGTCACCGCCGGGTTCTTCCTTCCCCGGAAAGTCGGCCCTCGTTCTTCTTTGGGGGAAGAAGGGGAACACGGGGAGAGGTCCGCCTTCGTGTACAACATCCTGATCGCGGCGTGCGTCCGCGGAGATAGACTGCAGATCAACGGCGCCGCCGCAATCCGTCTTTTCGCCCAAATGCTCGCCCAGCAGACGCGCCCTAACGGCTTCACCTTCCCGCCCCTCGTGAAGTCGCTCACTTCGTCCAGGGAATGAACGGACGGGCAATCCATGCCCAGCTGGTCTCGCGAGGCCTCGTATCTGATAACTTTGTCAATAGTGGGATGGTGAAGCTCTATTCGCAGGCGGGGGATAACCCCTCTGCACTGAAGGTGTTCGACGAGAATCCCCTACCGGACATGGCCTCCTGCAATGCCCTCCTGGACTCGCTCTGCAAGAACGGCCAAGTAGCGATAGCTGAGAGGATCTTCTATGGGCTGTCCCGTCCGGGATGTGGTCTCTTGGACAACGCTGATTGACGGGTTTCTCGCAAACGGGTTCCCTAGACGAGGCTCTCCGCTTATTCAAGGAGATGTGCCGAGAGCCGACGAGCCCCAACGAGGCCACGCTGCTCTGCGCGCTCTCAGCGTGTGCGAATTCCAAGGCTCTGGCAGCCCCTCTCGAGGGGAAGCAACTCCATGGCTACATCCTCAGGAAAGGACTACACCTCCGCGCCTTCCTAGGCACAGCGCTCATCGACATGTATGGGAAGCGCGGGCGCGTCCGCTGCGCATTCAATGTGTTTCACCAAATGCTGCACAGAGAGATCTGCACTTGGAACGCCATGATCGCTACACTAGCTCGCAATGGAGATGAAGCCAGAGCTCTGGATCTTTTCAGGAAGCTGGGTAGGCCCAACGCACTCACCTTTGTCTCCGCGCTGACGGCCTGCGCGCGTGCCGGCCTGGTCGACGAGGGCCTGGGACTGTTTGCGTCCATGCGCCGAGACTACGGCATTGTGCCAGGAATGGAGCACTGCGGCTGCATGGTGGACATGCTGGGCCGGGCAGCTTTGCTTGAGGAGGCGGCAGAGTTTATCGCCGCCATGCCATTCCCAGCTGATGACTCAGTGTGGGGAGCCCTCCTCAGTGCCTGCCGCCTGCATGGAAACGCTGTCATGGCAACGACAGCTGCAAAGCGCCTGCTAGCGTTGAAGCCAGGCCAAGGCGGCAGGTATGCCGCCTTGTGGAGCACTTATGCTGGCGAGGGGATGTGGGCCTCGGCTCGCCAGGCTTAAGGCCGCCATGGATAAAACCGGCGTGAGGAAGACACCTGGCTCTAGCTGGCTTGAAACTGGCTCTCCAAGTTTGGAGCTTTCTATTGAGAATTGCTGTGGCTGAGGAAAGCGACCATAGATTGGGGACGGTGACATGATTTAGCCAGATTCATTATCCCCAAGCACATTGATGAGAGCTGTTTACATAGCCTGCAGAAGACACGCCATGAACTCAGAAAATATTTCTTGAAGTTCTGCATGTGAAAGCTTGGGGCGTACCTGAAAGGATATTGCCAGACAATTTCTGACGAATTCTGCATCATCAGGAGCATTAGAACCTGAAATCAGACCGAAAGTATCTCCCAGCTTGGTGTGAAATCTGTCACAACGGCCAGTGAACTGACAAAATGACCAAAATGATACCTTTGTCCGAGTTCTTGCTCTCTAGACTTCTGATTGATGAGAAAATGTTCTCCTCAATGCGAGCAAATGAATCCAGCAGACAATTCAACCTACAAGCCATTTACAACACCAAATCAAAGCCTGTGTGTGAGACAAAAGACCTCAGCAGTCTAGAAATACAGATTCAAGCATTGAGATCTGTCAAGAACAGGGAGGTATTGAAGCTTCACTAAACGCAAGACAAGTTTTGACGAAGCCTGGAGATCGAGCTTTCAGCACCCAAGCACCGGAAAAAGGAAGATACTTCAAGAAGATAGGTTGGACTACCCAAAAGGCTTTCAATTCTCGTCATGGTATCAGAGCCATCGATCTTGAGATGAGATCGCTTTTTCTCTCTTCTTCCCGATGCTTTTCTCCACTCGATACCAGCGCGTGAACGTGACTCTGCTGTCACGAAATCAGAAAAACCAGGGAACTGGAGATACTCGAACGTCGTCAGAAGGTGGTCGTCGTTCTGTTCTACGAATCTACGGGAGGTTCATGGCAAAAATTCGAAGAAAACTAGAGAGACTCAAAATCTTGATCTGCCAATCTGCGGGGTCGGAAAAGTCAGGGAACTTCTACGCACAACAGTAAGGATATTAGAAGAACTAAATAAACAAAAATCTTCATCTTGAGTTGACTTTGAGTTTCAACTAATCACTTTGACTTCTTGTTGATTGATTGATTTGACTTCTTACTTATCTGCCCTTCAATATTTTGATTATCTAGAAAATGATCCAGTATGGTTGAATCTAGAGGATGATCCTAAACATCTATAAAATGAATGATCTATGATGTGATTTACTCATCATCTATGCTTGATATTGATCTGAATTGAACCCTAAAACTTTATTCTAGATATATGCTGGAAATCAATCTGAAACACATCTAAAATTTCCTAAATCATAAATTGAAAAAGAAATGAAGCACCAAGGATAATCAGAAATTTCATCTAAGCTTACTCCACAATCTCCTCAAAATCTACATAAAGTCCAATCAACAAATCACCCAAAATTTTTCTTCCGTCCAACCCTAATTTTGGACCAAAAATGACATGAAATTCCCCTTTAAAATACTTCAAATTAAACCTAAAGATAATCTCAAAGTTATCCCTAAATTCACACCTAATTGGTACTTAATCAGACCTCAAAATAGATATTGATCAGACCTTGAAATTGATCTTATTCAGATTTCTAAGTCAGCGCTTATCTGACCTAAAATCAGTCAATTAGAAATAAACTGACCTAGAAAATACAAATCAAACTCAAATCAAACATGCACAAAAAACAACCACATGTAAAATATGTTTTCAAGAAGGAAATAAGGATGAATTAAAATTTCATTAAATAATTTCTAATTAAACATTCTAAATCATAAATTCATCCTAAAATCATCCTTCCAAACATTTACTAAAGTCAAAACTCATTTAATAATAGAGATTAACTCTTGTTAATCTAAACAAAAGATTAATCATCTCTTAAGCATGAAATTATCTCTAATTTATGCATAAATATCAACTTTAGTGAAATGACATGCCAATGGAGAAAATTCCTAAAAAGTATGATAACATGCATCATATTCACATAAAATAAGCATGAATATGAATTAATTAGGGTAAGAATTCAGGTTATAAATGCATGTTATCAGGTACCTACAACAACAAAGACATGCCTTTCTCATATCATTTGGGCAAAAAATATCAATCCAATTCTAAAATTATTTGATATAATATTTCATAAACATCAATAAACCACCGATGTAAATCATCAAACTCATATTCAACTAATATTCAATTTTTTAATGAATCACTTGAAAAATTAAAAACTCATTCCTTTTGAGGCTTTGAAAATATTTTGATAATTTCATCAAAAGGAAAGTTAATTGATCAAAAAGTATTCCTAAATCCTAATGAGATAAATAATTTTGATGGAATCACTTCAAAATTTTAAACGTCAAAATTTTAAATTTTCAAAATTTCATAAACATTCAAAAAGACAACAAATTCAACATATATCGAAAGTTAATTTCTTAACAGAATGTCTACTAATTGACTAAAAGTAATTCCTTTGAGGCTTTGAAGAAAATTCTATCATATCATCAAAAACCAAGTTAACTTTTCCAAAGGTATTTGAAGCTCATTTTTTTTAATCCTCATTCAATCCTTTTAAATGTCAACGATTTTCTTAAAAGGACAATTTCTTGACCAAAACTAAGAAATTTGATAAAAATTTCAGACCCTTGAGACCATCATCTTGTGACTTGAAATTTGAAGAAGGCAACCATTAGATCAAAATTTGCATCTAGTTGATTGAAACTCATTAAATTAATTAGAAAGTTCACTATTAAGATAATCAAGTTCATCAAGGCACACATTTCATGGATAATTCAAGGAATTAGCCTTGTTTGATCTCTTTTGACAACAAATATCTTTTTCATTACCCAAATTTTATTGATACCCTTAAATAAAGAGAGTTGTGAAAAAAGAATTTTGAAGATGAAGAAAATAATCGGTCAGTTTCAAAGTAGACATAAATCTACATTCTTTATTTGTAAGCTGACCAGATGAATCTGCGAGGTCATTGAATACAAGCGGAGATGTGTCAAAAACAAATGCAAACTCACAAATTTTGAGAAATAATCACGAATTAGATAGTTTAATGGTGAATAAGGGTCGAATCCACAAAGAATTAAGGTATTTTTTAGGTATTTCTTAAAATTTGATCAAATCAAACAATGAATTGAGGTGAAAAATTAGGAAATTTGATAAAATTTAGAAAAATAACTTTAAGATAAATCCACGGAATCTAAAATCACTTGATTTGGATCAAGATTCGTGGAGAAATTGAGAAGTGAAAAATCAGATATAATTTCCAAATGTGAAGAGAGAGAGAAAAAATATACTATAAAATTAACCTAATCTACGATTCAAAATTGAAATATAATGTTATAGGAAGAAGTATTATGAGAAAACATGAATTCTAACCTGAGATAACGTTCAAAATGATCCAATTGATCGCCGGATCAAAAGCTTTTTTTATTCCCGCAATTTTGAAGACAATCGTCCACATTCAAAAAGCAAATTCTCCCTATTCTCTCCACAAAAACTCACTTTCAAACACTCATTGGATGCGGAAATTGATCTAGAAGATGAAGAAAGAAAGAGATTCAAGAATTGAGATGTCTAAATAGTTCGATTACTCGAAACACCCTTGAATGGTTTACATCATCGAAGAACATGTGTATTTATAGGCTAAATTGGGCATGGTCGTTGGATTTGATTCTTCATCTTCAATCAACGGCTCAGATGAAATGCTTACATATAAATCATTGTCATTAAGTCGCGTCCATTTGATCGAAGATGGAGCCCTTAGATTTTTCTCACATCATACGTGAAGAAGAAGCGTCTCTTAACATATGTCGTTTGATCTTCATCAAGCGTTCGAGGTGAGTCCACATGTCCATGGGAGTCCATAGGGCACTTTTAATCTCAACCATTATAACTCCCAAGATGAGCGGCTGAGATTAATTCACTTTAAAATCGACGATCGCATACCCCCTCGAGTAAGTGAAAATCGACGATCGCGATTAAATCACGAGATCATATGCTCGAGATTGTGTCACGTCACCTGCGAATAAAAACAGAAACAAGTAATCCTATATGGAAAAAATCCAAGTAAACCGACGGGTATATAAGTAATAAGAGATGAATGAGTTAGCAAAAATCATGAAAAGGGTGCTTAATCTCACTAATCACACACCCGCACAAGTATGCACACACACATGCATACGCGCACACACGCATACGTGTGCGCCACGTGTCGTGTACATACACTACCACGTGACGACACATTTTTTCTCCCACCACGTCAGTTGCCACATCAGCACGCAATAAAATTGTAATTTTTATTCATTTTAATTCAAAATAAATCAAAATTAAATTCATAAAAAATCAGAAAAATTCTAAAAAATCCTTAAAAATTAGAAAATTCATATCTTTTAAAATATAACTCTAAATTAATCTAAATGTATTTATTTAGATCAGAAATTAAATAATCTATCATTTTAAAAATTCAAATTTAATAAAAAACAAGAGAATAAATTTTTATTTCAAAAATATACTCATTTCTCTTAGAAATTAAAACTTAAAAAAATAAATGAGTGAATAAAAAGTATTTTCTCTTATTATTTAATATTAAAACCTAAATTATAGTCTCAAATATATATATGAGAATAATTTATTCTAAAATATATTATTTTAATTATGCATAATTATCCCTAAAATAATGTATTTTGAGATTATAACTTAAATTTTTATAGAATGATAGATATACACTCAAAACATAATAACATGCATAAGAATATAAAATTGTATGCCTTAATTTACATTAATAATCATATAATTGCACGAGTAAATTTCATGTTATCATAAGCCTTGTGATATTTGTGATTTTTATATAATAAAATTAAACGACACAAAAATGAAGATTGAATTCATGATCCATAAAAAAACTTTAGCAAAAAATGATTATATTTTGGAAGATATGCATTTTCTAGGTTAGAGGATTTTTTGGATTTTGAAGAATTTTAAGATTTTAAGGAATAATTAAAAGGGAAATGAATTTTCAAAAGGTTGATTTTTTTGGATTTTTAGGAATATTTTTGGATTTTTAAGAAAATATGTTTTCGTTTTTAGGCATTTCTATAAAGGGAAATGAATGTTATAAGGGTTGACAATTTTTATGGATTTTTCAAAGTTTTTAAGAATTTTTTTAATGAATTTTTCAAAAGGAAAAGGGCAAAAATAGGTGGCATGTTGTGGCAACTGACAAGGCGCGTGAGGAGCTAGCCAACATGGCAACAACCCATGTGGCACTAATGCAATGCTTATTTATTGCTTACACAAAGGCTCGTGTGACACTCAACCGATGCTTATTCAGGCACCTACATAGGACCATGTGGTTAATGGATAATGAGGAGGCTAATAGATATTTAAGTTTCATTTGATCATAGGACTTTTCAAATCAACAAAAATCATTTTTCAATATGTAGTAGTGAAAAGTAAAAAATTTCTAATGTGGGATTATCTTTCTCAAAACCTCAAGTGATTTGGCAAGACAAAAGCCCTTTCACCAAGAAGCAATATAGTGAAAAATGGATCTAGTGGACCATGGTCTACTGTATCTAGCAATATTTGGTGATAGTTGTAGATATATTCAGCAAATATCTACCAATATCAAGTGATATCTATCATCTAGCATCATATGTCCATGTCCTAGCTCCAACACTATTTGTCATCTAATCAGTCATCCATCAACCACCTAATCTCCATTTATCCATTTGATATACAACATTCCTAAACAATCATCCAAACTCATGATATTAAAAATTGGAACAAATTTCAAACAGGTAACTACTAGTTGTAGGGTGAAACTGTTGGGTTCTGAGGTCGATAAACTTTCAGAAATTTTGATCAAAACATGGAATGTAATGGAATACATTGAATTGGATATTCAAAACATCAAAACATTGAGGCACCAAGAACAGATGATCCTATCATCTAGTATGTAAGAGAAAACATACTTACTGGTTCCCTTGAAAGGAGTTCTTGAAGCTATTCAAATGTCTAGCCTCTAGCGGTATCCACACAATCTCCAGATAGCTGAAATCTCTTCTTCAAAGCTCTTCACCAAGAGAGAAAAAGAAGAAAGGAGAGAATTCCCACAAAGCTTGCATGAGCACCTTGAGTTGTGGTCATTCTCTCCCTATTTATAGACATTTAGTATGTGGATTTTTCATAAAAACTCTCATAATTATGTCTATATCCACAACATCCATAGAACTTATGTGTGTAACCCTCTAGGTCTATATATCTCACTAGTTAATAACTTTATAGAAAAAATAACATCTTATTGGTCAACCTTAATTAAGTATCTACATCAACATATAAATTGATTAATCAAGAATCAATTAAACCTAATCGATAGGTTGAGTTACCCGCCCATTAGGTGCCGAGCTACACTATGTACTCTAGGAGATATGGAGTATGTAAGAGCTGCCCTTATAGAACCTTTTCGTCGTCGATTACCATGTATGTATAATCTTTTCATCTGCATGAGACTTATGAATGACTTAGGATATGGTCAACTATCAAACCCTAATTGATCACTCAAGTTAGTACCGATGCATGTAGGAAATCATCTGGAACTCTTTCTCTGATATTTCTACTACCTTGGCCAAGGAATTCATCACATATCATTCCTTGAGTCAATCTTCTCAAATACTGAGGGTAGATGATCTCATCTTGATCACATAATCATCTTGATGGACTTCATGTCATATCCAATATATGATATTTTAAATATCTCGTGGTTGGGTATTCATTAGTTATAATCAAAATACGATTATCCATTCACAAGATGTCTTTTGTGTCTCAAGTTAAAGGACCGCACACACAACTATGACATGAATCAACCTGATTGACCCTTCGGTATAATTACCATTCACGGATTCAAACGAATCAATTCAGTGAACTCTTTCTCCAAAGAGCACCCACTAGCTATCCTTAGTGTCTCTACACTGATGGCTATAAGATTAGTCATATTCATCATATGAGTCGGATTAGATAGTGTTATTCTTTCTAGATAATTCGATATCCTTCTTGAATATCTCATGAATAAGAATGTTTATAACATATCTTTAAGGACTAGTGATCACTGTATTATGATCTCATCATAATTCTTTTAGTCATTGCATATGCTCATGAACTTCATTGAAAACATCACATAGGAATGACAATGAATAAATTTCATTTTAATAAACATAAACGAGATACATGGAAGTGTGATTGGCTTATAGGCCACACAATATCTATCATGAATAATCTAGTAAGGTCACTTTTGTTTGACCAAGAATAACTAGACCAGGCCTCAGCCATCCCAACCCATGCTAGCCCAAAGGGATTTTTAGTAAAAACTTCCACTACCCCAAGGGAGATAAATATTTTGAAAGGATATCCATGACTTGAGGGTAATATTAGTGATTAACAAAGATCCCTTTTGCAAATGGCATTGAAATAACCTATCAAAATCCTCTTAAAAAACACTAAAATATTTCTTTTAGATGTGAGATAAAACTCTCTTCTCTCTCTTGTCCGGTCTCCATATTATTTATGCACATTGGCCTATGATGATCAGAGAGCCAATCCTCAAAGTTTTTTTATGTGCTAGATTTCAAGCATGTGACCAGATAGCTCATTTTTTATATTTATGAGCTTAATTTTTTGTTAGGGAGAAAGGTGGCAACATACTTATACAAAGTTGTGGTTTTGATTTATTGAAGAGATCTTAAAATTTCTATATTGATGCATGTTGGTCCTCAAAAGGGAGAGTTATAATCACGTGTAGTCTTATTTCCCATCCTTGATTCTTGAATTAGAGTATCTAAGCAACAACTAAGGTAGACACATAGTTGAATAAGGTTTTAACTATCCTCACTTGAAGAACAGAAAACGGATGCACCTACATCCGATTCTCTTTATATTATTTATTCTTTTTACGTAAAACTATTTTTAGCTATTCTCTTTACAAATAAAGTAAAAATATCCAAGCACTTGAAAAAGAAAAAAGCCACTTGTCAATTGTATTTGTTTTCTTTGACCTTGATTTTTGGATGAGAGTATCTCATCAATGTGAAAGGTAGGTGCACATTTGGTCAATGTTGTGGATTGTCTAAATTGAATAACAAAAAAATCGGTATGTCTACCTCCTCTGCTATCTATATTGGTGCATGCGTGGAAAGTGAAAAATAAGGAATTGATCTTTTTTTCCCTTTTTTCTATGAGCTTTATTTCTAAAGTAATGTACCTCATCAATGTTGGGATCTAATACTCGACAAGCTGTCCATATTTTTTTACTACAAAAATGATTGCAACGGAAGATGTTAAATCAAAACATTTAACAAAGTTGAAGCACAAAAGATAGATGATCTCATCATCCATTTTAGATGATGCTTATCATCCATTATAAATGATCCTATCGTTTATTATAGAATAAAATTCGTACTTATAGGGTTCATTTGAAAGAGTTCTTCAACCGTTAAAGCATCCAGCCTCTAGCAGTATCCACATAGTCTTTGGACAATTGGATCTCCTCTTGAACACTTGTGACCACTGGGGGAAGAGAAGAGAGGAGAGAATTTCTACAAGGCTTGCATGAGCGTCTTTATTATGGTCGTTCCCCCCTTATTAGACTTTGGGAATATAAAATTTTCACAAAAAACCCTTAGTATTATGTCTATTTTTACCGATGTCCATTGACCTTATGTGTGTGATCCTCTAGGTCTATATATCTTTCTAGTTAATGACTCTATTGACCCAATAACACTTATTAGTCTTCCTTATCAATTAACTATATCAACATATAGATTAATTGGCTAAGGATTGATTTAACCCTATAGACAAGTTGAGTCGCTAACTTGATAGGTGCCAAGCTACACCACATGCTTTGGGAGATATGAAGTATATGGGAACTCTTGTTGTCATCGGTTACTGTGTACATATAATCATTCATCCGCACAAGACTATGAATGACTTAGGGTATGGTTTACTATCAATCCCTGATTGGCTAATCAATTTAGTACAAATGCAAATAGGAAATCATCGAGAACAATTTCTCTAATATTTCTACTACCTTGGCATACTATTTAATCACATCTCATTCCTTGAGTTGATCTCCTCTTATATTGAGGACGGATGGTCACAAATTGACTATTCATGTCGTATCCAATCTATGATGTTTTAGAGATCTCGTGGCTAGGGATTCGTAAGTCATAGTCAAAACACGATCATCTATCCACAAGATGTCTTTAGTGTCTCAAGTCAAAAGACCACATACACAATCGTGACATGAATCAACTTGATTGAAAGTTTGGCATGATATCATTTCACAGATTCATATGAACCAGAAAGATTCAGTGAACTCTTTCTGCACCGATGGCCATAGGATCATCTATACTCATGATGTGAATTGAATTAGATAATATTATTCTTTCTGGATAATTCGATGTACTTCTTGAATATCTCACAAAATAGGAATATTTAGAACATATGTTTAAAGAGCAACAATCAATATATTATGATCTCATCACAATTCACTTGATCATTGCATATGTTTATAGAGTTTCATTGCAAACATCACACAAGAATAACAATAAATAAAATTTTATTTCAATGAATATAAACGAAAGATGGCAGTGTGATTGGCTTCCAAGCCACATAATATCTATCAATCAATAGGAAAGGTGGCCGCATATCATCCTATATTGATGTATTTTGCACATTGTAGCTAATTCTCAACTTATTGTTTTGATGGATTACAACTCTCTAAATATAATATAATCTCTTGCTACGACCTCAAAGATGTATTTATGTGACTATATTTTCCATTGATGGGAAAGCAGAAATGATTAAATATATATTTTTTATTATTAAGTTAGCCACATGTGGATGTTGATGCTATTGGTAATGTGAATAAACTCGTGACCTCTGTGATTTCTTGATTTTAAGGAGTATTTTTAGATTATTTTGAAGTTTATTTGATTGATTATAGGTCTTTAAATGTATTTTATTCTCTTTTTATTGCTTGAAAGATGTATTTATCTCGGGTAGAACACGCTAACTGTTAATTTCCTCCATCATTTCAGAAAGTGTCACGTAGATGTTGGTACCACAAGGGACGGGAATAAATACGTGAGCTTGTAGAGAATTTAAGGGATTGTGTAAATTCTTTTATGTATTATAGTTCTTTTAATGCATTTGATATCTCATTACACCTTGAAAGATTTACTTATGTGGATACATTTTTATGTCATTGGGTGGGTAGATATTGTATATTATTTCTATTTATAATGTAACCAAGCCTCACATAAATGTTACAACTATTGGGCGTGTGAATAATTTCTCAAGTTGTACCAACACTTTAGGGATTATGAAGTTTTTTTATGCGTTTATAGCTTTTGAAATGTTTTTTTGATCTCCCCTTAAATATGCTGAAAGCCAATTTGAATATACACATCTCATTCATTTTATTAATAACCTGCTATTCATTAATACATACATGATGTTTCTAATAAATCCAAGGACATGTGCAAATAATAAATAAATAAATTATTATAAGATCATATTAGTGTGATTACGCATATATAAACACATATTCTATATATTCTTACTCTTAGGATATCCGAGAAGGATATCATGTATTTGAGTAGAATATCAACACCTTCTCATATGAGCAAAGATTGTTGATCCCTGTGACCATTTTTGTGGAGAAATTGAGACATGGCATTTGGTTCTCCTTAGAGAAAGAGTTTAGAGAATTGATCAATAAGGATCGCTAGATAAATATTATATACAATTATCAATAAGGTTGATTCATGCGATCCTTAGATTGAGACACCAAAATAGCCATGGAGGGAAGGTTATAGTTTGACTTGACCACCTACAAAGTCTCTTACCACAAGACTTCAAATAGTCAAATATCAAAGGCAATAAAGTACCAATGAAGGTTATCATGTAGTCAATATAGGATTGTCTCCCCTTGGTACTTAGAGGAGATAGGCTCTAGGACCTATTGATTTGTTTAAATCAACCCCTAATTAATCATTTAATATTATTTATTGAATTAATAAATTCGATAGGTTTTGTTTATGTGACTTATAAAATTATTTATTGGATGTCTACTTAGGCTAAGAGGGTCACACATGTAAGCTTCTTAGACAACAAGGTAAACATATTATTATTTTTATTTTTCAATGAAAAATGTGAAAATCTATATCAAAACCTTAAAGGGTATGATTTGGCGGACTCTCTTACCTAGAGCCGCCTTAGTCTTTTGCTCTATCGCCCTTGAATCCGTATGATATGCAATGGTTTGAAGATCAGTACGGATCAATGCTATTTCTGTTAGCACTTTAAATCACATGCAAGAGCAAGAGATCCATCGAGATGGGTACTGCATGGATACTTCTAGAGGAGGGGCACTGTGAATAGCTTGGGGAATCACATCCAAGTAAGCAAAAAGTTTCATATTCAAATCCATGCAAAAGTGATAAGGTCACATCTTTTTGCAATCTTCTCATGCTCATTTCAATTTTCTCTCCCACCAGGTGATTGTAAAGATATCTAAATTGTTTTTTCTGCACATATTGGATTTCGAATGCCATGGATCCCAACAATATTGTCATGGCCAAAGTACCAATACTACATCATTGATGATATTGGATTACTTGAATAACATAAACATGACAATCATCCAAGACAACGATACAAAATGCATGCAAGGATCATCGATCGTGTAGTATCTTGGCTTTTGAATTCTTGTTTACTCTTGAAAATTTGGAAACCTCTGATACTAAAATGGTGTAATTTGAAACTCCGGCTCGAGATATTGGAAAACAAAAAATACTCTTTATATCCAATAAAATCTATTTTCTATCCAATCATAAAAGAAAAATTAACCAGCCAATTCGGCGGATTTCTTGAATTTCTTTACCTAAATTTTTTTGTCATAGTAGGAAAACCCTAAAGTAAATATAGTTAAAAGCCTCAAATTCAACAAATTTTAAGAAAAAAAATCTATTTTAAAGTGTTTGTTTATTTCAGGATGGGCATATTATTCGATGGAAAATTAATTAAAAACTTTCCCATAGAGTAAATAATTAGTCAGATGAGAGAGAGTTGCCTTCGACTCTGGCGCGTGGCCACCTCGAATGAAGCACGTCCGACCATTCGTGGCTAAGTCATGATAAGGTTGGCCGTCCGCCACGTGTTAGCTAAACTAAATTGCCGCCGTAGATTGTCTTCTCTCTCCTTCCTGTGCTCTTATCCGGGTGGCAAAAAGCGCAGGAACCTTTTCCCCTGCATACGTGGCGGTCAATGATTTGTCTTCAATGCGTCAGTACAGAATTATCATAAAGCCCCTGCGAATTTCAATCCTTGCCAATCTGCCGGATCGCGCTGTTTTAGTAGCTTTAATTAACCTAGGTTTACTTCTAATAATCTAAGAATCGGGGTTAATTTGTCGTAGTTTTTCTTTGGACTGGTCTGAGTCTCAAAGCCGACAGATACACTGAGAGGTGAGGTGGCGAGTACGACAGCTGTCAAGTCGAACTTTTTACGTATATTTAATGGGAGAAAATCAGAAAATGACGAAAGCTAGAGAGAGAAGGCTGAGAGACATGGAACTTGAGAGAGAGGAGAGAGGTGATAGAAGAATGAGAGAGGAGATAGAAAGGGGAGATTATTTGAAATATAAGGAATAAAGTAAATGCCGTCAGGAAGAACTACGGGCCAGGATATCCTTCCTGTGTAGAGAGAGAAAAATAATAGGAGAGAGAAAATCAAGTGAGTTAGAGATATAAGCAGGTAGAGAGAGAAAATTGTTAAGTGAAAGATTCGTTGTTTGAGAAATAAATGAGAGTTGAAGAGAGAGAAAAGAGAAATAAACGTTTTTCTTGGACAGAAGTGTTAGAGAGATGCGTATCCAGAAGTGTACAGAGAGGAGAGAGGTTAGAGAGAGAAAGGGGAAAATAGTTTAGAGAGAGGTGAGAAAGAGCCCAACCGGCTAGAACGAAGAGAGCCAGCTAGCGTGTAATAAACTGGCGAGCATGCAAACGTTAGAGAGAGAAAGAGCGAGACTCAAAATTTTTATGAGATGAGAAGCGATGAGACGCTGCCACAGTTTAGTTAGAGAAAAATACGCGTAAGAGAGAGGAAGACAGAAGTAAGAGAGAGAAGGGAGGAAACGGAGAGAGCGCGGAAAAATTAGACCGAGACAGACGGGCCCAACAGATTAGAGAGAGAAAGAAGGGCCCAACAGCTAAGAGAGAGACTGTGAGTGTGTGCGGGGGACTGAGGTGGAGAGAAAAGCGGATGCCTGAGTTTACAGAGACGGTCTGGAGAGAGAAGAATTAGAGAGAGAGAACTGGAGCACGCGGGAGTACGATAGAAAGAGGCGGGGACCCTTGGAGAACCTCACATGGGCTCCACTGTAAGTACGACAAGCCAGATTCCGTGATCGGTGTTCACTCTCAATTCCCGGCGTTTTCTGATCTTCTCCAATTTTCTTTCTTCCTCGGCCCTGGACGACGACGAAGAGTGAAAGGCGAGTGGCTGACATCTCTCCTGCTCTCGCTTATTCTCTCTCCAGCCTTCCTCTCCATTTACCTCCGTTCGTGCTCTCTCGATCAGCATTATCCTCGGCCTCTCCTCTCCTCACGAAAATATAACTCTTCGTATTCCACATTATATAATCCCTTTTTTATTGCTTCGACTTCGTCTTATTGCTAGAAAACTTCTCCCCCTCCGCTGCCTGATCCGGTGCCCCAGGAGGAGGAGGTGAGATGGCGCAATCCGCGGCCGCAGCGACCGCAGCTGCCGTTTCCGCTGCGCCAAGAGTGCTTCTGCCGTGTACGACCTCGAATTCGGATTCCGCATTTTTGTCATGGGGTCGGAGTTTGTTGTTGAAGAAGAGGAGTCTAGTCCTTCATCGGCGGAAGAGTTTGTCGGGAAGCCGGTTGGTGCCACTGGCTTCCAGGTCCATAAGGGCAGAAAGTCTCCGAGGAGGAGGGCGTTTATCTGTTGGGAAGAATGATCGGAAGGCATCGGAGCGAAAGGTATTTCTGAGTATTTGGTTTATGTGGTTTTTCTTATTGTTTGGATGAATTTTGAGATGTGTTGGATGAGATATTTTCTCGGATGTATAGTAGGTGGCATCTGAGAATTGAAAGCGTTTTTTTATTGGAAGCAATCGTGACAAGGTTTACTGGGAGCTTCTCATAGGAGGGGGGGGGGATAGTATTTAGGATCATGTGATTCTTTTATTCTTTGATAGAATTTTGAGATATTTTGGAGGGGATCTTTCTCGGATAAATATGAGGGGTGCACCTGAAAATTTTTGTTTAATGTGATGAATTTTAAATTGTGGGAGATCTTTAAAAGTGGTCTGGGTGAGTTTATTCTGAATTTTCTACTGTTACCAGTGTTTTTTATAGGAATCATCGTAATGCCCTGAGTAATTGAAGTCTGAATGATCAAACTTTGAATTGGAATTCTACTAAAAGCTGGAAGATTAATTAGAACTGCGCCATTTTTTATTCTTTGAATGAATTTTGAGATACTTAAGTGGGATCTTTCTCAGATTCATCTCAAATGTAAAGTGGTTAATTTTCTATTGGAGGACGTTTTTAAATGTGTTTTTTGATGTGAAAACCCTGTAGTGCACTGAGTTGATATGGTTCAGAAAACCCATCTGAAGGAAAGGTATGCAGAAACTAGGAGTTCTTTTAGAAGTGAGGGTAAGGATTAGGACTATGTGATTCTTTTATTCTTCGAATGAATTTTGAGATATTTAGGAGGGTATACTGTCAGATTGATATGGCCAGTCCATCTGAAAATCAAAATGTCAAGCAGTGAATTTTCTGTTGGAGGTGATCTTAAAAAGTGTTTTGTGATTGGAAATAATCGTAGGGCACAGAGTTGATATATTTCTTGGATAGATATGATAGTTCATTTTGAAGACTTGGACAAAAGATTCGCATGTGTTTGGTTTTTCACCTGAATGACCCAAGTTTAACAAAGAATTTCCCCTAGAAGTGGGAATAATTATTAAGATTATGCAAATTTTTATTTTATGAATGAATTTTGATATATTTTGGAGGGTGCCTTTAAGAATGGAGAACAAAATCACGTAATTACGGAATGACTTTGAGAGGGATTCCTGTTCCTCTCCAAAACTCAAAGGGCCTCTCAAATGATCTATTCTAGGATGATTTACATTTACAGCCTTGGCAATATTTATAGCCTACATACCAGCTATTAGGGGTATATTACAAGAATACCCCTTATGTTACCCTTTATTATGGGCTTTATTCTGGCCTAAACGGTTATGTCACAAAAGGGAAGAAGATGCTGAGGATGTAACAAATAGAGCTCGAAGACCCAAGAAGGGTTCATCAGAAACAAGCTCATAGATGACTCACTCATTCTTATGGCCCAAACTAATCCTCTGTGTAGTGTACAAATACTAGAAAATGTAATGAAAAGGAAAGAAGGTAATTGTATAAGTAAGAGCATGAGTGATGACATTAATGTAGAGGAGGTTCATAGGGAAACGAGGTATATAGAGGATTTGGCAAAGAGAAAAAGAATTAGTGACATGAGTAGTACTGTGGCCTTGGACCGGACAAGGGCAGCCATCGACAATGGTAACATCGGGATGGGAGGGGGTAGAGTAATACGACGATAGGAGTGAAAAAGTCTCGGTCATACAAGAGGAAGCCCCTAAATCGATAATCCACGACAGTGAAGAGGAAGCTAAGTGAACAGATGTACCTGACGTGGAGGGAGCTAAAAGTGAAGAAAGGCTAGTTGAGGAAGAGGCGTCGACACTCTCAAAGAGGCGAAGGGCATCCTATTTAGTTGACGTCAAAGTCACATGATAGTGTGGAGTAGGAGTATCGGGAGAAGCTGGAAAAAGGGTAACCAGAGGAATCACAACTGCTTGGGCACTAGGAGGCTCGTCAAATTGCTTCCAACATTTATTGGCAAGGTGCTTTTCCTTGACATAGTAAGGATATAGCTGGAAAGAGATGTGGATGCACCCACGAGAAGGACGACTGCCATCAAAGCAGGGAGGAAGACAATCATTACGAGCCCAGGAGCCGAGACCGCCATAGCTAAAGGAGGAGTTGTATCACTTAGAGCAAAAGAGAGAGAGGAGCAAGGCATACCAATTGTGGTGCAAAGAGTGGCTGAGAAAATAGTAGTGAGGCTAGGCACACGATCGTCAGCGAGAAGAGAGCATCACATCTGGGATGTGATGGGGGGACGAAGCTCGCTCAAGTAGATGCTAGCATAAAGCTTCTCTTGACAACTCTTCAATGTCATTGGGTTTGTGATGGGTCGCTGACAAAGATCGGCCTCCTGAATTAAGGCTTTCAAGCAGGCAAAGTGAGCCTAAAAAGAGAGATCGCTCAACTTGTTGGTGAGAAGGGACTCGAAGATCTTGACTGCACGACTGATGTTTATGTGGTTGGCATTTATAGTCTAAAGAGTTTGCCAGAGAGAGCGTGTCGGCTTAAATGTGCGTGAGAGACTTAGCGATACTTTGCTCAATGCTAAAAAGCATTCAAGTGACGATAGATGAGTCTGATTGCGATCAAGAAGCATATGATGGATCATGAAGTGGCTGAGGTTCGTTTGTGAGATAATGAAGAAGACTATTAGACTCGAGGAAGAGCTCAAAATGAAAAGCCCATGTCTTGTAATTATGTCTCGTAAAATTATAAGCTGGCCAAGTAAGTTGTGTCGTGATGGAAAGATGAAGCGTGGAAGTCGGCGGAGTAGGAAGCACTATAGGTGGAAGAATCATCGGAGTATTATCTTGAGATGTCGGGATGGACGGTAATAAATTATCGGAACTCGGAGCTGAAGAGGTTGGAGAGAACGTAGTATCCGTAGGGGATGTCATAGATTGTTGGTGGAGTCCTGATAATATTTCTTAGGATGACGGATGTAGGCATTACCAAGGGCGTCGTCCGAAGCAAAGCGACGACAAAGAAGCTTGATGGTGACGACGACTGAAGACAATGATTGAGAGGAGAGTGCGCCGGAGTAGGAGGAGGCGGGGCACCTAGAATGACGACGACAACGCTGGACGATGACAATGGCGGCGAGAGAGTACATAGGTATTTATGTAGAGAGTGAAGAGGAGGTGTCCTAAATAGGCCGGAAGCCTGATATCACTATCGAACTGGGCATATCAGGATTTTTCTTGGATTCATCTTAGTGCACCAATAATGAATATGAGGGATATATCTTAAAGTGAAACATTAGGTGGTGCTTCGATGCCTTTCTTCATCGGACCAGCCCAATTGACAATTAATGATGAGTCGTTTTGAAATTGAATGGTAATCAAGCTTTCTTTATGGACAACTTATCTATTTCAAATAAAGTTGGGAGACTTTACCCAAGAAATGGGTACATAAAATGGAATTATCGTCTATTGGAGATATTTATAGGTATTTTCTGCCTCAAGACCACGTAGTGCATTGAGTTGATATAATTTTGGTAAACTGTTTAAACAATAGTTATGCATTAACTTTGAATTTTTTCCATTTTCAAAAAAAAAAACTTGAAGGTTTTTAGAAGTGAGGAGGATAAGGATTATGCATATTTAATTCTTTTCATGAATTTCAAGATACTTTGGAAGTGATCTTTCTTAAATTCATGTCAAATGTACGGTGGTGGATTTTTCTGTTGGAAGAGATCTTAAAAGTGGTCTTTGATAGTGTCAGAAAAACTGCTATAATGTTTTTCCTTCTTTTTTCCTTCTCTGATTATATCTATGCCCTTACACGGATTTACCATTGGGCTAAGTGACGGTTGTGTGTGCAACGGTCATATGTACTCTATATAAGTACCCACTTAGAATTAATAACCAACATGTGTTTTTCCTCTTATTCTCCCTCACTCTTTATAACACTGTCTCTCCTCTCCTAAACCCTAGAATACCGTGGAAACTCAACAGATAGGAAACAACTGTGGTGCATTGAGTTGATGTAATTTAGATGAACTGTGGGACAGTTCATTTTGTAGGTATGGGTCCGAAATTCACATTTCTCTGACTTTAGGCTGAATGATCAAAGTTCAAAAGCATTGTTCTCTTGCAAAGTAGCCTATAGAGGAACATATGATGAAAAATTGTCCTAACATTCCTTATCAGTTTGGAAAATTATAAACCAGGCCACTGAAAGTGTTCCCTTCTTCCTTAGATTTATGAAAGTGCGAATGATTAGAGTCTGCCAGACTTTAAAGTCTCTTTTGCAAGATTAAATAATTTTGTTATGTCTCACTCGCTTTTATCAACCATTGCTTAATTTCCTTATTTGAAATGAAAATAAGAAGAATCTCCTTAAGAATTGAAGAAATAAGATTGTCATGGGTTGGGAGAACCCAAATGGAATAGATGTCGAACACCGTTCTCAGGACAAAGTAAAGCTGTTTGAGATTCTCTTCCTCACTCGCCTCAGACCAAGTAAATACCGAAAAAAATTAGGTTAGACGGGCAGGATAAGCTCTAGTGGTAGTTGTCATCTCACTGTCGCACATCTTGGGAATGCCACATCACTTACACTAGTGGTCCCTCTAGTGGACAACCAGTTTGCCTTGGTCTGCTCCTTAAAGTGTAATAAGTAATGGTTTGGCACCACTGGACAATACAGATAAAGTGAACTCAAGTGAGTTTAAGGAAGTTTGGTTAATTACATGTTAAGTATATTTCATACCATCCTTTTTCATTGTGTCTCGTTTTTTTCTGGTGTCTAAATGTTCTTTAAAATTGCCTCGCTCTCCATCCGCTACCTTGGGATTCCTTTAGCGGAGGGAAGACTCCGCGCTCGTGACTGGCAGCCGGTAATGGCGAAGATCGAGGCCCGCCTTGGGGGCTGGCAGGCTCGGCTTCTCTCCCGTGATGGTCGCTTGGTGCTGATGCAGTCCGTACTAGCGGTCATTCCCATATATTTAATGGCTATATTCTGGATGCCGGAAGGGGTGCGGCTCTAAAGAAAGAGTATCATGCGACGTTTCTTCTGACAAGAGATGAAACCATCTGAGACCAGGGGGTGGCCCTGGTCGCATGGAGGACAGTTTGCCACCCAAAATCTCTCAGCGGACTCGGGATCCGACATCTTAGACACACCAATACAGCCATCCTCGCCAAATGGGTGAGCCGTATCCTGCAGCAGTTCGGGGATCTGACAGTGGTAGTCTTACGGGGAAGCTATGGTGTGTCAATTGATTGGACGTTGTGGTCGACCCCTCATCGAAGGGATTCGGCCTTCATGCAGGGGTTGATGCCAGTTTTCACCTGCATGCAGTCGCTATTTCGATTTCGCATGGGGGATGACGCTAGTTTCAGCTTCAAGGAGGTCAACTGTTCTGGTCACGGGCGCTTTCGGGTCATTTACCTGCGACTCCATGCCCTAGCCCTCGACCCCGGGCCACGGTGCAGACAGTCTGGGACGTCGACTGGTTCCCCTCACTGCCCAACACCCTCTCGGACCAGCGATACGCGGACCTCCTTGCCTTGCATACAACTCTCGTCCCACTACAGCTGTCGGAGAGGCTCCTAACGTCTGGATGTGGTGCGGCGGCCGCTTCTCCGTCTGCGATGTCTACTGTCACATTCAAGACTTGGAGAGTACTTCAGACTCACCTACGCTCCTCAAATGCTACCGTCTCCTCTAACAGTGCTGAATTCTATTGAAGATCGAGTTGTTCGGATGGTTTCTCCTGCGTGAGAGACTGATGACGCAATCCCTCCGGTAGAGGATCTACTCGGACGCCTCGGTGGAGTGTCTTTTGTGCTCCAGAGCAGCCGAAGACTGCTCCTATCTCTTCTTCGAGTGTCAGTTTGCATAGATGGCATGACAGGCAACACCTACAAGTGGTTTGATCACGTCCATAGCCGAAAGGACAATCTATCTTCGCCACTATGTGGTCAATTTGGCTTCACCGAAACGAAGTCGTCTTTAGAGGTCATCCCCTCTTCAGCCGACACAATTCAGCACTGATGTAAGCCATGAGCCTCAATCGCCCAATTGTGACTCATAAAACCCAAAAAGTCACAGGGCCCACTTATGAGGCCCAATTAGAGCTTATTGGGCCAGGAGAGAATCTCGAGGAGCTGTCACTGCCTGCAAAAGATTACCTAGAGGCTCATAAATAGTGTATCAGATTCTACAGTTCCCAGAATCTCCAGAGTGTCTCTTGTCAGGCCTAGAAGCTTCTTTTTGTTGTGTCAGGCCCATCTCCTAACACAAGCATGATGTAAGAGTTATAGTTTCAAGGCTTTGAGTTGTCTTATCAGGGGTCATGTCACTTGGACGACCCTTTACTTTTTGAGGCCTATATAAGGCCCCCCATTGTAATACTTGAACACACAATTTGAAGTATCTTTTTTTCTGAGAGCTTTGCTTTCCTCCCCCTGAGTGTTCTCCCTGTCTGAGAGTGCTCCTGTGCTTGTGGATTCAAGTACAACCCGTTGTGGATTTAAGGGCTGAATAGGTTAGTTCTGTGGAATCAGACTCTAACCCTTCTTGAAGATCAAGTTTGTGAATTCAAACGATTGTTCTTCATTGTTCCTGCGCTAAGGCTGCGTCAAGCACGACTCAAGGGGGCTCGCTCATTTTTGGCACTGAGGCAGTCTCGGCCTCTCAGGTTTTGGACCTCTGTAACGGACTATTTGTTCCTCTTCATTAAATCAATGACAACAGGGGGCATCACTCAGCGGTGCCTCTTGCGTTTTCAAAAAAAAAAATGTTCTGTAAAATTCATTTTAAGACTTGATCATAATTGTAGGTTGTGATCAGTCTAGTTTGCTTCTCAAATGTTCATTACTTTTGTGCGTGAGTTGGCATTTTCTGATGCATAATTTAGTAAGGTCAACATAAGATGGCTGAGATTATTGCTAAAAAACAGTGATTTTCTGCCTCTTTATAATCTGGCAGATGTTGGTTTGGCACTTATTTAACTTGAATATTGTGTTGACTGAAAGGTTGATTTTTTATTATTTATTTCTGATGTTATTTGTTTTTAAAATGTTGTCGTTATTTCAATGCCATGTCTTTTCCCTCTCCCAGTGTTGTTTCAAGTTGGGAAGGTTTCATGTTTGTGGATACTGGTTCCTCTTAAGTATAAAAGGCACTAGGGTGGAGAAGAACTCTAGAGTTACGCATGCTCAGACTTGGACATTGTAGGTATGGGCTACCTCCTTGGAAGTGGGGCACTGGGGTGCAGGAGGACTCTGAAATGCATGCTCAGGCTTGGGCATGGTAGGGATGGGTGACCTCTTGGGTGGGAAGAAGAGGGTACTGGTACCAGTTGATCATCGATTTGGGTGATCTTCCTTTTTAACTTTCCAAAAACAATTTTGTGTTGATATTAATTACATTTTTCAATTTCAGATGAACTTACATGTGCATCAAATAATGAGATGGGAGAAATCATGCATTGATGCTAGGATGAGTTGTTCTGGATTATCGTTGCACAGAAATAGGGTTTTCCATTATTGAAAACTCTAAAGTTTATTGGCCTTATAATTTATTTTGACTCTTCAATGCTTTATTGAGCATTACAATATTTCATCACTAATTTCTTCTGTACATGAACACTTATATATGATTTGAAATGTCATCAGGTTGCAGACTTGAATGATATCTTAGCTGAAAGAGGAGCTTGTGGAGTTGGATTCATAGCAAACTTGAAAAATCAGGCATCACACAAAATCGTTGAAGATGCTCTTATAGCCCTTGGATGTATGGAACACCGAGGAGGTTGCGGAGCAGATAATGATTCAGGCGATGGATCTGGTCTGATGGCTTCAGTTCCATGGGAGCTTTTTAATAACTGGGCACATAAACAAGGGCTCCCGTCATTGGATTCAGATAATACTGGAGTTGGAATGGTATTTCTGCCAAAGAATGAGAAGGCTTCAGAAGAGGCAAAGAAAGGTGGTCTTATACTGAATGCTGATATTTTCATATAGTATAAGATCTTTGTCACTTCCTTTGTTGGATCTTGGATGAAAATTTTGTATACTTAATTAATTCTTGATACTTAATTAATTAGTTCTGGATCTTTGTCACTTCCTTTGTTTGATACTCAATTAATTCTTGTATTGTAAGCAATGAAACATAATGGTGCATAATGGTGCTGATGGTGTGTGATGACTCTGCTTGATACTCAATTAATTCTTTTATTGTAAGCAATGAAACATAATGGTGCATAATGGTGCTGATGGTTTTATGAGATGTAAGACAACGCATAATAGAATATGAACATGTTAGTGAAATGACATGATCTTGCCAATCCTTGAAAAACATATTCTCAAAGGAAGCTGGTAAGGTCCCTAACCTTTCAGGGAAACAGAGATCTTGGAAAAGAAATCAAGAACTTCCACTATGCGATGAGTCTCTCCCAAAGGTGTATAAATAACAAGAAAAAGTATAGTGAGGGTGAGAGGGACTTTGCAAGCCAAGGAAGAACTTCCACTATCCCTTTGAAGCTGCCTGCTTCTTTTACTCCCTTCAAAATATGGGGGTCCTCATTTAGAAATGCCAAGAGCCAGGTGTTTCCCACTAAATGCCCTTCATTTAAAAATGCTCTTTTCAGGACTAATAGAAGTCTTGTTATGTCACTCCCCTCACTGATATGCATGTCTAGGGTCCTACCTGAAAGCTTCTCCCTAACTTCAGTAGTTACTAACATGTGGATCTGTAAAATCAGAAAGTATTAATTTAGGGTTTTGGAGCAATTATTTTGTTAGAGCTATATCCAAATATGAAATGTCTCGTGTAATTATGATATATTACTTTCTTTTCAGTCATTATTGACGTCTGTCTGAAGGAAGGTCTTGAGGTTATTGGCTGGAGACCCGTTCCAGTGAACGAGTCAGTGGTTGGTTACAATGCCAAAGAAACCATGCCCAACATTCAGCAACTCTTTGTTAAAGTTGTCAAGGAGGATAACGTTGAAGATATTGAAAGAGAGCTTTATGTTTGCCGAAAGCTTATTGAGAAAGCCGCATCGTCTGAAACATGGAGTAGTGATCTCTATTTCTGTTCTTTCTCGAATCAGACTATTGTGTACAAGGGAATGCTCCGATCTGAGGTTTTGGGGCAGTTTTACTTTGACCTGAAGAGCGATCTATTTAAGTCACCATTTGCTATTTACCATCGGAGATATAGCACAAATACTAGTCCTAGATGGCCTCTTGCCCAGCCAATGAGATTGCTTGGCCACAATGGTGAAATTAATACTATTCAGGTAACTCTTCTGGCTTCAATGCATGTTAGCTTGCATTAATACCCATGGTTGTTTAATTTTTTGGGGAAAATTTGACCTCTTTTAGGGAAATTTAAACTGGATGCAATCTCGAGAAACAACGATTAGATCACCAGTGTGGCGTGGCCGAGAGAATGAAATTCGACCTTATGGTAACCCAAAGGGTTCAGACTCTGCAAATTTGGATAGCGCTGCTGAAGTAATTTCATTCTTTTGCCAATATCATTTTTTTCGACTCATTAACTTGAATTGATATGCTAGTTGGAGCTGCATTCTGATTCTATATGCCATTGTCTTTAATAACTTTTGTATTCATGTTTCCTGTTCTCATCCCAAACTGTTGGGTACCATTTATTTAAGGAGCAGAGGAATATACTCTAGGTTTTCAATTCTTTCTGAAAAATCTTCTCACGTGTGTCTCTATGCTTAACTGTGGTTCTCTGCTATGAAATAAATATGATATATTAGAACCCTGACACTTCTTGTATTGGGCAATAGGTCAGGTTACTATGGACAGATTTTGTATTATTACCTCGAGTAGTTGCCCTAATTACCTGAATTGTTTACTACTTTATATCCCAATGTACTTGACCCTGCTGAATACTGCCCTCAATGTTTTTTTTTATGGATTTAATCTTTCTCATCTGAATAGTATGAGAAAAATGTTGTGGTGAAGTGTGAAATACATAGTCTTGGTTGAAAACCCAAATAAATGTTCATCGTAAGCAGCATGATCTGTCACTATTTAAAAATAGTGATCTGTCATATTAATCATGAATATGAAATAGGAAAAAAAAAGAATTGCGTGACTATTCAACATGAACATTATTTATGTGATACAACCGAATACCAGGGTATCATGGTCCTTAATGTCTGCTGTCTTCTTGGTTTCTTTCTTCTGTTTCTTTAGTCATGAGCAACAGAACATATGCTATCTTATCTCGTCTTTTTCAAGCTAATGGTTTTTTCTTGTTTCCAGTTGCTGCTTAGAAGTGGACGGAGTCCTGCAGAAGCTCTTATGGTTCTTGTACCAGAGGCCTACAAGAAACATCCAACACTATCAATTAAGTATCCAGAGGTACACATTTTAGAGTATCAACAGCTTCGTTTGATGGGTGGTTTTATATTCCCTTCTTACCTCTGTATTATGCATATCTCTTGAAGGCATAATTGCTTTTTTCTTGTAGGTTGTTGATTTCTATGAATATTACAAAGGCCAAATGGAGGCTTGGGACGGGCCTGCATTGCTCCTGTTTAGGTAAATGGATAAATCATGTTTGTTGCTGTTGCTCTAATTTTAACCTTAAAAAACGTGAGTGCTGTGAGTGGGTGTATTTTGGGATTTCCTTATCATCAGCTTAAGTGATTTGGATAGTAGGAGGAAAGTTTGGACCCCTAGGTCGCGAATGTAGGATTGACATGGAAGATAAAAAGGAGAAAATGAATAAACTAATCCTGAACCCTAATCCCGTGCCACCCAGCTCGCTGTCTAGGGTTTTCAGGGAATAAAAGTACATTCATTACTGGTTGCTTGAGCCTGTTGATTTCATATATTATCACCTAACCTGATTCACTTAGTATTACTTCTGTTAATCTGAAGCTTCTGTTAAACTTGAGTGAGAGGGTGTGAAATTTGATGAGAAGTAAATTTTACGAAATAGAAAATTTGAGAATATCTACAAGTTAACATGAGAACTAACAGCATAAAACGTAAATGAATATCACCTGACCTTGATATGTTCTCATCTATTCAAGATGTTTGTGGTCCTCTTTAGCACACCAATTGTTTAAATTATGGCCTGAAGTTTCTTCTGATTGGTCACCCATACACAAGTTCTATTAAAGAATGTACTGCATATTATATCCGGTTGTTATTCCTCATTGACTTCCAGACCCTCAATGGATGATTTAACATTGGCAAAAATGAGTTTCCTAAATGATGGATTTAGGTTAAAATACCTTGGCGCATGAGCTAAAAGGTATGAATATACCCACTATCTAATGATGGATTAAGTTACATTACTGATGAAAAGTACACATGGCTCTGACACTGGATATGTATGTAGAGGTGAAAAGGCATCTCTTGCTCAAATTCTTTAAAAAAAGTTCTCATAGAGTAGGATTTAGTATTTTTTTGACCTTTCCGCTTTCCCATTTTACCATAAATTATAATTCCCCTCCCTCTTTTCAAAAAAAAAAAAAACCATAAATTATAGTTGTCTGTCTCTCTTTTTTTTTAAAAAAAATTATTATCTGTCTCTCTATCGTAGAAATACCTCTTTAGCAATTGTAACTTTTTTTGATGAAAATTAGCAATTGTAACTTAGCTTGATTAAGATCCTCGTCATGGATCATAACCATCATTTTCTTTTCGTAGTGATGGAAAGACAGTAGGTGCATGTCTTGATAGAAATGGCCTTCGTCCTGCTCGCTATTGGCGTACCGTAGATGATGTTGTATATGTTGCATCTGAGGTATGCATCAGAGCATGACAGTATATTTACATTCTTTCCTTATGATCATCATTATTCTTTGATAGTTCTTAAGAAGCCTATTAGCATGAAGAAATAATTTCTTTTGACTCAACTCAGTGCAAGAAAAACTTTACTTAAATCAGCTATTTCTGCTTGTGATACATTCTTTATGAAATTTGATCTTTTGTGTATTGATTATAACTGAGATAAGAGAATTCATATTGGATTATTTGAAGTCGAAATAGTAAAATTCTACTAGTTAATTTATGTTAGGGTTCCATAGTCCAACTGCATACTTTTATTTGTAAAGAACCCACCGCCCCAGTTCCAAATTAGGTTAAATGAGCTCAATTACATTCATTGACGAGAATGTCTAACAAAGAGATGCACAGATTAGATAAAAGTCCCGAACTTGATGCACAGATTCTAACAGTTTGATCTTTCTCATCTTGATGCGTGTTTTGGTGTTCTTACTGTATGGATGGTTTATGATAATTGAGAAATTAATGATAATTCATTTAAGGTTGGTGTTCTTCCCATGGACGAGTCAAAAGTCACTATGAAGGGTCGCCTTGGCCCTGGAATGATGATCACAGTTGACCTACAAAGTGGCCAGGTTCATAATTTATTCTCTCAGGAATATTTTGCTCTCATTATTTTTGGTTCAATTTTGATTCTGTTGTTGATCTCTATTGACTAAAACTGTAAAACAGCCAACTTTTTCAATTCATGGATTAAAAATTTATCTTTATTTAGATGCATCCGAATTCATGTCTTCATCTAGTGAGGTCCTTGAAAGAACCCTCATCTTATTGCCATTAAAAAAACAGAACCCTGGTCTTGCCTAGGAGAAACAGTAGTGCAGAATGGAAAATCAAGATTTTGCTGCAAGAATGGTGAAGAGTACACGAGAGCAAGCAACATGGATTTACCCTTTCTGGAACTTGGGAAGTTGGAATTGGGAGTTCCTCCCCCATTGCTCTCCTCAAATAACCAAATTCTTGGCTGCCTTCTTGATTGTCCTTTTGACTATTTATTAGCCTCTCCTTAGGCTACCAGCTTGACTTTTATTCTTGAACATGAGGTGTCTGATATGATCCCGTTTGGGATGTATCATAATCGCCTACCAAGATGGGAGAGAGATATGAAAAGACAGCTCCAGAGATAGAGAGATGTGAACCTCTGTCCATTAAGTGTTCATGTCGGACTATTTAACCCCTTTAACCTGATGATCTTGTTAACCCTATTTAGTTTTGTATCAGTCTCCTCAAGTGAATTGGTCACTTCCAATGAAGGTGTCTTTTTATGTTCACTACTTTAAACATAGCTGGAGTCTTTCCAGATCCCTAAACTGGGGACTAGCTCTAATCTGAAAAAATTAGAAAAAAGAAAAATTGATGTGATCATATTATGTTCTGCATTATCTACTTCTTATTTCCCTTAATTGTGTATTATGTTGCTTTCTAGGTGTATGAAAACACTGAGGTGAAGAAGATAGTGGCATCAGCACAACCCTACGGCAAGTGGCTGAATGAAAACATGCGACACATAAAGCCTGCCAATTTTCTCTCGTCTCCTCTAATGGAAGATGAGTTGGTTTTGAAGCACCAGCAGTAAGTGTGCTACTTCATTTAGCGGCTTCCATTAGTCAAGTTAATTGATCATGTTTTTTATGGGATGTCCTTACTTTATTATCTACCTATCCACGAAGGAGAAAACTGCCATACTAGTCCCCAGTTTCCAAAACAGTAAAAAAATCTCATTTTTTTACTAGCTGTTCGACAATGCAGAGGTATCATGATAGGGTATGGATATTGTGAATCCAGGAGCAGCAGGCCAGCATATTGAGGCTTCAGGGGAAGCTTCCCTGCCTTCCAGCATATTGAGGAAAGAAATGTGTTACATTCCCTCAAGAATGTTTGTCTTAAATAGGCTTACAAGGACTTTTAGAGGTTGAGGCCAGTTTTCACTCGCACGCAGTCGCTATTCCAACCACGTGTGATACGCGGACCTCCTTGCCTTGCACACAACTCTTGTCCCTCTTCAGCTGTCGGCGAGGGATCCCGACGCCTGGGTGTGGTGCGGTGGACGTTTCTCTGTTCGCGCAGTATACCGTCACATTAAAAAATTGGAGAATAATTCAGAATCGCCTACGCTCCTCAAATGCTGCCGTCTCCTATGGAAGTGCCGAATTCCACTGCACTCTCACCCTCTTAAGAAGATTGGTGCTTGAAGAATTGCACATCTCCTCTCTAGCTGAGATGAATTTACCTGGCTTAGAAAGAGGTCAGCTCATCTCCTCTCTTCCTCCAAGGAAAAAGGTAGAGATGACTGAAACTGTATAAAAAGTCCTTAGATCTTTTATACAGGAGATGAGTTGTATGTTAGAGAAGAATCTCTACTGGAATATCTCTCCCATAGCTCCATAAGCAGTCAGAGTTGTTGCTGATGCATTAAGATGATGAACACACTATCCTTGTCAAGAGATAGTTGCTGACTGGCGCTGGTCGGGGACCGCTGGTTTTATGTAGAAGGTAGATTTCGTGAAGGCCTATGATTCCCTCGATTGACGGTTCTTATGGAACGTAATACGAAGACGTGGCTTTCCGGAGGAGTGGATCAAGTGGATGAAACTATGCAGAACCACAGCATCCTTCTCGGTGCTAGTGAATGGAAGGCCGCAAAGGGGGTGGATCCAGCCCCAACGTGGCGTCCGGCAGGGATGTCCCCTAGCGCCCCTTCTGTTTATATTAGCAGTGGACACTCTAGCGTTTTGCACGACAAGGCTCTGCTCAAGGGGATTAATATCACGATACCAGGTGTCAAGACTCCCCGGAGGTATCCCCTTGCTATAGTATGCAGACAATACCACCTTCTTCATCCAGGGCTCAGAGCCGGTGGCTCGCTCCCTCCACATCATGATGGAAATATTCTCCAATTTCTCCGGTCTCTACCTGAAATGAGCCAAATCCACATTCGTGGGATTCGGATTATCAGTGGCAGAGATGACTATATGTGCATGCATTCTGGAGATGCCGATTCGCATACTACCCATTTAGTACTTGGGTGTGCCATTGACCGAGAGGCGGCTCCGAGCAGCAGAATGGCAACCGGTGCTAGACACGGTGGATGCACGATTAAGGGGCTGGCAAGCGCGGCTTCTTTCGCGCGGCGGTCACCTAGTTCTGGTGAAGGCGGTCCTCTACGCCATTCCGACTTACTTCATGTCAGTATATCGAATGCCTGCAAGGATGCGACGACGCCTGGAAGGGGCAATTCGGCAGTTCTTTTGACGCAGAGCGGGGCCAGTGGTGACGAGAGTAGGAGCACTTGCCGCCTGGCCTACGGTGTGTCGGCCTATATCCCAGGGCGAGCTAGGGATATGTCACATCCAGCACACCAACACAGCCCTCCTAGCCAAGTGGGTGTACCGTGTGATGCAGACATCGGGGGACCTCCTCTCGCAGGTGATCAAAGAGGCATACGGGCACTCCATGAACTGGGATAGCTGGGCTACTCCGAACCGCGGGGACTCCTCATTCATAGCGGGGATGCGGAATATCTTCCTGCAACTACAACACTACTTTCGACCCCAGGTGGACGAGGGGACAAGATACAGATTCTGGCAGGACAATTGGTCTGGGATAGGGCGCTTGAACGATATGTTTCCCCGATTGTACGCCCTAGCGCCAGACCCCAGAGCGACAGTACTAGCACAATGGTCGGTCACGTGGACCCCGGCTCTCCCACAGACGCTATCTGACCAAAGGCTGGCGGACCTGCTGTCCCTACAGACCCGACTTGTGGAATTTTGTCCGTCCGATGGAGCTAGAGATAGGTGGGTGTGGCGCAGCCCCTGCTTCTCAGCCCGGGCAGTATACCATCTCTTTTGCGGGCAGGAGACACCGGAAGACCCCCAACTGGTACGCCAAAGCCGTTTGATGTGGAAACAACGGCTCCCGCTAAAAATCCGCTTATTCGAGTGGCTATTACTCAGACATCGCACCATGACGCGAACCCTGAGACGCCGCTTTGATTTAGAAGCCCCTGTGGTATGCCCGTTATGTAATGAGGCAGAGGAAGACTGCAGCCACCTGTTCTTCCAGTGCCCCCTGGCGCAGACGTTCTGGCAGACGGCGGGCGTGGGACACCTAAACACCTCCTCGGACGATGAGTTTTGGCGATCCATCAGCGGCGGTGTCTTTCGCCGAGAGGCGGATTGGTGACATATCTTCACCACATTATGGGCTATATGGCTATATCGAAATCAGGTCATTTTCAGGGGTAGACCCCCCGCCGACGAGGAGATCGTGCACGATGCGAGGGGGTTTGCTTTATCCTGGCATCAAGGAGGCCTCAGCCCCTTGTATCATGTACCCCTGTAATCTGGCCTGTATTTTGTCATCATTTGAATGACATCAGGGGACACCGTTCCGGGTGCTCCCCTCGGATCTTTCAAAAAAAAAAAACACAATATCCTTGTCCATATCCTTGCTTCTCCTCTGTTATGATCATCACTTCATAGCCAACCAAAGCTAGGAAGAAGAATGAGTTCATCATTACTGTCTTCAATTCCTTAGATGTTTCGCTTTCTTCTCTGGGTCATGTTATTGTGAATTTTGCATGCATTGGGCAAGATGTCCAAAGTGGGTCTAGTTCCATGGGCATTGTCTTTACATTTTTGACTCACTCAATCATCCTCCATCTTCCCCCCAGATACTGCAGCACATTCATGATGTTCCTACTCCAATATTATCCCTCACTGGCCTTATCATCTAATGAAATAATCCCTTTCCTAGTAAATATCCATGGTTGTACTTTCTGGATGTGTCTGAAAAATGTTGTCGTTGAGTCAATGCCTGGCAGAAGCTCCATCCTTCACGTGGTGATTTCATGCTCGATGAGTAAATATAAGTCTCTGCAGGTCTAGGTTTCCAGCTAGGGTTTTGCTTGCCCCTGTTTCCGAGCTGACCTCTTTGGAAGTGCATGGACAATCTGTTTCCTGATTAGCTCTCCGAGGCTGACATGAGACATGGTGCAGAAGGATGAACTGCAACACTGTGCAGTCTTTATCCAATAGTTTCTCCGCACAGCACTTAGCAGTCTGCACATCTCGAGCAGACATTCTTAGGTGGTTCGTCTATTTTTTGGAGTGCAAGCAGAGGCATGCAACTCCACCTGCATCCAAATTAAAAGGGAGAGCCCGTGGACTAACATAAATGTCTCCTGATGTTTAGGGACTCTTGATTACTCTTCCTCCATATCTACTATTCCTCACAGTGTTAGTTTTCTTTCAGTCAATACATTGGTCAATAACAATAGCATACATAGGTCAATACTTTTAGCAACTAACTTCAGCAGGAACCAAATAATATCTCTTTGCTTCTTCCTACAGCCTTCAAAGATATAATTCTCTAATACCATGACAAGCTCACAGGAGAGAGGCAGGGCAACAGGGGAAGTCCTCTCCCGCCCATAAATTAAGGCAGAAAACAATATGCATTCATTCAAGCATGCAAAGTTCTCATATAAGTTCATAATATAATAAGTCTCTCCTATTTCTGACAGATATTTGGATAATAATTATGGTGTATCTTGCAACATAATTTATATACAGAAAGAGTTTGGAAGACTTTGCTGAAGTTAGTAACTTGTTTTTGTGTTGTCAATAGGGCTTTTGGTTACTCCAGTGAGGATGTTCAGATGGTCATTGAATCAATGGCTTCACAGGGGAAGGAACCAACTTTTTGCATGGGAGATGATATTCCCTTGGCTGCTCTTTCACAGAAGCCTCACATGATCTATGACTACTTCAAACAACGATTTGCTCAGGTTCTTACATATTCATATGAAGATATTCATTTAATTTTAATAGTTGACTTTTATGCTCATCTCTTGACTTTTCATTCAGCTTCCATATCCTATCATTTTCTTAGTTCAAACGGTTCTATGATTCATGTATTATTTTCTACTAATTTGTATAAACCTTATCTGCCTTAATATCATCAGGTCACAAATCCACCGATTGATCCTCTCAGAGAGGGTTTGGTCATGTCACTGGAAGTGAATCTTGGAAAACGAGGAAACATTCTAGAGATCGGACCTCAAAATGCCGCTCAGGTTTAGCGTTTTATCTTTTCTTTTAAGAATCTGGAAGTATTGCTGATAAATTATTTTGACCTTCTTTATTTGGGTGGAAAAGGTCACTCTTTCAAGTCCTGTGCTGAATGAAGTGGAGCTTGAGACATTAGTTAAAGACACTGCATTGAAGACGCAAGTGCTTCCTACATTCTTTGATATTGGAAAAGGGATTGATGGTTCTTTGCAGAGGGCTCTGGAAAAACTCTGTGAGGCAGCCGACGAAGCTGTTCGTAGTGGGTCACAGCTGCTTATCCTCTCTGACCGTACTGAGGAGCTTGTAAGTTTATTATCCCAGTGCTTTTTATGAAAGGGTTTGTTTGCTTCATTTTGTGCAATTTCCTGAGACAAATCTGGGGACATGATGAAAAATCACTTAGACTTCATGATTTTTTTCTTGCTAAATGCTGCCTTACTTCCATCACTAAGAAGCCTTTGCATCTGTCGGCAGAGTTGGCTGTTGAAACATCATTATCAACTGCTCGAAGTTTCTCTCAGGATACCAACTGATTATCTGTGACAAATTTGGAAATTTGGATGTCGATAGATTTTCATAGTGATAACATTCAACTTTTCATCCAATGGGAGCCATTCATTTGATTAGTAATTTTTTCTTCTTCCTGCAGTGTAAGTGAGGAGTTGTCTAATTATTTTGTTATGTTGAAACCAGTAAGAAGATGACCAGTACATGTAGTTTTCTAAGATGTTGTGAAAGAACTGCCTTGAAGATGTTATGATGTTATGAAGCTTATTTTGTCAGATGGTAATAAGCCTTTATAGGCTAAAGTGCTACGATTATAACAATGGTAACATGAGAAGTACATAATACACTTCATCGTGGACCTACTCATCACAAGCTCTATCATATGAAACTTTTCATATTCGGGGAGGATGGTTTATTGTTCTACTCCAAAATATGTGAGGCTTTAACGTACTTATCAGAAGTACCATCTAAAACGCTCACTGGAAGTCATAATTATGTTGGAACAAAAATATTTCTTGGGTTACCCAAAACTGGTACTTGCTCATGTGTTCAGTGTCTAGTTATAGATGTATACAATCTTTTGTAGCATGTTTTTTTTAATCAATCTTTGGAAGCATGTTATGGATCTATGATTGGAATTTTGTAATGTCGACTCTTGTTTTGAACTAAGATTAAGGGTTTAGGGTCTTAAGTTTCTACTTCTGGGGATTAGTGCAAGGGACGTTACACTCATCAGCTCATCCTTCAATAAACATACCCAAAGGAATTGTCATTTCTGGAAACTACTTTGTACTTGTTGCTCTTTTATTACTCTGAACCTTGACAAAACATTCAACTGTTGAGAGCTTTTGTAGTTTATCTGTTGTCGTATCTTTTTTATTTTTAGAAATAATCAATTGAGGACATAAAAGTAAACTTTTTCTAGTTTTTCTAGCAGATTGTTATTTGTGAACGTGACCAATCTCTGAAAACATTGGTCAATAGTGCTTTCATTTTCATGAGTTTATTATTTGTGAACTTGTGAAGTATGAACTTTTTAGGCGGACAGATACCTTGTTTTATTAATAGATATTTTCCACTTTGTTATGCCAGGAACCTACTCGCCCAGCTATACCTATCCTTCTAGCAGTCGGTGCTGTTCACCAGCATTTGATTCAAAATGGTTTGCGTATGTCAACCTCCATTGTGGCTGACACTGCCCAATGCTTCAGTACCCATCATTTTGCTTGCTTGATCGGATATGGAGCAAGGTCTCTCTCTCCCCCCCTTTGCATTTTCTCAGGTCTAGTCGTTTCAGAATGCATAACAAATCTATATAGTTAATGTTTATGCTGTCAGTATAGTTATGTTTCTGGTGTTCTTCAAAACTTAAATCACTTTCCTCAAATAATAGATTTTTGGTCCTATGGATGATTTCTCAGAGAGTAGGGAGGAAGTGAGGGAGAGAAAGAGAGATGAAAAAGCACTGGCCACAGTATTTGGGCCAATAACATTGCTTCTATGATTCCTTTCTGATGTCTCTTCCTGCATTTAAATTCATGTGCCCATCATAACCCTCGTTAATACTGATTCATGATGGTACATGGATGTTTGTAGTATCGAGCCATCAATCATGATTTGCTTATTACATGCTGTATGTTGAATAATCATGCTTACAGAAAAAATTAAGAACAATTTGTGATGCTTTTTATGCATCTAATATTTTTTATCATATTTGTATCATTGCAAAATCCATTTTCATGTGTCTAAGCAGTTTCTAACTGTTGGAAAAAATTTCAGTGCAATATGCCCATACATGGCATTTGAAACATGTCGTCAATGGAGGTTGAGTACAAAAACTATTAATCTTATGAAGAATGGTAAGATGCCTACTGTGACATTGGAGCAGTGTCAGAGGAATTTCTCCAAGGTAATAATTCCTGTGAGGCTCATTTAGTCAAATTGAAATTTCTAGGTTTCACTTCTGTCCCATATGAACCCTTCAGTTGTTCAAAAAGGCAGTCATCAGTTTGGATCTATTGCTCTCTTATGGCTCTAGATAGGCATCTCCTATGTAATTTTAATTTTTAGTGGACCATCCTGGAAATTAGTATTCCCTACACAGTTGATTCTTTGTAATTTGTTCTTCAGTTTAAATTATTTGCATCTGCATCTCTATGTCAAGGTTTTTTATGGTCATCTGAATATTTTTCAGTTTATTATGTGGTGTCTTTTTATTTTTGAGGTTGTCAGTTGTTATTAAATAATCTGCTTCAACATTTTTTCAAAATATGCAGGCTGTTAAATCTGGCCTTCTCAAAATCCTCTCAAAGATGGGTATATCTTTGCTCTCAAGGTCTGTTTTAATTTGAAGACATACGATGGTTTCTATTTTGAATATCTCCCATTACTCTGGAAATCTCTTCGATTCCTGACTATTTAAATCTTTTAATCAGTTACTGTGGAGCTCAGATATTTGAAATCTATGGTCTGGGCCAAGATATTGTTGATGTTGCATTCTGTGGAAGCGTCTCCAAAATTGGTGGGCTCAATTTTGACGAGGTAACTGAAACTTTCGTATGAAGAAAACACAAAATTGGATAAAATTCTGTATATATTTATTTTAATCAATGGTCACTGAAAAGCAGTAATTTTCCATTTTAATATTCATTTTTTCTCTGTTGAAGCTTGCAAGAGAAACCCTGTCCTTCTGGGTGAAGGCCTTTTCAGAGGATACAGCTAAGAGACTAGAAAACTACGGTTTCATTCAGTTTAGAGCTGGAGGTAAGACATTTTCCTGTGCTAATTTATCTGCTGTTAAATTCTTCACAACTGTATCCATGCACAAGGATTATTATCTCTGCTAGAAGATCTTCAGGCAAGAATAGATGTACTTCTTGATAGAGAGATTGAGACATGCCCAAAGAGAGTAAAATTAGCGCAAAAAAACCAGTCTATTAGGGTTTAAAATAGCTTAAATACGCAGTAAATGAGCAGTTTAGAAGATAGTTCCAGAAGACCCATGAGACCCTAATGGAGACCCTAGTGGTTATAATACGGAAAGGAAAGAAAAGGTGCTAACAAATAAACAAATTACTGGGAATTTTAAATGAGGATAACTTTTTTAATTGTTCAACCATCTGTTCCACGAGGCCTATGTTTTCTTTTCTGTAAAAAAGGATAAACCATTTTTTATCTTTGTCATGTGCAGACCACCTAAGTTGAAGATTGATTGGTTCCTGTTTAATCAAAGTGACAAAGTTATGTGAACCGCCATCATCATCTTTGCCCTTATTGATGATATGATCAATCCTAAAATGGAACTGAATTGGATTCATTTAATATAGAAAGAGACAGGCATAAAAAGGAGAAAATGACAGATTCATCGATGACAGAATTCATCAAGCTGTAGAAATATAATATTTAGAGCTTTCAATCTTTTGCATTTAGGTCAATATCTGTTGCTGCACCTACGATAGAGAGATAGAGGAAGAGGGAAATAACTGAAGATTTCCCATTTGAATTTTGATTGAAAAATAAATCTAATTGGCTTCTACCCTTCTCTCAAAGAGAAAATGGGTCAGATTTTAAAGGATCAAAATCATGGGACTTAGCCTAGTAACCAGATTTCAGTCTAAAGAATCAAATGAATTATTGGAACTCTTGTATTTTCCTGATTATTTATGCTGTCATCTTCTGTCTAAAGGATATGGGGCATTATTTTTCTTTGATACAAAGTTTGATTATCATGATTATGCAATTTTTCTGGATTCCCCAACAGGTGAGTACCATGGAAATAACCCTCAGATGTCAAAGCTGCTTCACAAGGCCGTTCGCCAAAAGAGTGAAAGTGCTTATGCTGTCTACCAGCAGCATCTCGCCAATCGTCCTGTTAGTGTAAGTTCATCTGACTTAAAGTAACTAATTGTGGTCAACACTGGTCTTTATTTTATCTTTTCACTTTATTACAAAGTCTGGACAGATGGTGCTTCAGAAAACAACAAACTCTGGACAGATTCATCCAGTCAAATTAAATTACAGTGTTCCACGTTTTACATTATGTATAGCTTATGTTCCATATTAAAATGTTGGACTGGCTTTTGACAGGTTCATTAGTCTTTAAGACTAATTGACATATAATAGTCGACGGTGTGCATTATGTATTTTCTATATAGTTTCTATAAAAAATTGTAATCATTATGACAGGTTCTCAGAGATCTTCTTGATTTCAAGAGCGATAGAGCACCAATTCCTGTTGGCAAAGTTGAACCTGCCTCTTCATTAGTTCAGCGTTTCTGCACTGGGGGCATGTCTTTGGGTGCTATCTCAAGAGAAACACATGAAGCTATTGCTATTGCCATGAACAGATTAGGTGGAAAGTCGAATTCTGGGGAAGGAGGCGAGGTGAGCTAATCTGTCAAATTCATGGTTTTCTGAGGCAAGCCTTTTTATTAATGTGGTTTAGAAGTGAGGAATCATTTTGCTTGGGTCTTTTCAAAATTCAGGACCCAATTCGTTGGAATCCTCTCACTGACGTCACTGATGGGTACTCCCCAACGCTTCCGCATCTGAAAGGCCTCCAAAATGGAGATACAGCAACTAGTGCAATCAAACAGGTCTTGATTTCTTCATTCTGTAGTAGTTGTCGATTTGCCTTTTTCATGGTTTGATGTCATATCTGAACTTTTCATTTTAAAAAATTCTACTGGATAGGGATGTTTTACATATTACTTATCAAACTAAAAATTTCAATTAAAATCAGAATTATGGGTGGGGATCAGGGATCAAGTGGTTGTGATCGACTGACTGTTCAAGAATGAAGATTCAGTTGTTTGCTGATTGTACGGGTCAATCAATTGAATGTTCAAGTAAGGTTGTGGAACAATAAATATTGTACACATAATACATCTATCATACAATCGGATTCAACACCAATCTCGGGTTATCTTCCTTTTCAGAAAAAAAAAGTAATGGAAGATTACCCATTGGTCATCCGATTAGACTTAATTCAGATCCAATGTCTCAGATTGAAAATACAACTCATTGTATTTTCAAAATGGGGGGAAGAGGGATAGAGAGAGAGGGGGAGGGTTTAGAAAAAGTTTATAAAGAGATGAGGACGAAGAGAAGGTTTCAGTTTGACGGTTTGTAGAGAAAGAATCTCAGTGCTGCCCCTGCCATTCCTGGACTGCCTCGTTGCCATTCTTAATGGAGATGGATGCCTATATCCTTCAACTAGGATCTTTACTAACCCATTTTAGTAATGGGATTGTCACCAAAATGGAGCAGCCTTCACATATCTGCTACATTTTCATCAAGGGGCTCTGTAATCACAATCATCTAGATCCACAGCCAACCATGATGATCAATGTGATCCCTGAAGCTTGCTCATTGGTGTCTTACTCCCTTAAGCTTACATCCCTGTCATTTATTGATTTATTATATCAGGTGGCTTCTGGAAGGTTTGGTGTCACTCCAACATTTTTAGTGAACGCCGATCAACTAGAGATTAAAATTGCTCAAGGAGCCAAGCCTGGCGAAGGTGGTCAACTCCCTGGGAAAAAAGTCAGCGCATACATTGCAAGACTGAGGAACTCTAAACCTGGAGTTCCTCTTATATCCCCACCTCCCCATCACGACATTTACTCCATTGAAGATCTTGCTCAGCTGATATATGATCTTCATCAGGTGAGCTCTTACTTGATTTGTTACAAAAATTTAATTACTACTGATGGTTCCTTCTTATTGACCCAGGTAAATCCCAAAGCTAAAGTATCTGTGAAGCTTGTGGCTGAAGCTGGAATTGGAACTGTCGCCTCTGGTGTGGCCAAAGGCAATGCAGACATAATACAGGTTGGGAAGAAGTCTTCTAATGTTTTTATTTTTCTGAGTTTATGGGCAAAACTTCACAATTCTTCCTTGTTGAAGAAGGCTGGACAAAAACCTTCTCTATTTGTCATTCTAAAAATTGTCAATCTTCTCTCTTCTCTCTTGAAAACCATTTCCATAAAGGCTTGAAATTCTGAAATACAGAACCAATGGCTCAGACTGGAACTAGAACCAATAGCTTCTTTCTGTCGGAAATTGATCGTAAGGACAAGGCTTGATCGTCCTTGGTCCATTTAATCAAGAGCTTCTTTCAATTGTCAATCTATCATAAGGCCAAGGGGGTGATTGACTGATTGACTGAACACTCAATCTAAATTGGATCACTCAGTCATGACCATATCCTCCCTGAATCTTACCACAGATACTGTTCTTTGCTATCATGAAATAGTTTACTGATTCGAAATTTTTTTGACACTTTTTGCTGTTTTGTTGAGTTAACAGATTTCTGGGCATGATGGAGGCACTGGAGCAAGTCCCGTGAGTTCAATCAAGCATGCTGGTGGTCCATGGGAGCTAGGACTCGCTGAGACTCATCAGGTCTTCTTACAAAGTTCCAGTTCAGTGTTTTATCTTGTTTTGAGACCTGACTTAGTGTAAACTGTGATGCTGGTGGTTTATTCTTGTTTTTTCTTCATGTAAAAAAATATTTTGACTTCATTTTGAACATACTTTTCAGACATTAATTTCGAATGGGTTGAGGGAAAGGGTGATTCTTAGAGTAGACGGAGGATTAAAAAGCGGAGTTGATGTTATGATGGCCGCAGCGATGGGTGCTGATGAGTTTGGCTTTGGTTCTGTCGCTATGATTGCTACTGGCTGTGTTATGGCACGTATCTGCCACACCAACAATTGCCCGGTTGGAGTTGCCAGTCAGGTATCTACAAATTTTGTCGCTCTCTATCACTCTCTCTTACCACTCCCTCCTTTCCTCCCTCTAATATGTTATCCCTCTCTCTCTTCTATTCCCTCCTTTCCCTCCCACTGATATCTGTAGTCTCTCTCTTCCTTTTTCCCTCCCACAGATATGTATAATCTCCTCATTCTCTCTCTCTCTCTCTCTCTCTCTCTCTCTCTCCCCTCCCACTGAGATAGTTCTGATCTCATTCTTTATGTCCTTTTCCCTCCCACTGATATATGCATTTTCTCTCTTCCTTCTTCCCTCCTACTGATTTCTGTAATGTCTCTCCTCTTCTCTCTCACCTCCTCCCTCTTGCTGATGTATTTATGATCTCATTCTCTATGTCCTTTTAATTGAGGGGGAAGGGCACCTCGGAACAGTGCCCCCCCGATGTCATTAAAATAATGACGAAATGTACAGATCATGTACTATGTCCTTTTCCCTCCCACAGATCTAATTATAATCTCTCTCTCTCTCTCCTCTTTCCCCCTCACTTTCTCACTTCATGTTTTCTTCGCTTGCTGATATATGTATATATCTCCCTCTTTGTTGTGTCTAAACAATCTCGTCACCCTGTTAACTTTGAAGTTTTAATGCATCGATACCTGCAGAGAGAAGAGCTGCGTGCCCGTTTCCCTGGAGTCCCTGGGGACCTTGTCAATTTCTTCTTATATGTTGCCGAGGAGGTAACATCATTATATCAATTAAAATTAATAACAGGGGCATTGAATTCAAAATGTTGGTCAGGTGCGTGGCATATTAGCTCAATTGGGCTATGAGAAGTTGGATGACATAATTGGACGCACGGATATATTGAAACCAAGGACTGTCTCCTTGCTGAAGACTCAACGGATTGATCTGAGTTACCTCTTATCTGTAAGTCTTCAAAAGTGACCCTCTAGTGTACATAATTTACAATTGAAGGATCATAACTCATTTGTCATTTATCTTCTATTTTTCTTTCATTTGCAGAGTGTTGGCTTGCCCAAATTAAGCAGCTCTGAGGTAAGGAGCCAGCCTGTTCATTCCAATGGTCCAGTCCTTGATGACATCCTTCTTTCGGATCCCGAGGTGCAAAATCTTTGATTTTTCAAGTCATGTTAAATTGGAAAAAGCAAAGTAAACTCTCTGACATTATAAAGAAAGTAATTATCTTGAATATTGTTGTTCACAGATTACTGAGGCGATTGAGAAAGAGAAGGTGGTGAATAAAACTTTCAGCATATACAATGTTGACCGTTCTGTCTGTGGGCGCATTGCTGGTGTGATTGCAAAGAAATACGGGGACACTGGATTTGCTGGACAGCTTAATATCACGTGAGCTGTCTTTTTCTCCCTTCCCTCTATTTCTTTGTTCTTCTATCTCTATTTACATGACCATCTACTTCTCTTGTTTATGTATAAGTATATGTAGATGTATATGTATGTGTATATGTGTACGTATACTTGGGTGTTTCTCTGTAGTTATCTCTCTCCCTGGCATACTCTATCTTAATCTACTTGAAATTTTTCCATTTTCTCCTTTCAATCAGATTTAAGGGAAGCGCTGGGCAATCTTTTGGTTGTTTCTTGAGCCCTGGTATGAACATCCGGTTGGTGGGCGAGGCTAATGACTATGTTGGAAAGGTAAGAAACATTCTTTAACTTTTGTGACAGACTCTATCTCCAACCTGTTATTATAAAAATAGAAAAAGAACTCTGGCTCATCATAAGTTTTCAATTAAATTTTCATGTCGATAGTTTCTTACTGTCTAAACTCCATAAAAAAAGAAACAGTAACTCGCATTGAGCAAACCTTATTCCAAAATTACTAAAGAAATCTGGCCTAGGAAAACTTTCCTGTTAGATATACTTGTTAAAGACTTCTCTTCATTCAGTTTACAAATGATCATCTGACCTCATCTCCTACAATTGTAAAGAAGCCTGACCTCTCAAAACTTATCAATTAGGGCATGGCTGGTGGTGAGCTTGTGTTGACCCCTCCAGAGAAATTTGGCTTCTGCCCAGAAGAGTCCACAATAGTCGGAAACACTTGTCTTTATGGAGCAACAGGGGGCCAAGTCTTTGTGAGAGGAAAAGCAGGAGAGAGGTTTGCTGTGAGAAACTCCCTAGCAGAAGCTGTCGTTGAAGGAACTGGAGATCACTGCTGTGAATATATGACTGGTGGCTGTGTCGTTGTTCTCGGAAAGTAGGTGTTTCTCCTCTATCTCTCTATGTTGGATTTTTTTTTGCGAATTCCTCTAAGATGAAACTGGGTATTGGCCAATCTTGTTACAGGGTGGGAAGGAACGTGGCAGCTGGTATGACTGGTGGTTTGGCGTACATGCTTGATGAGGATGATACTCTACTTCCTAAGGTTAGGTTATTTTTCGTTCAATTTTATTTTATTTGACTGAATGTCATCAATAATTGACTATATAGGACAGAATATTGATGGGACTTTTTTTGACCTGAAAATTCATTTATTTGTGCACCCCCACCAAATTCATGTTAGAAATTAAAATAAGCCTTTGATGATGATGAAGTTGGTTTGAGTTGGACAAGAAATCACTGACTTGTTCATTGAATAGGTCAACAAGGAGATTGTCAGGATGCAGAGAGTCAATGCCCCAGTGGGTCAGATGCAGCTGAAGAGCTTGATCCAAGCTCATGTTGTAAGAATCTATCTGTATCTCCGTCATCATCATTCTGATCATGAATATGGTTATCATCGCCACCATAGTTATCTCTATCATTACCTTCATCATCATTGAACACCAAAAATTTCTTCATCATCATAATCATAGTCATGTCAGTACATGAATTAGTTAAGAACGGCATCCATGATTTTCTTTCTCTCAGGAAAAAACCGGAAGCACAAAGGGAGCCACCATCCTGAAAGAATGGGAAGCATATCTCCCTCTATTCTGGCAGATTGTGCCGCCCAGCGAAGAAGACACTCCCGAAGCCAGCGCTGATATCGAAGCAGTTCCCACGACAAAGCAAATGCAATCAGCTTGAAAAAAATTCCTCCAAGAAGGTTGCATTTCAATTTTTCTTTCCCAGAATGGAAATCTCTTGTACAGTTGAGCAAAATAAATCGGCATGAGTTTTCGCTATCCATGTACAGCTTACCAATTTATCATGGGATAAATGGCTGGTGAAGGATCCAAGACTTGATCATGGTGGTCAGTTAGATTTTCTTTGCCTATGTCGATTTCTTGTTTCTCATAATGGATAAGTTACGCTAATGACTGAAATTCTGAACTCATACTTTCCTTGTATATGGAAGAAGACTGGAATTTGTTGTTTCGATACTCTTTTGGCTAGGATTAATTTGATGATGTTCAAAACTATTTATAAATACCCTCTGGGTAAGTTGAAAAATTCTTGCTCAAAGTAAGATGATTTATGTTCTTTAGATTTTTGCAAGCTTTTATAGATAATGGAGGAACAAATTCTAGGTGTTATTTGTGTGGCAAAATTTTCTTTTGGCTCATGTAAACAGGCCTGCTAATGAACAGCCCTAGAGCTCTGCTTTGTGGTGAAACTAGCCAACATGCTCTTAGTGATGGTCTAGGTTCCATCATAATTCAGAAGCTATGAGAACCACGGAGAAGTGACAAAGAGATCAAATTATTCTTCTTGCCTCTGAATGGATACACCATCCACACTATTTTCATCCATATCAAGGATGAGGTTTATGATCAGCATCTATTCATGCTGGATTTGGTTGACTTTTGTCATGCCCCATTTTGAGAGGAGATCTAGAATGAACTTTTTCGGGAGAGTAAGATGTTGTTCAGGGAGTGGGCAACTGACATGGAAGTCCCATGTTGTGTATTTGATATTTATCCATGAGCTTATGCCTCTAAAATCTAATTTACATTACTGCTTGCAATGAGTTTTTTTTTCTGAAACAAGGAAGAAGCTCACTTGAGGCCAGTGATCCGCCACTGAACTTACAAAGAAAAAAATCCCGAACAGGGGGCACAAACCCCAATGGGACCCCCCTGCCCCCCTTCTCGTCCCTCTAAACCATTAGGATACAAGGTTTGCCGCGTCATGAACAGTGCTGTCTACTGAAACAGCCCTCCCCATGACCATGACCTCATTCCGGTGCTTCCAGATTGACCTCCCATGCACTTGGGTGTTGAAAGAATGAAGTATGGTCGCCATTTATTCTGCATTTTAACTGTCTGGGATAGCCTCCTAAATTATGCCTGAGGAGATTACTTCAGCTCATAGAGATCCTTTCTCAACCTACATTTAAGGTGCACGTTTAAAATTTCTACATGTCTCGGTGGCATGTGTGTGAAGATCTCTCCATCATGTACCCTTGTAGCAATCCATTCTTCACATCAGATTGATATAGCTGCCACTCCAACTGTGCAGAGAGTTCCAATTATTTAAGCAGAGTTTGGTTTGAAAATCGGTGTAAATACTTTCAAGTGGTTCTCTCCAAAAACTTCTGTATAAGCCACCAATCTGTCTTTTCACCTTGATATTCCATTTTCTTGATATCTAATGCCCTATATTGCATATTTAATTTCCGACCACTGTTACAATTCATGTTTGATTTTTCTTTGACATGCTCATGCTGACATTCATGGCAGACTGTCGATATGGATCACACCTTCATAAACTCAATCAGGAACCCTATTTTCTTTGTGGTAGTGAATCTAGGACGTTGATCTTTGTTGATTGAACGGCTATTCTCATTCAAGGACTTCAAAAAGGTACCAGAAATTTGATTTTTTTTATAGTCTTTTTAGTGGATCTTCAGTATTGAGCAATGCCAGACTGCTGAAGCACCCTTAATGGATCCCAGTAAAGCAGATCCTTCATAATTGATGATGTCCTTAGAAAATCAAGTTCTTAAAATCCAGTTCTTTAGATCAAAAACTTAAATTTATTATCATAGTCGATGTCTGAACCCTGTTATTATGGTTCTTTTTGTCTGATAGTATCGCAGAATTGAGCTAACTTCACTGTTTGTGTTGTTTAGAAGTTCCGAAGTCTCATCAACTTACTCTTGTCCGGCTAATCCTGAACAAAGCCTATCTTTGTAGCAGGTAATACCGAGCGGAGGTCGAACGAAAACTATTGGACTCAGGAACTACATTTGGAGATCCTTGCTAAATCATTCTATCTAAGTCGCCTAATTAATCCCTCATTAGATAAAGAAGGGTTTTCACTATTTTGGTAATATCTTGTTTAACTCTGACTTAGCTGAACAAAACTCAAAAAATTCAAGGAATCTATTGTTGAAAGCAGTTTTTCTGCTAAAACCCATGGTTGGCCCTTTCCTTTGGACCATCCAATTTCTTTGAAACCTTCTTTTTCTTTCCCAAGAATCAAGATTCTTTTCAAGGGTGTGTTAGGTTATGAGGATTCCAAATATTCAAGTCCTTAGTAGCTTATGAAGTTAGACTTAAAAGGTGTAGAATTGAAGAAGACATTGCCCACCTTGGTAAGACCTTCTCAAAGACTCTATGAGTATTCTTTGACCCTCTAGCTCTCTTTTCACCTACTCCAACTTTTAGATCTCTTGCCTTCATTGTTAGAAGCAATGGGGGAATAGATCACGTTCGGAATAGAGATCATCATGGTCACAGATGTGATGGTGATGGATGTGGCAGTTTGGATGTCCCCTTCTCATCCCTCGTGTGTGCATTATAACAATCATCGACTATAGTGTGAGATTTATTTTAGAAAAATTTGGCAAATCATGTGAATTTTCTTATTCAATTTATATTGTCGCTTCTCCCTCATCGTCCTTCACTATGATGATGACTTGCGACGAATATAATCTGTGAATAAACTTCAATGATGACCCATTAATTTCAATAGATATTATTGGATTTGGTGCAAAGTTTCGCTCTTATTTACTTATAACAATAATAAGAGCAAAGTCTCGCTCTTATTTCAATCATTCATTCGAGAGCTCGGACATTCCTCGTGGATTAAGCATCTTGCACCCAACACAAAGAATGAAAATAAATAAAAAATAACAAAAATAATGTTCCTAACACAAATGACAAATCATTGATTCTCTCTTTCCTCTAGCAAGCCAATGCTAGATAAAAATACCCAAGTTCAACCACTCCTTTACATGACCAAAGTTATAGAAAGATTGAAGATAAAAGGAAAATTTTACCCTCAAAATTTCAGCTCAAATCCTTTTATGGAGCTTTAGATTGATCTCTTCCCTTAAAAATGAAACATTTATAGTCATTGATCTCTTTCTCTCTCCTCATCAATGTCATCACAATCCATCACATCTCCAAAAATAGGCACGGTGATTAGTGCTGAAATCTTCATTAGATCTGAAAAGGTGTGATCATTGGAGAATTGTTCTATATGTTTCTTGATTAATATTTTTATATTTTTTGAATTTGAAAAAAAATTCTAGGGATGATGTTGCCTAATTTTATGTGCCCCACTGGATGATCATGATTGGTGGATGCGCACATTTATAAATATGATATTTATGCATCTGAATCGATCACCCTTCAATATCTGTTGAACAACATTTAGGGTTCCCTAGGTGTTTGCACAAAAGCCTGATAGGGTGCAATATGTCCCTATATCAATCATCCATTTCTTGTGCATCCTTATTCAGGGCCTCTTTGAGTAATCTCATCATGCTCTAGGCACTCTTTTCATTTACACATCTCATCTTCCAAGTACAAGAGGGTGTCTCATTCAGGGTGGGAAGGTTTCCCCCTATCACTCTATTCTTCTATCGTGAACTTCAGATGTCATGTCAATCCATCTCCCCCAAGCTTTTAAGAACTTTCTTTATAGGTAATGCTCATAGATCTCCAATCTGAAAGATTTTCATAGCCACCACAATTAAAGCACTTAAGAAGAAATCCAAGTCCTTCAAAGAACTTTATTGTAGATTTGTCCCTCATCACTCAATCTCTAGTCTAAGTCACACTAAACCTCTAAACCGAGGCTCGAAACCATTTTTCCCTTGCATGGACCATGGTTCAATGGGTTTTTTATGACTCGGATCCATTGCGGCCTAGCATGACCCACGAGACTACTAGGTCAGGTATCAAGTCCACGAGTAATGCTTTGACCTGATAGAAAATAGAATTAAACTAGTGAGAAAATTAAGAAAAATTCAGAGATAGTAATGTTCATTGTATAATAATAAATCAATAATACTATACCAAAGAAGCAAGTGAGTATTGTTTTCTGGTACAAGGTTTTCATCGTCTACAAAAAAACCATATCAAATAACCTTGAAAAAATCCTTACAAAAATAACCAAGTGCACACAAAAAATGCCATGAATGCAAAATAGAACCATAAGAAAGTTCATTTATTGATCTTATAAGAACACAAGATGAATAAGGTCCCAAGTATCTATTCATAAAATTGCATAAACAAACCGACATCGTGAGTTCTAATTCTAAGGACAATTCTCAAGAGGGTATTGAGTTAACAAAGACGGAGGATTAAATTAGTTAATTAAAAATATTTACATCTTCCCATTTAAAATTTGGATCCGTTGATCTTGCGCTCACCTCAATTCTCTTTGAGTATAATGCTTTTACCCTAGTTTAAGGACCTAACATTAGGTCTTGTAAGTCCAACTATTTATGTAAATGATGATAGAAAATATAGAGGATTGTGGTGTCCGCAGATATAGTTCGTGCATCCTGTGTACATGGTTCACTAACTCACTCCTCAGACGTCTAGGTTGATTTGTTTCTTTGTGATTCCCAAGTCTCAATCACTTGTCCATGTTAAAATGAATTTCTTACTTTCACATATGTATCCTCTAATATAAGAAAGCAACCTATAATTATTGGTCCACCAGTCAACCTCTAGGCTCACCTAAAGTCCTCTTCTTACCATCAAGAACAACTCTGAGTCACCAAGGGTTCTCCAAATATGTACATCCAGTGATTCTAACTATTCCTAATTCCTCTTGAATAGAAAATTGAATGATGCAATGATGTGAGAATTAGTAAATAATTATTGAATTTAAAGTTTAGTTAGTTTTGACTTTTAGTTGACTTTGGCTTTGCAATTGGCTGGTGACTATTGACTATTAATTTTTTACCATTGACTATTGGTGGTTGATCGTTGATTGTTTGCTATTGGTACTTGATCTTTGAGTATTGGTATTTGACCTTTGAGTATTGGTAGTTGACGATTGATTGTGGACTGTAGACTTCAACTCTAACCTAGGCATAAAGACCTTTTAAATTTGTAGTTGAGTCCTTGATAATATAATATACATTGAAATATAACATTAGGAATGTACAATGTAAAATGAATAATCTATCTATATATATATATATATATTGTATGTATGTATACGTTCAATTGTATATATACGATAACGTGCATTCATTTTCAACACCATGAATGAATTTTAACACATAATTCTTTCTAATATGATGCATGTTATCATGTTTTTGTGATATTTTTGCATTCATCATGTTATTCCTTTCATATACTCAATTCGTATCATTTTCAGCACCTTAAAGGTGCTTATTATGAATAAAGATGAATATGCCTTGTCATATATTGTTCCTTCAATTCAGATATCTTGAGACTAATCTAATTTGACTTCTTTATGAGTTTTTTATATGCAAGGACATAGGAAAACATATGGAAATACATGAAGACAATTTTCAAGGAAAGAGAGGAGAAAATGACCTCTTCACCCCTTTAAGGGCCAAGTCATCCCTGATTCCATGAAGTCAAAGGGTGTAATTAAGAGTCAAGGTGGTCAAAGGTGTGAAGAAAGGTCAACGATGGTCGAATTCATTTTATAAATGATTATGGAGATCATCTTATCTTTTTGGGGGCAACCACTTCACTAATCTAAGTCAAGGTAAGTCAAAGTTGGTCAACTTTATCTATTTTAGGGAAATTTGACCAACCTATATTAAAATTCTTTTAAATTAAATTATTATTATGACCAACCCACAACAACGACGGAAAACATGCGTAATCAAGGTCATCAATATATAACGGTAACTATATGTTTGCAATAAATATAGTTTAGAAATTAAATATGTCATTATAGATAGATAGAGAGACAGAAATATAGGTAGAAATATATATGTAAAGATGTGCCAATAAACATATATTTTCAAAAAATATATGTTTGGAAATTTTTTAAATTATATATATCAAGAAATTACTAATATGTTCCATAATATCATTGCAAAAGAATGATATCTAAACATACTTATATCTATATGTGTGGGAATATATATAAATTTGTGTATGATATACAGCTTTAATATGTTATCCATTAGAAGTGCAGAAGTATGATATCGATTTAGATGGAAATCAATATAAGTATTGATATTATATATATATGAAAGAATTTATAGAAATAGTTATTAGATGAATAAACTTTAAATGCCAATATTTTCTGAAATCTAGTTGCAAAAGTTGATAATAATTTATTTTGAAATCTAAGTAGATACACATGCGACATATATTAAATGCTATTTTGGAGGCACTTGTAGAAATATCATAAGGCAATTCACAATCGCCTAAAAAGCAAGGAAAACAAGGAGGCAGAAGACACTCATATTCATGGTGCACAACACTCCATTGTAGATATGTTAGAGCCATCATTAATCACACAAAGCTATTTCCATGGTGCCAATTTTGAGAAGACCAAGGAAAATTTAACAAGGTTCATATGCATGACAGACCAAGCATGGATAACAGTGGATGACACCAAACCAAAGTTAAGTATAGGTTTAGGTTCTCACAAAAATTCGATACTGATCTACCCATCTTTGCATTGTGCACCGAATGTCTTAGTGCCCGCCAATACTGATCTATCCACCGTGCATGGTGCAACCACCGTCTGTTTCCTATCAAATAAAGAATCAGGAATTTATTGGCCATTCTTAACAGAGACATGCATGCTAGAAACCAACACATTAAGAGAGAGAGAGAGAGTAAATAAACATGGAAAAAGGAGAAGGAATTCAAGGTATGACAATTTCTGGAAAAGGAAATAAATTTCTCCCTCTAGATACATGAGATGAAAGATAAACATGGGGAAAATGCATAGTTATGATGATCCAACTCAAAAATATTTACCATTTCCGCAGCTTTTTGAGGATAATTTTAGTCCAACCTAGGATCGACACATTGTTTGACTTTATCCTTGCTGAGTTTTGGCTTGGCCTACACATTTTCTGACCACCATTGAATGGCACAGGGTCGGAGAAGCGTCCTAATGTTTCTGCAGCCATTACCTGAAAGCAAGAGGAAAATGGCAGAATAATTTGAATGGAAAGAAGAACATGGTCGAATAATTTGAAGCAAGAAAAGATGAGGAGAACCTCACGAGACTTGAGATTGAAGAGGGCCAGCAACAAAGTTCACCACGAATAATTGGACCAAGGAAAAAGAGATTTGGCGATGGAGTTTGTAGTCAGAGGCTCACAAGAGAGAGATTTGAAGATCCCAACTAACTTAAAAAAGGACACATCAAAAGAAAAGTTGTTATTTGCCATTTTATTTAATATTTAGTTATATGACCACCATAGTTTTCTTCCTTAAAGTCAATGTTTCTAACCTTACTATCCCCTCTCCCACCCCCCACCCCACCCCCGCCCCCCCCAAATTCAATATCCTCAAAGAAATGAGCGTTTACCATTTCAAAGATATTTCTAGTACCAAGATCATAAAATTTGAAACCCCAATACTTTTCTACATATCCAAAAATAACAATTAATTGTTCTAGAGTATAGTTTTCTTTCATAAGGAATATAGGTTGTGCTTATGTTGGACAACCTCCGATATGCAGGTGCTTTAGACTGGGTTTTCTTCTTGTCTATAGTTCATATGATGTCTTTATAGTTGTTTTTTGTTGAAACTCTATTTAAAAAACTATATGGTTGTTTTAATGCCTCATCCCATAGACTCATGTGAAGAGATGATGCAGCCATCATACTTTATTTTTGAGGTCTCTATGATAAAGCTTCTGGAATCACTCGTCTAAGAGTCATTAAGCATACTCTATTTGAAGTTTTCCATTCTTGAAATTTCTTAGTGTCCGCTCCTAGGAGTTTAGGGTCGATCATGGCACAATCAACATTGGCATATGCTAATGCCTTCATTACATCCTTCTTCCAATTTTTCAAGGTGTCACTTCAATCTCTTGTCTATATATATATATATATATATATATATTGGGCTAGTAGGCATATTTGGGCCTAGCTTAAGCTAGCCTAGTAGGCATATTTGGGCCTTTAGCCCTATTAGGAGTATGTCTCATATTTTATAAAATTGGGCTGCCAGCCCAATTTAGGTCATGATGAGCCATGGCCTAATTTTATAAAGTGACCCCCTCTTTTTCTTTTTCTTTTTCTTCTTTTTCCCCGAATGGGCCGATTTTTAAAAAATCGGCCCCTTCCCTTATTGGCCCGATTTCCAGAATCGGGCCCTATCCTCTTTCCCCTTCGTTGCGACGGTTTCGACGTGTGAAAGAGGGAAACAAGACGGCCGCCGTGGTTTCGACGCGTGGAACCGCCTCATTAGCCAGCACTTTATTTCGGCGAAAGCCATCAAGCCGATCTCCGTTTTTTGTTTCGATTCATGGGTTTGTTGATTCTGAGGACCGCTGCAAGAGGCGGTTCTCAATTTTCTGGTGATTCGTGTGGTGGTGCTCCGGCGGAGCAACCCGAGATTCACCTTACCCGATTCTCAGAACCGCCCTAAATTACTTCAGGCGCTGGAAATCGAAGGCATCGACCTTCGAAAAGTTCAGCCTTCCTCCGGGCGATCCCAATGCTTCTTTCTCGAGGAGATTCTCTTGACGTCTGAATCCAGCGAAGATTAATCGGAAGTCTTCTCAACCGCCTTGGTGAGGCGGTTCCAAAAAAATTTCCGATATCAGAAGCGGATGACAGTGTCGCCTTTCACTCCTGAGAGCTGATGGAACAGGGAGTCGACTGAGCTGGGGAAGCTGGATATCGACGAGCCGATTATGATGATTCTCCTCGTGACGATGAGATGTCCTCAACCGCGGATGAAAATCGCCTTCTTTGTCAGTGATGCCATCAAGCCGACCGTGATTCTCAATTTCGTCGAAGCTCTTCTTGGAGAGATTCGACGATACTGAGGCTAATTCTTTGCAGGTACTTCGACGAGGCACACTGCCGGCGAGATCTTGAGAAGCGAAGGCCCGATGCCCGAATGAACGCGTGCTCGCCAGAAGCTTTTCAGTTGCTTTGCCCAGAACGATGCCGAATCGGCATCCTCTCTGAGTGCCCAACGGAGTTCTCCACGGCAATGTAATTTTGAAAACAAAATTTTTAAAAAACCGATGAAAATTTTCTGGCATTCCATGAGATCGAGGATGAATAAACATTATCCTGAAGAATCGATGCGAGATGTATCCGATACAGATTGAAAGAACTTGGGTTTGCATCAAGAATTCAGAAGGATAACTAGAAGCATAAACAGATAAACATACCTTAGTTCAACACGTGATTCTTCATTTCTGGTTTCTTTAGAGGAGACAGGTCTGTTAAATATGGCTATTTATAGGGGAAGACGAGAGCTCAAAGGCAAAGCAATGTAATCTTTACCAGTCGTCTCTCTTCACCTACTCAGGGCGTTCCTTGGCCTTTGACTGGTAATTGTCTTCTTGTTTCTTATAAAATTTCTCTCTGACATCAATCCATGGCAGTTCTTGATCTTCCCTTCGCCCCATCATTCGACAGAGAATCTTTAACTCACGTTGCAACAGCGACCGTTGGACAGAGAATCTTTGACACACGTTGCAACAGCGACCGTTGGACAGAGAAAGGGAGATAAAACAGCGTGGACGTATGATCACGCTGTTTTATCATGATGAAAGATCCGCGGTCAAGAGTCAACGATTGCTTATGGCGAGGAACCAAACCCAATCTCCATTTTCAGTTGCTTATGGCAACTGAATAGAGTCGTCCAAACGCGTCCATTTTCTTTAAAAATTCAAGAGAGTTGGTGAGAAATCGCTCTTAAGACCTCCGCCGTCCATTGCTAAAATTCGTCGGCCACGATGAGAGGCATGGTCGTCATCTTGACTCTCTCTATCTCTATCGCGCACTTTCTCTCTCTAATCTTCTAGTGGAGAATCTGCTCAACGGCGCCACGCGATTAGTTCAGCAAAATTTGTCAGCTTCTTCGTACCTGATGATTTATCTTATGCTTGGATGGATTTTACAGTGGGTTCCACCATGGTCGGGCTTTGATGTCTAACCCCGTTACCCCCTTTTCCCTTGTCGGACTCTCTCGCTCTATCTCTCTCTCTATCCGCATGATATATTTCCCAAGACCTTTCTTCTGAGTTTCCCTCATCCCCCTTCTCACTAAACTCTATCTATATCTCTATCTCTATCTCTATCTCTATCTCTAACTTCAAGGTGGAGTCGATGCCATTGAAAACGGGAATAGCCGAATAGCCCTCCCCAATCAGAATAGTGCGGTGCAGTTATATGAGAGAGAGAGAGGTCCGATTATTGCACCCGCCAGGCTAAACCCTAGAAACCTCCATACCTAAACGATCAGGAAGAGAGAGGAAGTTTCCGGGCAGGGAAGAGAGACCTTTAACTCTGACCAGATTAACTATTCTGGACGACGGAGAGATGATGCATGCACAATGAAATATTTAATATTTTGATTTATTGTTCAGGGGTCTCACAGTATACATATCCAATACGTCTCTCTCTCTCTCTCTATCATTCTGTTTCTTTCTCTCTTTAACTTCCCAACGTGGGTTGGGGGAGCTGGAGATCGCTGGTTCTGTCCTCATTCTTGCGCGAAGACCTTTAAGCTCTACTTTCCCTGAAAGACGTCCCACTTCTTCTCTCAGGCGGTGGAGGGAGGTGGGTTCCAAGACCCCGTTACGAGAACATCGGATTCCCATTTGCTCTTCTGTCTTCCACATTTGCTTGCTGGTGCAGACGCGGTCATCCGACATTTAAATTTCGATGCTCTCAGTCAACTAAGTTACGGCTGAGACGGCGTGCAGAAACTTCCTTCTTCCTCGATTGAAGGTGAATCGCCTTCCATGACCGTCTTTTCGAATGAGGTAGAGAGAGGAGAGAGAGATTAAAGAAATAAAAAATGAACATGGGTCAAAATCTAGAGAAAGGAAAGACGATCTCGAGAAAGGAATTGAAACCCGAATTGAAATATTTTTATTAAATGTGGCAATTGAATAAAATATTGAATAAAGCTTTACATGTATGATATATTTTATACGGTTTTCTTTTTATTATCAATTTCTATTTATATATATGAAAAATTGAAAATTACCCCCTTTTTATCGGTTCTCATGATCATAGTCTTATTATTATATATTGTCCTTTTCTTTGAAGAACATGAACTGTGCCCGATCAATTTCGATCATAAATACTACTTTTGATTTCTATTAATACCGAAAATTCCTCAGAAATATACTTTCCGAAATTGAATATATCATGTAAATTTTTCTTGAAATGAAAAAAATGTTAGATGGCATGGTAATTTCTAAGTACAAATCTCCTTCCCCATCATAAATATCATGTTCATTTGGGCTGAATTTGTCTCCTCACTAGCATGAAGATTTGTTCATTCAACACTTCAGATTAAAGCTTGGATGGCGGACTTTTGTGCACCATAGGGATTGCCCTTGATCTTCACCACACCCATGAAACAATCACAAAAAGATAGATGAGAGATGAATGCCGCAAAAATCTCTTTAAAAATATATGCCACCAAATTATATCAGATCTAAGTTTTCTATTTAAGTACGAGTATGAATTTAATCTAAAATTATGAAAAGTTTAAACGAGATGAAGAGTAATTTTGTCACCGCGGGGAGATTTATCAAACTTCTCTTGATCCAAAGCGGCCTTCTTCTTCCATGCCGAATTGAGACTGCACGAAGAGAGGGGGGGAGAGAAGAGAGAGAGATAGAGGAATAAGAAACAAAAATTTAGGTCAAAGCCATTTCTCCAGCGATGTCATGTACGATTGAACTATCTGCCCACAAAATAAAATCTATCGAGGAACTGAGAGAATATGCATGAATGTGCACCAAAGCCTACTCTCTCTCTCTCTCTCTCTCTCTCTCTCTCTATATATATATATATATATATATATATATTTCTGTGACTTAAAGTCTCGAGAAAACCAGCAGAATATGTAGACCTATATGTCAAAACCTGTTTCTTTCAAACAATTCTATGTATGATTTCTCTTTCAATCTCTAAATTTATTCCCAAAAAGCAAACGCAAAAAGTATATAATTAGAAGTCAAAGCCTAGTTTTTCTCTAGATATGATTGATAACATGTAATTTCATGTATTATTATCATGCATTTTATACATTTATTATTAAAAATATAATCATAAATGTATGCCATCATGATTTAAAATGATTAAATTGATAATTTCTATGTTTTAAAGGATATTCTTATTTTTTAGAAATTAATAACATTTTATGAGCATTTAATGACATTGATTCATCCAGATGATCATTTTCTAAAAAAATGAGATTTCTATTTATTTTCTAGATTTTTTGAGATTTTTCTTGGAGATTTTTAGAAATTATAATCATTGAAAAGAGATTTTTTTATTAAGAAAATTAATTTTCTGAGGGAGGAGATTCGCCCTCTCCTTCCCTCCTCTCCCCCTTTTCTCTCTCTCTCTCTCTCTCTCTCTCTCTCTATTTCTTTCTCCCTCCCGATCGCTATCTCTCTCTCTCCCGATCGCTCTCTTCCCCCCCCCCCCTATCGCTCTCTCCCGATCGCTTTCTTGGAGATTTTTAGAAATTATAATCATTGAAAAGAGATTTTTTAAACGCAATTCTTTCCTCATCCGTCTCATTTTCTCCATCATCTTCTCTCCGATTCTTCTCCATTTTTTTCTTCTCTTTCTCCTTCTCCTTTTCTTTCTCCATCTCATCCTTCCTCTTCTGCGCCCTCTCCTTCTTTTCTTCTCCTCTCTTCTCATATCTCTTTTCTCTCGCGGGCGCGACGGATTCCCCTTTCGTCGCGCGTAAAATTTCTCTTACGCGCGCACGATCTCCTCCTCCTCTCTTCCCTTTCTCACTCCACCACTCCTTGTCACCTTCTTCTCGCCTTACTTCTTTTCTTCTCTTTTCCCATCTCCTCGTCGCGAAGAAACCTCGCGCGTGAAGTCCGCGCGCGTTGCAATTTTTCCGCCGCTTCACACGTCTCTTCCTCGCCCCCCGCTCTTCCCGCATCTCTTCCTCGCCCCCTCGTTTCTTCCGCGTTTCTTCCGCGTTTCTTCCTCGCCCCCGTGTTTCTTCCACCACTCCGCATCACCGTCTTTCTCTTGCGACGGAAATATTCCCGTCGCGAGGAGAGGCGAATATCTCCTTGTCACCTTCTTCTCACGTCTCTTCCTACGCCCCCCACTCTTCCCGCATCTCTTCCTCGCCCCCGCGTTTCTTCCGCGTTTCTTCCTCGCCCCCGTGTTTCTTCCACCACTCCGCATCACCGTCTTTCTCTTGCGACGGAAATATTCCCGTCGCGAGGAGAGGCGAATATCTCCTTGTCACTTCTTCTCTTCTCTTTTCCCATCTCCTCGTCATCTCGAAGAAACCTCGCGTGTGAAGTGCGCAGGCGTTGCAATTTTTTCGCCGCTTCCCGCATCTCTTCCTCGCCCCCGCGTTTCTTCCACCACTCCGCGTCACCGTCTTTCTCTTGAGACGGAAATATTCCCGTAGCGAGGAGAGGCGAATCTCTCCTTGTCACTTCTTCTCTCCTTACTTCTTGTCTTCTCTTTTCCCATCTCCTCGTCATCGCGAAGAAACCTCGAGTGTGAAGTCCGCACGCGTTGCAATTTTTTCACCGCTTCCCGCATCTCTTCCTCGCCTCCGCGTTTCTTCCACCACTCCGCGTCACCGTCTTTCTCTTGCGACGGAAATATTCCGTCGCGAGGAGAGGCGGATCTCTCACTGTCACCTTCTTCTCTCCTTACTTCTTGTCTTCTCTTCTCTGATGGAAGTTGTTTATTTTAGGTAGGTACGGTTCTTTCTCTGGTCTTAATGGGGAACGTCGGATTACTCGTCGGACGCGACGGGAGTTCTCTTCGATGAAACAACATATAATTCCCTAACCGAATCGATTTTTCCAAAGAATCAAGAATGGCGAAGAAAGGTACTGATGGAGAAATGTGAGCTATCAAACTGTCAAAGACGAACTATTGCGCATAATCTATGACCATGGAAGTGTACCTAGATTCTAACGATTTGTGGCAATCGATTGTTGGTGAGAATGCATCAAAGAAGAAGGATCGTCAAGCGCTTTCAACAATCATTAGCGGTGTTCCACAAGATCTTCCAGGAATTCTCGACGCCAAGAAGACAGCTAAAGAAAATTGAGACATCCTGCGTAAGCGGAATCTCGGCGTGGACATAGTGATTCAGTCCCGCATCCAAGGACTTAAACGAGGTTTAGAGATACTGACAATGGCCAAGACAGACTCTGTCGTGGATTTTGCGATGAAATTCACACACATCGTCTCCGATTTATGGAATTTGGGAGAGGTGATGGAAGAGAAAGAGGTGGTGCGCCGATTCTTGTTAGCGACACCTGCAAATTTGATGCCTTCACTCTTTCTTTGGAGCAATATGATGACCTTGACAAGGTGAGTCTTGATGGGGTGATTAGCTCTCTCACCATTTATGAGTTGCCGCTCAAAGAACGTGAGTCTCATGAAGAGGAGCAGGTCTTATTGGCCTAGGCGCTAAGCAAAGCCAAGATATACTTGAGGAGGAGTCCTCATCGCGTGGCAGAGGGCGTCATTGCGGCCGTGGCAGAGGAAGAAGCAAAGGTCGGGGTCGAGGACACAATCAGCCAGCTGAAGAAGACAAAGAGAAGAAGTCGTTTGATAAATTGGTAATTTAGTGTTATAATTGTCAAAAGTATGGACACTTTGTCTATGAATGCCGAAACACTATGAAGACGTGTGATGATCGAGCTTATGTGGTGGAAACGACACTGGCAGCAGCAGCGACAAGTTCTTCTAATACGCCGGCGATAACATCCTCTCTTCTTATGGCAATGGTAGAAAAAGTAAGTGATTTACTTCTTCATGGATATGAAGGCGTATCCTCTGATCCTACTCTCTGGTGTTTGGATACTGGAGCAACGAATTACATGTCAAGCTGCCGAAACTTCTTCTCAGAATTGGATGAATCAACTTCAGGATTTCTCAAATTTGATGACAATTCGAGAATCTGAATTGAAGGAAAAGGAGTTATTGAGATCAATCAAAAGAATGGAAAAATTCTTCGGCTCTCCAATGTGCTCTATGTTCCCCAATTAGCAGCCAACACCCTCAGTCTTGGTCGTCTAGATGAAGAAGACTACCGAATGACCATGGCAGGAGGTAAACAAACCATTTTTGATCGAGATGGATGTCTATTTACAGAAGTTCAAAGGTCTGAGGGGTGACTCTACGTATTAAAGCTCAATATAGTTTATCAATGTTTGATCACTATAGAAGACACTTCCGACGATTGGCTATGGCAATCTCGGTTTGGACATATCAGCTTTCACATGCTGAAGGAGATGTCGAGTAAGAAGCTTATTGAAGATCTTCCTCTTGTCAATGTGCCAAGTAAACTTTGCAGAAATTGTGTTACTAGAAAGCATCACAAGACACCATGTCCTCAAGCGTCCTCCTTCCGTGCAATTGAGCCTTTAGAGCTCATTTATGCTGACATTTGCGGGCCTATATCACCACCCACCTTAGGAGGAAGTCATTATTTCCTCCTCATTATTGATAATTTCTCGCGACTAACGTGGGTAGCAATGTTGCAGTAGAATTTAGATGCATTTGAAGCCTTCAAAAGGTTCAAGACTCTGGCAGAGACAGAGAAAGGAATGAAAATAAAGGCTCTTAGATCAGATAAGGGTGGAGAATTTACATCTGAAGAATTCTCAAGCTATTGTCTCGAGCAAGGCATCAAGAGACAGTGAGTTTGAGAAACTCACCATTCATTAAATGAATGAAGAAGATCTCTCTAAAACATTGAAAAAGAGTGTAGATTCTAAGAGAATTATCCTCCCTCCTCGTCCACTTATACTCCCTACTCACCTCAGCAGAATGGGGTGGTTGAAAGGAAGAACATGACAGTGTTATCTATGGTCCAAGCCATGCTAATGGCCAAGGACCTCCCTAGAGAACTATGGGGAAAGGTTGTAAGTATTGTTTTATACATCCTTAATTGGTCTTTCACTAAAGCCTTGTAGAGTCAAACTCCTCACAAGAAGTGGACTGGGAGAAAGCGCTCAGTGGACCAGATGAGGATATTTGGGTCGATCGTCCATGTGAAGCAAATGAAGGGACACTAGAGCAAGCTAGAAGATAGAAGTAAACCGATAATCTTCATAGGTTATGAACTTGGTTCAAAAGCATATCGGTGCTTTGATCCGGTCAACTCTAAAGTGATCATCAGTCATGATATAATATTTGAAGAAGAAGAAAAGTGGAGTTGGTCAGCGTAAGGTGAAAGTTCGCACTCACTTACCTTCTTACCTGATTTTCTCTCTAATCAAACACAAGTAGATGAAGTTGATCAGTCTGATGAAGAGATGGAGGTATGACAAGATGAGACCGCAAGGTCGTCGATTTCACGCGGTATCGCGTCAAAAATTATTCCAAACTTACCAATTTTGGGAATTTATAACGAATTGAGTGGCATAATCGTAAATAAGGGTCGAATCCACAAGGAATTAAGGTATTTTCGAGATATATTTTGGAATTTGGTCAAATTGGACAATGAATTGAGGTGAGAAATTAGGGAAAATGGTGGTTTTAGAAAGATAAACTCAAAGATCTATCCGTGGAATCAAAAATCGCTCGATTTGGATTAGTAATCACGGAGAAATCAAAGATGGAAGTGGGAGGAAATTTTCGGAATCGTGAAAAACACAAATTGAAATTAAAAACTAAATTGAACTAAATTGAAATCCTAAACCTAAAATTGATGATACATGACGATAGATAAGAGGAATAACTTGTTTTCTAACCCAAGATAACGATCAAATCGATCCAATTGATCGCCGGATCGACAACTATTCATTCCACGAATTCAATCGTGAACATCGGTGTTCAAGATACAAATTCTCCTCGCTCGATCGACGAAATCTCACTTATAAACACTCCGTGGATGCGAAATCGAGTCTAGAAGCGATTACAAATGACAGATTCAAGAGAAGATGCGTGTAGATAGGTCGATTAAGTGAAATCTTCCTCGAATTTCTTACAAAATCGAAGAACAGTTTATTTTATAAGCAATTTGGGCGTAACCGTCCGATCGCTTTGATGAACGGCTGTGATGAAATGCTTCATCACGAACCGTTACCGTTAAGTCCCGATCGTCCGATCGGGAATGGACGGCCTGATGGAGCTTGGATCGTATGCGTTTAAAAATACCTTGAATCGCGCCCGTTGGATCACGATCCAACGATCAGGATGCGTAGCGCCCGATTAAATCACGGCCGTCATAACTCCGTATTAAGGCGCACGTGCTTGATCTTCGATCTGTGGACCGCACGTCCACCCGATCGGCGCGTGTGATGCCGCCACGTCGCCTTCAATCGGACCGTTATAACTTCCATATTAATGCCACGTGCGCGATCAAATGATCGGTGGTCGACGCGTGGATCTCCTGCGCTCCGCCCGATCGACACTCCTCCGTCAGCCACGTCGCCTGAAATAAATATAACCGTGTGGGACTTTAGTCCCACACGGAAAAGATTAATAAACCCGTCCGGCTTATAAGGCTCGACAGATAAGAGGATTCGAATACCCTTCTGGGCTACGGAAGGCTGAATACCTCTTTATATAATATGTATAGTATATGAATATAATGTATATGCGCCGCATGGGTGCCGCGTGGGCCCGCATGGCGCTGCCACGTGGCCCTAAGTGCCACGTCGCATCCACGTGGGACCCACGCGAAAAACAAAAACATTTTTGTCATTTTTGAAATTATTTTAAACATTTTAAATCAAAAATAAAATCAGAAAAAATCCAGAAAAATCCCTAAAAATTGTAAAAATCATAACTTTCAAAATACAACTCCAAATTAATCCAAATTTCTTTCATTTGATCTGAAATTTAATTATCTATCATTCTAAAAAGTCAAATTATTTAAATAACAAGATATTTAATTCTTATTTCAAAAATACATTCATTTCTTTAAGATTTTGTATTTAGAAAATGAAATGAATGTTCATAAAAATGATTTCTCTTATTATTTAACTTTAAAAACCATTTATAATCTCAAGTAAAGATAGGTTATAAAATTTTTAATCTTTAATTCATCATAATTAACCCTAAATTAACACATTTTGAGATTATAACATAAAATTGCATAGAATGATAGAAATGCACTCAAATTATGATAACATGCACATAAATGTAATATTTTTTAAATTTGCATTAATAATCATTTTTTATCATGTTAAGATTGCGTGTTATCAAGGTCTCTACTCCTAATATCGAGATGACATCTTCACCAAGTATCTTTGAAGGCAGTCAATCTCCAAGACACATGTCATTGATTGACTTGCACTCTGAGACCACCCCTATCACACAAGATGAGCAAGCTTGTCTGCTCTCAAGTGAAGAACCTCTCGCCTACTCAAAAGCTGCTTAAGAAGAGGTATGGAGACATACCATGAGGGATGAGATGTTGTCTATTGACTGTAATAACACCTGGGAGTTAGAATTCCTCCACCCAATTGTAGACCAATTGGATTGAAGTGGATCTTTAAGGTGAAGAAGAATGCACAAGGAGAGATCATCAAACACAAGGCTCGGTTGGTGGTAAAAGGATATTCACATAGAAAAGGTATAGACTATGAGGAGGTCTTTGCACGTGTTGTCCGATTTGAATCAATTAGGATTCTAATTGCATTGGCATCACTAAAGGGGTGAAAGATTCATCATCTTGATGTCAAGTCAACCTTTTTGAATGGAGAGATTGATGAAGAGATTCATGTAAAGCAAGCTGAAGGTTTTTTAATCAAAGGGAAGGAAGGTGTTCTTTGCCTAAAAAGGCCATGTATGGGTTGAAGCAGGCACCAAGAGCGCGGTAGTTTAAGCTTCATATATGTCTGACCTCACTTGGCTTTATAAAAAGCAACTATGAACAATCTCTCTATCTCAAACAATCGGATGCTAACACACTAATTGTTGGAGTCTATGTTGATGACCTGATTGTCACAAGGTCAAGCTCTGAAGTCATAGAGATATTCAAAACTGAGATGAAACGGGAGTTTGATATGAGTAATTTAGGCTCTCTTAGCTCTTATTTGGGAATGAAAGTCAAGCAAGATAAGAACTTTATTCTTCTTTCCCAAACGGTCTATGCACAGAAGCTTCTTCAACATGCAAAATTGGCGGAATGCAATGATGTAGCTACTCCAATTGAAGCTCGAGCAAAATTTACCAATGAAGAAGGAAATTCAAGGGTAAACTCTATTCCATATTGAAGTTTAATTGGGAGTCTGAGATACTTAACTCACACGAGACCTAATATCATGTTCTATATGGGATTATTAAGTAGATATATGGAAAATCCAAATCATGAGCACTACAGTGGGGTGAAGCGAGTATGAAGATATGTAAAGGGCACATAAGACTATAGATTATTCTAAAAAAAGGAGAATCAAATACTGAACTAATTGGGTTTAGTGACAGTGACTTTGCAGGGGATAGTAGTGATTGGAAAAGCACATTCAGTCATATCTTCCTTTTTGGTGTAATGACGGTTAGTTGGTGACGTGTCATTTTTGTGCGTCGTTAAAACACAAATACGATAGTCAAAAAAAATTTATAAAACCGAACTCACAAAGACAAGATATAATAATCAAGCATTGGGTAAATATCGGGTCGATCCACAGAGAGCAGGGTTGACTTTAATCGCAGAGTTGACTTGGTCAAACTTAGGTTTAAAAGGAGTTTTAAATAAAAGAAAATAAGATTTAAGATGTGGAAATGATATAAATAAGATAAATAAGAATTTTTAAGAATTGAAATCTCGGATTTGACAGAGAAAAGTCAAAAGTCAAAGTCAAAGCGTTGCCTTTGACCAGTCGTAAGTGTTCTGCAAAATCAGAGAATCAAACAGAATCAGAAGATTACGAAAATTAGATATTTGGAAACTAGAGAGAAAATGGAATTTATTTATATATATTTCGTAATTTTTGGATAAGAAATGGATTTATTATGAATTATTGAAAATCAATGATCAGAAAATCCCCAAAATTGACACCTCAGAGGAAATCTTCAAATTGAATGCCCAAATGAAATCCAAATCTTGCAATTTATATGTCAATGGAAAGCTAAGAACCAGAGGAATCCAAAAAGACCAAAATTATCAAATTCTGAGTTATCAATAAAAAGTAATTGACCCCAAAAGTCAACGTTTGACTTCTGATGAAAGATGAACAGTCCGTGGTCAAACGTTAAATTGAAGGGTCAAATGAACTCGGAATTTGATGAATTTGCTATCCACGGAAAGCTGATGAAAAGAGGAATCCAATGAAAGAAAAATCAAGTGATTTGGAATTATAATCAAAGAGATATCCTATTTTCAAAATCAGCGACTTTTCAGACCTAAAATTGGGGAAAATGAAGAACACTATGAACTAATTTGCAAAATTAAAGATCTAAACCTAATAAAAATACAAATTACCTCTTGATAATCGATCAAACCTCACTAGTAACCCGATTGCCGCAAGAATGGGGCCTCAATTCTCGTGGATTGAAGCGAATTTGCTCGGATTCTTCCTCATGGACGTTCGGAATTCAAGGGGAAAATTTGATGAAATCAAGAGATGAAATCGTGATTATCATGCTTCAATGGCTGCGTCTCTACACTCTTGGAAGCAGAGGATCACGAGAACTTAAGACCTTCCTCGAAACTCGCTTAATTTATTCACGAGTCGATCAAAAGTTCAAGAAGTTATTTTTTTGTAGTTGGTTTGATTAATAGATTGATAAAAGAGGAAAGAAATGTCCTAAGATTAACACATAAACCCTAAATGTCGGTCAATCTGTCTAATCGTGACACAGTCATCATTATTCTACAGGAGCTTGAATTACCGCCCAAGCTTGGCGTTTATCACGGTAGAATAATGAGCTGAATAAGCAACTAGAACTCGCATAGTATCAACCTTGCCCCCTATCCTCAGTCCTCACGGGGCTAAGACCCTAGCCCTAGCCTTGAGCGGGGATCTCAGTGACAAAGCCCTCTAACTTTCACGAGATCGATTCAACCGATGGTGATTAATTCTAAATACGATAAGAAGATAAAACCTGATCCACCGGTTCTCCCTTGGCCTTTCGACACGAGACACTCTTGCCATGGAACACGCGATCACAAAAGAGGATATGAAGAAGCAAGTCGGGTATCTAGATGCACTCGGTTCGTCACGCCGCACAATCCTAAATACCAGGCGAACACACAAGAACATAAGAAGAACAAACGATGATTAAACATACCTAGATAGTTGATCCCTAGCAGCCTTGATCCCAATGGCCAACCTCCAAAAGGAGGCCAACTAGAAGATGCATTTTACATTGGAGATGAGGCCTATTTATAGATAAGTTTGTGCGAAATTGGTGGATCGTGGCCCACGACGCGGATTTTACTCCGTGTGATTTCAGCCGTCGGATCGCGCGAAATTGGTGGCTCGTGACGCGGATTTCACTCCGTGTAATTTGAGCCGTCGGATCGCGCGAAATTGGTGGCTCGTGACGCGGATTTCACTCCGTGTAATTTTAGCCGTCAGATCGCGCGTAATCGGTGGGATCGTGGCCCATGACGCGGCTTCCACTCCGTGCGATTTCAGCCGTCCAATTGCGCGATTTAATCCCGACCGTCCGATTGCGCGATTTAATCCTGACCGTCCGATTGCGCGATTTAATCCCGACCGTTCGATTGCGCGATTTAATCCCGACTGTTCGATTGCGCGATTTAATCCCGACCGTCCGATTGCACGATTTAATCCTGAAAAATCAAAATAAAATCCAGAAAATATAATAAAATTAAGAAATTCATAAATTCATTTGTATAACTCCTTTTTAACTCAAATTTTCTCCATTGGATCAAAAATTTCTTCCTTTTTAACATCCTGTCATTTAAAATATATTTTCAAAGAAGAAATCAAGATGAATTAGAATTTACTTAAATCATTTCTCACTAAGCATTCTAAATCATAAATTCATCTTGAAATTATCCTTCCAAACATTTACTAAAGTCAAAAATCATTCAATACAAGAGATTAACTTCTATTAATTTAAACTTAACAAAAGATTAATCATCTATTAAGCATGAAATTATCCCTAATTTATGCATAAATATCAACTTTAGTGAAATGACATGCCAATGGAGAAAATTCGTAAACAGTATGCTAACATGCATCATATTCACATAAAATAAGTATGAATATGAGTTAATTAGGATAAGAATTCAAGTTATAAATGCATGTTATCAGTTGGTCATCACAGAAACAGAGTATAGTCGCTCTGTCTTCTTGTGAGGCCGAATACATTGCTGCAACCATGGCTACTTGTCAAGCCGTATGGATGAATCGCCTGATCAGTGAATTGATGGATAATGAAAAAATGACAGTGAAGTTAATGGTGGACAATCAATCGGAAATTATGTTGAGTAAGAACCTAGTGCATCACAATCGAACCAAACACATGGACACCGGGTATCACTTGATTCAGTAGTGTGTTGAAGATAAGAAAATAGAAATCTGTTTTATTAAGACAAAGGATCAGCCAGCAAATATATTCACTAAAGCTCTTGGAAGGATAATATTTCAAGAGATGCAAGGTCAGATTGGTAGATGTAACGTTCGTATGGAGGAGCTAGAGCAAGGAGGAGATTGATGAAAGTTGCTCCAGCTTAGCGGTAGTTACACATCTTCAACGATCTTCCGACATTAGGCATTTGTTTATTTCAGGTAGTTACGGTTCTTTCTCTTGTCTTAATCAGGACCGTTCGTTGAAGAGAGTTATGACAGCTACGAGGATGACACGTCGGACGCGATGGGAGCTCTCTGTGGAAGTAGTTCGGGACTCCTTTCTCTCTCCTCACATGATTGGATGATCTATAAAATGTACCTTGCTTTTTGATAAAACAACAGAGAATTCCTTCACCATTTAGGTCATTTTTTTATCACTACTTCTTCTCATTGATTTCTCTCCATCTCGCTATCTCTTGTCATCACACGTAAATGAAGAAGAGCGTGAATTATAAACCGACATTCTCTTCTCCCACCTCCTCGTCATCATGAAGAAACCTCGCATGTGAAGTCTGCAAGCGTTGCAATTTTTCTGCATCTCTTCCTTGCCCCTGCGTTTCTTCCACGTTTTTTCCTTGCCCCTGCTTTTCTTCCCCACTCAGCGTCAGCGTCTTTCTCTGGCGACGTAAATATTACGTATGACGGATAGTAGAGTACTGGTACAGGAAAATGGAGAAGCCCTGAATTTGTTCCTCTTCTCCGTGTCACCTTGATTCTTCTTCTTCTTCTTCTGAAAACTCCCGAATACTTCATTTCCAAGGCTTGTCTTCTCTTCCTCCATTTTAACCTTCTTCTTCTGAAATTCTTTTGAGTTGTCGTTGATCTTCACCATTAATGAAACCTCGACTTCCCTCCTCCGCAATAAACTCCATCACTAACTATGTCTTTAATCTTTTACTCGATCAATGCTCCGCCACTCTTCATCGCCCCGCAATAAAGCGAGTCCACTCTCATCTCCTTTCTAGAGATTAGAGAAATCAGAGAATAGAGAGAATAAACTCTATTTGAAAAATTAGAATTTCAGGATGACAATATCTAATATCAATATCCGCACCTTTCTAATTTTTGCTGTTAGCGGACGTCTATATCTGATATCTTAACAATACCCGATACCGACATCTATCTACCGATATTCGACATCTGGATGTAGCTATCAGGTATTGTAGGTATTGAGTACTGTTTAGGACCCTAACAATACCCGATACTATTACGGCCACAAATACCAGCATTTGATACTGATATCTAATTGGTAAAAGCCTAGAGAATGGAGAGGAGAGGAGAGAGAAAATTACCCTTTTTCTTTCTTAAGTGCGCCCAAATTGACCGACGCAGGTTGATCAGAGCGGATCGACCAGAGGGCATTGACCGAGCACGATTTGAGGATAGAGAGATGAAATCAAGGGTCCTGATTTATCAAAATTAAAAGCTTAATATCCGACAATTTTAATGAAGTTAGGGGCTAAAATTTTGTGGGCACGATCTTCATTTCAAGTTCTACTAATTTTCTAGGGCAGATTTAAGTTATGAGATGAAAAAATAGGGTTCTTAATATTTCTTTGTTTGCCTCTAGCATTGGCTAACCAAAAGGAAATAAGGTACCAATTGATCAATCTTCATGTATGGAACATCATTTTTTGTGAGTTTCTTCTCTTTTCTTTTCATTCTTTGTGTTAGATGCAAGACGCTAAATCTAGGCCAAATGTATAAGCTCTCGAATATATGTTTTGATTAGAGAGCATCACTAGAGTATGTTTTCACCATGAATCCTTAAATTAGGAGCATTTTATACCCATCTTTTCTACTTTCTCATCTTTTTATCCACATTTTCATATCTACAAACCCTAAAAATCATTTTTCCACCATCAATCAAGGGTTTCCAATCGTCTAAAGGAGTTTGAAGCATTTGATTGGTCCATTTCATTCTCGTGTACATCTTTGTCCTTTCATTGACCATTTTTGCATTTGAAATGTAAAAATTCCCAAAAAATCTCATAATTTCAATCTTTTAACTTGCTTCTATGTGGATTCAACCTCCACTTGCCATTGTTCTAAATTTAAATCCAAATTTGATGAGTTGGGTACTTTTTTATACATGAATTCATGCATTTAACGACCGTATTTTTATGCATATCAAAATGGTTTAGTTGCCGGGGAGGGAGGTGTCTACTAGATTGAAAATTTGATTCTTTCTTTTTCAATTTTTCATTGAAATTTTATCATGTCTAATCATTATAGGAAAAATCACTTCTATAATGAAAACATGCAGAAAAATAATTATGAAATTCATTATCATTATTTTAAGGAAGATGCATATCATTATGATAGGAGAAATTATCTTTATCAAGATTATACTTCATATTCAAATGCCAATTATTATGATTATGGTTGTCGGCCCACATTCAACAACACTAAATTTTTTGAAAATTCTTATGAGGATCAACCCTATTCTACTCACTCATCTTTTGCTCCTAAAAATACATCTCTTTAATCTAGATCATCTGATTTTTATTCTACTCCATATAATTATCATGTTGACAATAATTTGTTGGAGTTTATAAGAGAAATGTAGGAAGAGATTAGGATGTCTCACAAAAAGATTGAGGAGATAAAGCTAGAGATGGAAAATTTTAAAAGTGAACAAGAGATGGAAGTGCTCCAATACAATTCAAAGTTCCATGCAAGGGAAGGTAAACTCTCAACTCTTCCCCTAGAAAATTCTCGAACATCAAAACCATCTTTTTCATTGCCATCTCTTAGTGAAAAGCAAGAGAACTTTAATGTCATACCTAGAGTTATACTTGGAGAGGAATCCTCTAATCTTCTTCTTCAAAATTTTTTAGGAGAATGTAGAAAGAGATGAGAAAGGGAATGAAGAAAAGCTAGTTCGTAAAGGAATTCCACAATTGGGTGGTTATAAAGTTCCTATTCCCTTTCCAAAAGCTCTTTATTATAAAACTATGCTTAATTCCAAGAATCTTGAGAGAGAAGATAAATTTTCTTTGAGAGAAATAGATGAAATTATTTCTAATATTCATATGTTGTTTGTGGATGTTGAAAGTATTATTTTAGATGACAAAATTGAAGAACTATATGCAAATCGATAATATGAAGGTGAAAAAGAATTTCATCAAGGTGGTAAATTTCTTAATGTGTTTGATGAGAATATAAATGCAATGGAACATATTGATCTCATGCATGATGTTAAAGTTTCTTGCAAGAATGTTGTTAATCATATACCTTTAACATTTATAAATGAAAAATTATGTCGGAAGTATATTTCTTTTCAGCCCTTCATGATACATGAGAATGATATTGATGAAGTAAATGTTGATCCTATAATAATTAAAATCTATTTTACTGATTGGCATGATCATCTTCCTAATGGTAAAATTTTTATATAAATGTCACGTTATTTCAATGGTTCATGTTCAATAACTACATGCTATTGAGCTATATTTTAAAGAATTTTATCTTCACAAAATGGCATGATCATTTCATGGAGTATGAAAAATGTTCTCCGATTGACATTCATTCTATATGCCCTTGCTTGTCATATTAATTCTCATTAGCTCAATTGAGAGATAATCACTTTTTTGGAGAATCATATCATTATTTCATGGAATTTAATAATCTTTTGTTTTTGAAAAGCTCATGCATAAGAGTACATAATATGATCATCCAATAACATTTAATAATGTCATGGGCTTATATATGCATGAAATTGTCCATGAAATATAAATTCATCTATTTGGACATAGAATTACTTGTATGAGGGTTATCTTTTGAGGCATTTTATGACTAGTATGTTGATATTTTGTTTGTTTATTTTTTTATGACGATTAAGTTTTTTTATGTTGATTTCTTTTCCTAATAGGAGTAGAAAATTTCCTAACTCCCTTTGTATTTTCTTCTCTATTTTAGGTACTTATTGATAAATCGAAGATGATCGTTTACTCCTATTTTTAATGGCCTACATCATTAGCCAAGAAACTCTTAAAGCTCCTCACCATTATGGAAAATATTTCCCCGAGTTTGCAATTCTCTCCCTTGAAATCCTTTTATTGTCATATTCATGCATAGAAGACCATGCATATACTCGTAACAGGAGTGAGCATTTCATGTCAAACATTACTATAGTCATATTATGAAAAGAACAAGTACATTTCCAATGAAATATAAGCATCAATCATAGATTTTCCTCAAAAATCCTTTTCACCCTTAAAATTGTGAGTGTTTATGCATATGGGTAGGCTCTTAGAGCACATCTTGGGCATACTTAGATCATTACAAAGCCATGATTCTAGACAATGTGTATCCTACATGTGTATTTTGATTTTTCAATATACATTCTTCAATTCTTAAGGCACAAGAGGTTCCTTTTTGAGGCCACCCAAGCCGTTTTGTTAAGCCTATAGGCCATGTTTGCTTCCAATCATATTATCAAGAATATATAAATTTCCAATTCACACTTTCCCCTTTATGCCATATAAAAAGTTGAAGAACGAACTCTTTTTTTCATGGTTCAATGAGTTTTCACAAAAAAAAAAGAGAAAGAAAAATAAGAAAGAAGAAGAAGAAAGGATTCATGTGTGGTTTGTCTGCTCTTCCGTTGTACAAAATTAGACCTCTTCGATCACCTTCAATAATTCCACCATTTCAGGCAGCGATTCTGTACAAGCCAGTAGCCACAACGGGCTGTCAGCCTGTCACTGGTTCTTACTGAGCATGTTCCGAGAACTGGTAATATTAATAATAAAAGTAAGCATAAAAGGCCTCCCTGATATTTGGAAAGAAAGCTCAGCAGTGCGGAATTAGCAACACTGAAGAAATCCCAAACAATCAGTAGATGACCAAGAATCTATCTCTCAATCAAAAGACAATTGAAGGTGAAGCATTTTCCGATCTATTATCCACTACTGAGTCCTGCAGTTCAAGCAGATCGGATACGGGAGACGATTATCGAAGCATTGTAAATCAGGAATTCTAGAACATACTTTTCCATAGAGGAAAAGTGTATGATGAATAAGTTTTACTTCAAATACTAAACCATCAGATCAAAAAATGGGAAGAAGAAATGGACCATCAGTGATATTATAAGATCAGCATCTATGCACATCTTCTGGAGATGGCGTATCAGACGACCGTCGTGAGAATGTGCGAAGTTTTCATCAGTTGGCCCAACTAATGTAGTTCTTAGAATTTAAACCGCGAGGAAACCCTAGGACAGTAAGAGAACTTTTGGGTCATGAAATCAACAAATCTTCAGTGGAAACAGAGAAATCGTATGTGGAGAAGACTGCATCATTTGATGAAGAAAATTTGATCGAAACGGTCGGAATCCGCCATTCTTAGAAGTTCAAAAATCTAATCATCAAATGAAAAGAAGCAATAAATAAAGTATCTGAAGGAAAAGAAAAGGGGAAGAACTGTTCCTTTCTACGACATCAGAAATCATTAATACGGTAAGAATGAAATTCCTTTTCGACTGGATCATTCTCAGCCATCAGATAGAATAAAATCCTCGCATCGACATGGACACCTGTAATCTGGCATCTCCGATGACCGTCGTGAGATGGATAGGAAGCGATATCTTCATTTGGCATTGTTTAACAGCATATAGGAATACAGAAAACATCGTCATTATCAGAGAAGAATCGGGGATAGAGATTGGAAGCTGACAGCTAGTTCATCGTAGAATACACATCACGGAAGGCGCCGCCATGGAGCTTCAACGCTTTCGTAGAGTCGAGGTATCTATTTATACTAGTCTGGAGAGTAAATTATTACCCAAGTGCCACTCCGCAGTCTGCTAAACATGTTTTTCTTGCTGTTATTAGATTCTAATTAAATCATGATTATCCTACTCATCATTAGTGTCGACTTAATCTTCATCCTATTGATAACTATTTTCATTAGCATTGTCATTCAGATCATCGTCATTATCATAATTATCAATATCATCATCATACTTTTCACCATATCATAATGATCCTAATCATAATATTGCAGTTGTATTCATCATCATAATCATAGCCATTTGAATTGCTGGAATCATAACCCTTATCATTATCATCATTTCAATCATCATCATAACCAGAGTCATCATCCTAATCATCAATATCATTATCATCTTCATTGTGAGCATCAATATAATCATGATCGTCATTGTCATCGTTATCATCATCGTTCGAATCATAACTATCATAATCATTGACATCATTATCATTTGAATCATAACGGTCATAATCATGGTCATCGTTGTCATCATCTAAAACATCATTATCATCATCATCATCTAAAACATCATTATCATCATCATCATCTTAATCAATGTCATTTATCTGCCTCTAGATTTTTCTTGGTATCTTCTCAAAATGATTGAATTCAAATTGGCTCCAATTCATTGAGTCTTCGATCACAAACTAATGGATCTCTCTCTCTGATGATTTCCCATCCCGAATGATGGTGCTTAAAAAACTCCACATTGTACCTACCAATATGCCACCAAACACTTTGTAGGTGAAAGACGATTCACTGCTGACTATATTCGTTATCTCTCCCTCAACCTCTCTCTTTGATTCTCTCTTTATCTCAAAATCATTCACTAGAATTAATCATTCACTGTCATCCCTCCCTCAAAAAAGTATGGCTGCCTTCTTAAAGTTTATGTATTTTTCTGTCATGCACTCTCACTCTCTCATTTAGTCACCTTCTTTTTGTCTCTCTCGATTGCTCACCCCAGATGTCTATCTCTTCATTCGTATATGCCTTCTCTCTATCCCTTTATCTCTCTCACCCAATTAGACACTCTCTCATGGTCTTATTACTTTTCTCCTAGCACCTCTATCTTCTTCTCTACTTCCACTCTTGCTTTCCCTTAATACCTTTGTCTTCCTCTCTACTTTCACTCATGTTTTCTTTGAATGCCTTCACGAGACGAATCTGTGAGGTCGTTAAATACACACGGAGACGTGTCAAAAATAAATTCTAAATTCACCAATTTTGAGAAATCATGAATTAGATAGCAGAGTGGTAAATAAGGGTCGAATCTGCACATAACTAAGGTATTTTCGAGAAAATTCTTAAAATTTGATCAAATCGAATGATGAACTGAGGTGAGAAATAAGGGGTTTTGATATTTTTAGAAAGATAACTCAAAGACAAATCCACGGAATCAAAAATCATTCTATTTGGATCAAGTTTCGCGAAGAAATCAATGAGCAAAAATTAGTTAGAAAATCTATCGCAAAGAGAGAGAAAATTAAAATTAAATATAAAATTATCCTAATCTATGACTCAAAATGAAAAGATAATGATAGATGACGAAAGATTAGGATAAAAACGCATAATCTAACCTGAAGTCATGCTTGAATTGATCCAATTGATCGCCTAATCAAGGGCTTTTCATTATGCGATTTTGAAGACAAAATTCGGCATTCAATAGGCAATTTCTCCCTATTCTTTTGAAAAAAATCTTGATTTCAAACACTCCCTAGATGCATAAATGACTCTAGAAGAAGAAGAAATCAAGAGATTCAATGAATAAGTTGTATAAACAGTTTGATTTACTCAAAACATCCAAGAATGCTTTGCATCGTCGAAGTACATGTGTATTTATAAGAAAATTTGGGCGTAGCCATTGGATTGGCATTTAATCTTCGATCAGCAGCTCTGATGCAACGCTTGGATGCGAATCATTACGATTAAGTTGTGCATGTTCGATCGAAGATGGACAACTAAGATTTTGCCACGTCATACGTGAAGAAGAAATGCCATGAAACGTTTACCATTTGATCTTCTTTGGACACTCTGGATGTGTACATGTGTCCTTGGAGTCCATTAGTTGGTTTTAATCTCAGCCATTATAACTCAGATGAATGGCTGAGAGTAAACCATTTTAAAATGATTCGTTTATGAACCATTATGCGCCACGTACTCCCCTCTTTAAGTAAAAATCGACGATTGTGATTGATTCACGTGATTGCACACTTTAAATTTCCCCACATCACCTGCGCATAAAAATAAACAAACATAGTCCCACATGATAGAAATCAAAGCGAAAGACGTATATCTATTACACGCGATGTTAATGGGTTAGCAAAAATCCATTAGTGGAGGCTTAACCCATTAACCATGTGTATGTAGACATGCACACACACTGTGCCACATGGCACGCACATAGTTTGCCACGTGGTGACGCGTAAATGGCTCCACTGCATTAGCTTCCTCATCAGCATGCCTTTTAATCCATTTTTTGTATTCTTTTTCATTCTAATTTTTCTTGGTTTCTCTTGAAACCTCAACAATTTTCATCTAATCACACTTCCTCTCTCTTTTCCTCATATCATATCCACTTGATCTTCAAATCCATGTACATATATCTCTTTCTTAAAGACACTCTCCCTCTCCTTTCATAGGTTCTTGATCTCTTTCTTTCTGCCTTTCCCTCCCCTTGTCACGTCTACAACTATCTTAAAAAATGGGCATCATGTATACGATCCATTTTAGCAAAGTAACCATTTATTAGTTATAAGGCACTTATAAGCTAATTTGATAATTTACATGAAAGTTCATTTGGTTATAAGGCTTAGATCCATTATTCTACATATGTGATATTTATAATGAAGTCTTAAGGACATGTTGACGAAGCGTTTTATGCGGTCATTAAAATACACAAATGTCCGTCAAACAAAATTTATAATACCAAAGTCACTATGCCAAAGATATAAAATCAAGTAAAGTGTAAGTATCAGGTCGATCCACAGAGAACAAGGTTGACTTTTATTGCAGACTTGACTTGGTCAAACTTAGGTTAAATTAAGATTTTAAAGAAATGATAATGATATGAAATTAATAGAGATGATATGAATGTATGAGATAAGATATTTTAGGGATTGCGATTTTTTTTAACAGAGAAATGTCAACGGTCAAGGTCAAAGCGTTGACTTTGAGCAACATTTGGCTTTTCTGAAAAATCAGATAATAAAAAGAGCTCAAAATATTAAGAAAATGATATATTCAGAATCTATAGATAAAATGGAATTTATTGATATAAAATTTGTGATTTTTGATAAGAAATGGATTTATTATGAATTACTAAAAATCAAAGATCAGAAAAATCCTAAAATAAACACTTCAAAGAAAATCTTCAAATTGACTTATCCAATGATATCCAAATCTTGAAATTTATATATCAATAGAAATTTAAGAACCAGAGGATTCCAAAGATACCAAAATCTCAAATTCTAACTTGTATTTCAAGAGTAATTGATCCCCCAAGTCAACACCCAAATTTGGATTGAAAATGAATAGTGGTTGGTAAAACATTAAATTGAGGGGTCAAATGATCTTGGAATTTGACGAATTTACTATCCACAGAAAGCTGATGAAATAAAGAATCTAATGAAATCTGAATCAAATTATTCCAAGTTAAGATCAAAGAGATATCCTATTTCCAAAATCTGAAAAAATTCAAGTCAAAATTGGGTGAAATTGAAGAACAAAACGACTTAAAAAACAAAATTGACGATGTAAATCTAATATAAATACAAATTACCGTCAGATGATTGATCAAATCTCACTGCTAGCCTGATTGCCGCGAAGATGGGGCTTCAATTCACGCGGATTGAAGTGAATTTGCACGGTTTCTTCCTCAGCGGACTGATAATGTGTCATTGATGCATTCATTTTCATCATAATAAATGGGTTTTAACACATAATTTTTAGTCATATAATGCACGTTATCATCTTTTTATGTTATTTTTGCATTCATCATTACATTCCACTCATGTACTCAACTTGCATCTATTTAGTGCTAATTTAGTAAAAAAATAGATATGTCCTATCATGCACTATTCTTTTCAATTACTTATGCTATGAGACTAACCCCATTTGACTCTTTCGAAGTCAAGTGCTTGAATTCTCATATTTTCTATGAGTTATGTGGATGTAGGGACATAGGTATGCAAGTAGGAAAGCATGGATATGGATGACGATAAGAGGAAAGAGGAAATAACTCTCTACTAAATTTAAACACCAAGACAACCATATTTTTATGAAATATGGTAAATGAGGTTTGGATTTGGTAAAAGTATCATCATAAGATTTTTAGGTTAATCCAAAATTGATTTAGAGTGAATATTGGGCAAGTCTCCTTATTTTTTAGGAGTTTGGACCAAGCTTAATTTTTATTAAATGAGACCTTAATTTTTCTCATTGATTTTAGATATTTGAGGATAAAAAGATAGAGGATTAAATTCTTGATCTAATGGAGAAAATTTCATAAAAAAGGAGTTGTATTTTGTGAGATATTCAATTTCTAAGTTTAGGGATTTTTCTGGAATTTTTCTGAATTTTTTAGGGACTTTTCAGATTTTGAGCATATTTACGAAAATGCTACTCTAATTTTTACAGTGAAAATTTACAAAAATGCCCTCCGATTTTCGAAGTCAGAAATTTAGCTAAAATGCCACTCTGATTTTTAAAGTGAAAATTATAGAAATGCCCCTCTGATTTACAAGAATTTTTGAAGTCAGTAATTTATAGAAATGCCACTCTGAACTATTTCAATCAAAGACTATGATTTCTCTAAATTAAAATCATGATATCTCATGATCTAGATGGATTTTTGAGCTGAAATTTTATTTCTAGATTCATCTTTTAACCCTCTATCCATCTATACCATTGGATCAAATAATCAAGCTTGAAAAAATATTTTAATACTTGGACTCTTTTACCCCTATTTACACTCAAACCCTAAGAACTCACTATAAAAGCCTTCATTTTCTCTCTCCTTGCATTTTTTGGCCCTCTCTTAGCATCAGGCTACCAGAAGAAAAAGGAGAGGAGGTCAAGGCCCAAGGAGGAGCATTGTTTGATGCTCAACCTTGTAGTAGAGAAGGGAGTAAGCAAAGATCGTGATCGGAGCAGATCAAGCATCACCCGGCCTAGGACGGGCACACCTACGAGGTTTGTGCGATGATCCGGATTGAGTTCTTGCTTGTTTTCATCATCTCCATAAACAGTAAACTTGTATTTTTCTTTTTTATTTTCTTTTAAGGTAGTGGCTTTGACATCATCGAGACTTGCATCTCTCTCTCCCTATCGATGCACATCGATTCATCGATCCATCGCTACTGCTGACTACTCTTCTCACCTTGTTATCATCTCATCCCCATTGCATTTCTTTCTACATTGTTTTTCTATTAGAATTCATATTTCTCTCCTAATTAAAAAAGAAACCTAAAAACTATCACTCATATTCATCTCTACATGCCGCATTTACGTTTGCACTTCTTTCCAAGCTCTCACTTCTTCCATGCTCTCTCACCTTTCATTTGAATATATAATCTCATTACCTCAGCTCCCTATGGATTCGAACCTTGCTTACACTATACTAAGTAAGGAAATATAAATTTTATTGCATGAAATTGATACACAACAACAATGGAAAACACGCGTAATCGAGATCATCACTGACGTTCGGCGTTCAAGGGGAAAATTCGATAAAATACGGCGATTAATCATGACGAATCATGCCTTAATCAGATCATGATCAAGTCTAAACGTAGGGGAATCATGATGAACTCAAGATCTTCCTTCAAATTCGCTTAATTGCTTCACGAATCGATCAAAAGTTAAGAAAACAAGAGAAGAATATCGGTTTTTAAAGGAAAATTCTCCGCGAAAAATGCAAGCTGTTTGATTTGATGGAGGTCAGTTGGACGGTCACGATTGTGCGCGTAGGATATGCCATGATCCCACAATGCAGGCCCACCTTCTCTCTTTCATCTCACCCGTCCGATTTAAATCGGACCGTTGTGATGTCTCCACGCGTCGCCCCACGACGCGCTGATTTTGCGATCAATCCAGTCCGCCCGATCTTCATCGTTGCATCGAGGTAAATCGCACAATCGTTGCATCGTTGATGAAGCCAAGTGTCATCGTTGATGTGTCGTTGCATCGTTGATGACGGTGAATCGTTGATCATTGCACCGGATCGTTGATGAAGCCACGTGTCGCTTTCGATGTTGTAGATCACTTCACTTAAATGCATCTTAAGCGCACGTGTCTTGATCAACGATCCGGTGGACTCCGCGTCCACGCGATGGACGTGTCACGATCGCATCCGACGCCCACTATGCTGCCACGTCACCTGCAAAGGAGAGATTCCGTGGGAACATAGTCCCACACGGAATAAAAAACAAAAAGTGACGAGTATATAATGTGGGGCGGAATAACGCCCTTATGTTACCGCCCCAATATACTCACCAGAGCCCTTCACCTGCCAGCCCCCTGCCACGTAGTGCCACCTAAGCGTCACGTGGACTCTGCCAAATGTCCGCGCCACCTGTGCATTATATCCAAATGTCAAATGCCAAATATCCAAATGTCACGTGTCCTCCACGGGTCCTACGGAAAATTACCCCCTTTTTTGCCTTTGTAAATAAGTAAAAAATTCAATAAAAATCAAATGAAAATCGAATTAAAATCCAGAGAAATCTAAAATGTTTAGAAATCCATAACTCTTAAAATATAACTCCTTTTCATCTCAAATTTTCTCCATTGAATCACAATTCTCTTTCTTTTTAATATCATGCCATTTAAAATATAATTTCAAAGAAAAATATAAGATGAATTAAAATAACACTAAGGCATTCATTAAGATTTAGATCTTTTAATCATCGAATCATTCTTTAAATAGAATTAATCCTTTAATTCTTCTACTAAAGTCAAAGTAAAGTAATTAATTTCTATTTATTTAACGTTGTAAAAGATTAAACATTTATAAAGCACATAATTAACCCTAAATTATGCATAAATATGAACTTTAGTAGAATAACATACTAATAGAGAAAATTCATAAAATTAAGATGACATGCATCATAATTACATAAAATAAGCATAAATATAAATTAAATAATATAATAATTTAAGTTATAAATACATATTATCATTTACCACAAGGCGTCTCGGGCTAGGGAGATGCGGGCGCACCCAGAACAGAGTGATGCGGCCACCTAGGGAAGATGCAGATGCAGTCGGGAGGTCAGGACGCCGTCGCGACTTGCGCGGGGCGTGGCCAATACAGCGTGGGCGGAGCGAACCGGAAAATAGCGGGCGCCTATGGGGAAGCAGCCAGGACGTGCAGCGGGTTGAGCTTGGCGGATCGGCAGTTGAGTTTCGTGATGCGGGGGGAGGATTTAGCCGGGCAGGGGAAGAAAGGCAGCTTAGCGACGTAGAGGGATGGATGCGACTTTGTGATCCTGTGGAGTTCGGGAATTCGTGAGTCCGAATTCGTGACGTCATGAATTCGTGAATTCGTGAGGTGCGCGGGAGAGAAATCGGCAGGAAGGAAAGAGGAGCAATCGGCAAGGACGATGGGAGGATGTTGGGTGGATTTTGGGGAAGTGAATTCGGTAGGGTGCGAGGGTGAGCTCGACCGAGCGCGAGGGCAAATTTGCGCGAGCGGTGGAGAGAAATTTGACTGGATAGAGGAGGGCGGACAGCTGGGCTTCGAAGGCGTTGGTTTCCGTGAGGCGATGGACTCGGGAATGTCCGCAGGGCGGTGGTGTGAATTTTCGCGGCGTGAGGATATCCCGCTGAACGACGGAAGGTATTCAGCCGGAGTGACGGATTGAATTTTGGCAAGCAGGAAAAAGGGGAAGGTCGGTGGGCAGCGGAGAAGAAGATGGTAGAGCGGGGAAGCGAATTCAACAGGTTACGGGACAGAAGGATGAGGAATCAGAGAGAGAGGGAGACGGCGAGGTCACGGGAGGTGGAAGGAAGGCGGGGCGGAAAGGGGCGTCGGGAATTCAGAATGGAGCGGAAGATCTCGTGGGAGCGTGACTTCCCTGGATTGAATTCAGATGGACGTCGGGACGAAATCGTATGGGCGGCAAAAGCGGGGACAATTTGTGGCGACGGGGAAGGTAAGGTAATTCAGGGGAATGGGGGAGCAGAGGACGGGGCAGGGAAGAGCGACTACGTGATGAGTTTGGCGAGGAGTTTGAGAAGGGAATTGAGCAAGAGGTAGGGGAAGACTGAGCGACAACGAGGACGTGGTTGTGCGGAGGAAGTGGTGAAGCGTGGGGGAGGATTTGGCAGGAGAGGGAGTGGAAATCAGCAGAGCACGAGGTTGAACTCGGCGATGCGGGGTGTTGGCTTTGAAAAGCCTCTAGCTACCTCAGAAATATACTCGGGAGAGAAGAATGTAGAGAAGAAGGAAGAACTCAACTCTTTTTTTTTTTAGCAAATCACACAAGAAGGGGTTAATTGCCCCATTTATCCCGTGTTTTGGGCTTTATTTTTGTTTTATCCCGTGTTTTTAAAGTTAGCCTATTTTATCCCCAATTTGTCAAATCAGCCCGGTATATCCCGTGTTTGTCACATCAAGCCCAGTGGATGTTGAGTGTGCTGTCGTGGACGGCCACGTGGGCGTGGAATCCACGTCGGACGCCACATCATCGCGGGAAAAATCTTCCCCGTTGTCTTTTGATCCCGTTCGCCCCATTTATCGCCCCCCCTTTCCAAACACTCCGGCGATTTTACATCTTGGCGGGAATCAGGTTTGTTTTTTTCAAAAGCGATTTTCATCCATGTTTGTAAAAACGATTTCGAAATCGTTTTTACAAACACGATTTCGAAATCATTTTTTTCAAGAACGATTTCGGAACCGTTTTTAACAAGAACGATTTCGAAATCGTTCTTTAAAAAATTGATTCCGAAATCGTTCTTGAGAAAAACGATTTCGAAATCGTATTTGATAAAATCAAAAACGATTTTCGAAATCGAATTTCGAAAAACGATTTCGAAAATCATTTTTCTCAAGAACGATTTCGAATCGTTTTTAACAAAAACGATTTTTGAAATCGTTCTTTA
>CM044104.1:16027691-16046101 GCA_024174645.1 Lemna minuta | reverse complement strand
ATATGCATGTTATTACTCGGCCAGCTAGTAATTGCTACTTGGGGATTAACCAGGTGAGGAGTGACTTTCGGGAGGCTGTCTCCTCCTGGGACTGGCGTGGGGGGTTTGGAAACCTTGTCCAGTATAAAAAAAATCTGGCATACTGAGTGACGGGAGAAAGTTGAGTGATAATCAACGAATTCAAAAAGGGATTAGAATAACATAAATATGAAAAATAAACTAATTCACCCCCCCCTTCTTAGTAATTTCACCAACTCATTAGGGAATTTCATAAGAGGCTCTTCCACACCAAAGTTTTAATGTTTTAATGCACGTGGCAGTAGGATTTTAGGCATGGTCCCATAATATCTTTACGTGTGAGTTTGTGTACATTTATATCATTTATAAATTCATCAAAACTCATCTTCACAAAACTATGCATATGAAAAAGTATATAATAATAAATAGAAGAACGACATAAAATCATGATAATTTGATTTCTTACATCAAAATTATATGAACAATATTATAAGTTTACATCTATTTTGCAAGGGCACCTAATCAGTTCTAAATGTAAAATATAAGTTTGAATTTTGAATCTTATTCAAAATAGCTCATCAAGGTATCGTCTTAAATTTGGATCTAGCAAATCTATACCAATTTTTATGGAGAAAATCTAGAGAGATTTCATTGTGGAATTGGGGAGAAAATGTTGAAAATTATGTGAATAAAAAAATCATTATCTATTGGTAATCAAACCCTAAACAAACCACGACCAAGTGGTGAAGACTCTTACTAGTCTAATTCATCTGATTAAATGACCCTATTTGGGTTGAATTGAGGCTTTTCATCTTATTTTGTATCCAATAGATGTTTTGCACTCATTTCTAGTATAAGAATGAAGAATTATCTCCAATAATCAAAATTAAGAAAATTCTTGGTTTACAACATTATTTTTGCTCCAAAACTTTGAGCATAAACTTCCATGAATAGAGAGAAAGAGAGAGAGAGAGTTTATAGATGATGAATGTGATCAAGTCATGGCTGATGGATTTCCTTCAATGAGATCGATTGGCCACTTTAAAGGCAAGTTGCATGCTGGAGAGCCCACCTTTCTCCATCAATCATGAAATATCTGTCTAAAATGGTAATGTTTAAATCAGTTGTACTGCTTGTAGTTTTATGCTCACATGAATACAAACGAAATATTTTTGCAAAACTAATCAGAGGTAGCTATGTTGTCACACCCACTTCCAAATCTATCTATGTTCACTAGTTTATGTAGTTTATTTTCTTAACAAGAAAAAGAGGAAGAAACACTCCATCAATTGGACGCTTAAAAGAATTTTTATCTTATCCCATGGCACCTATCTCACCACTTAAGTATGCCCGACATTAGTTCCACACTTGAGTCATGATGAGCATAAAGGCTTAGCTCTTTAGACCCATTGAGAAAAATCCTACTCGTTACCCCCATGCCTCTTTTCCTTTCTTCGTGCATTGCATGGTGTTATCTAGGTTGACGATGCAAGTTCATCAACGTGTAGAACCATTAATAACATGGAATTTTAACATGCAATTATACGATTATTAATGCAAATCAAGGCATAAAACATTCCATTTTTATGCATGATATCATACTTTGAGGGCATGTTTGTCATTTCATGTAATTTTAAGTTATCATCTCAAAATATGATATTTTAAGAATAATTATGTATTTTTAAATAATATATTTTAGAGTAGATTATTCCCATCTATATTTAAGGTTATAGTTGGGTTTTAATGTTAAATAATAAGAGGAAATACTTTTTATATACTCATTTATTTTTCTATGTTTTGATTTCTAAGAGAAATGAGTATAATTTTGAAATAAAAATTTATTCTGTTGTTATTTAAATAATCTTGATTTTTAAAATGATATATTATTTAATTTTATAATAAACAAGACAAATTTTTGATTAATTTGGAGTTATATTTTGAAAGATATGAAGTTTCTAATTTTTAGAGTATTTTCTAGAATTTTTCTAAATTTTTCTGAATTTATTTTGGATTTATTTGGATTTTTATAAAAAGTTTTTTTAATGCGCGCTGACGTGGCACCTAATGTGGCGGGTGCATTGGATGTCGCTGCGTGGTGACAAGTGCACGCACCATGTGGTGCACGCGCATGTACAAGAGAGCATGTGTGGACGCGCATGTGTGCGTGTGTGTATGCATGTGTATGCATGTGTGATTAATGGGATAAGCATCCTTTTCAGGATTTATGTTAATCCAATTAACACTCACTCGTATTAAATACGTTTTTAGCCTCAATTTTTGTCATGCGAGACTATCTTTTTAAGTTATTTTTATCACAGGCAACGTGGCTCAATCTGGAGCATTCGATTCATACATTAAATTGAAACCGTCAATCGTCACTTAAGTTGGGGGGTACGCGACGCATTTGGATTGGATGACGATTCGTATTTTAAATATTTTAATCTCAATCATTTATTTGAGGAGTTATAAAATTTGAGATTAAATGCACCCGATAGACTTTTGTGGATGCATGGCAACATCTCAGGCGTTCGATGAAGATCGAGCGGCAGGTATTACCCGACGATTCAAATTCACGCAAACACGTGGCTTCATCTGGCACTCCATTTCGGATCAGACAAGTGCGACTTTAAGACAACAATTTTGCAGCCTAATGTTTCATCTCAGCCATTAATCAAAGATAAAACATCAAATCCGATGGTTATGCCCAAATTTGCTTATTTATACGAATGTTCTTTAACAAAAAATATATTATTGGATGTTTTTGAGTAATCAAACTCTCTAGACACCACCATCCCTAAATCTCTCATTTTCTTCTTCTTCTAGACACACGTCCGCGTCCACAGAGTTGTGGAAAGTGAGATTTCATCGAAAAAATAGGGAGAATTCACCTCTTGAATGCTGACGATCGTCTTCGAAATTGTGGAATGAAAAGCCTTTGATCCGATGATCAATTGGATCATTTTGACCACTATCTATGGGTTAGATTATATGTTTTTCCTCCTAATCTTGTGTCATGTATTATTAGATTGTAATTTAGAACCTTAGATTAGGACAATTTTCTTATTCATAAAATTCCATGATCATTGGCCCCTCAACTTAACGATTGACCAACCACTATTCATCTTCAATCCGAATTTGGGCGTTGACTTGTGGGATCAATTACTTTTAAATAAAAATTGGAATTTGGTAATTTTGGTCTCTTTGGAATGGTTGTTAGCTTTCTATTGATATATCAATTGCAAGACTTGGATATCATTTGGTTAGTCAATTTGAAGATTTACACCGAAATGTTCATTTTGGGATTTTTTTGATCTTTGATTTTTTCTTCGAAATTGATCAAATCGGATGATAAATCGATGGTAGAAATTGGGGAAAATGATATAATATGAAAGATAACTTCAAATCGCTTCCACGGAATCAAGAATCATCGAAATTGATCTTGATTTCGCGGAGAAATTGAAGATTGAAGTGGAGAGATATTCTCGAACTTGAAAAATCGCGAAATTGACTAAAATTAAACCATAAATCCTAATATAAATTGAAATTAAACATAATTGGATGGTAGATTATGAAAAACCGCTTCCACTAATCCCAAATAGTGATCAAATTGGCGCGATTAAACCTCTTAATCGCCGAAAACGGGACGAACGCGATGCGGAGATTCAAGCGTCGATTTCTCCTTATCTACTCAACCAAATCTCGATTTCTTGCCCTTCGTGGATGCGGAATTTAGTGTAGAAGAAGCTAGAATTGAGAGATTTGAGAAGGGAGGTGTCTAAAAAGATCAATTGGATTGATTTCTAACTTGAATGCTTACAAATCAGAAGAACATGCCTTATTTATAGGCTATTTGGGTGTTACCGTCCGATCGAAACGATCGACGGTTACGATGGAACGGTCCATCGTGGACTGTTTTAAAAATGTTGCAGCCGTCGGATCGTGGATGGAGCGTCCAGATGATCCGTTTGAGATGCATTATAAAACGCCTTGAATCGCGCCCGTTGGATCACGATCCAATGATCAGGATGTGTAGCGCCCTATTAAATCACAGCCGTTATAATTCTTGGATTTCCGACACCTGCTCTGATGTGATCTGGTGGGCCTTGAGTCCATGTGATCCATGCGCCTTATTTCAACACACTGTCGATCCGACGCCCTGCGCTAGTCCACGTCACCTGCATCTTTAAAACTCAGGGGAACTTAGTCCCACACGGATTAAATTAAAAGAAGGGGGCGGGTTTATAATATGCGACGGAATAAGAGGGTTAGTAATTATCTTCCGATAATCGGAAGACTTATATGTACTATAACCAATATATATGATAAATATAAATAAGCGTCACATCGACCCGTGTAGGCGCCGCGTGGCACTGCCACGTGGCCCTGAGTGCCACGTCTCATCCACGTGGGTCCCGCGCGAAAATAAACAACATTTTGGCATTTTTATAATTCTTTTAATAGTTTAAAAATAAAAAATAATTCAGGAAAAATCTGGAAAAAATCCCTAAAATTAGAAAATTCATATCTTTTAAAAATCCAAATTAATCCAAATTTCTTTCATTTGATCCGAAATTTAATTATCTATCATTCTAAAGAGTCAAAATTAATAAATAATGAGAGTTTTAATTTCCATTTCAAAAATACATTTATTTTTTTTGGATTTTAACTTAAGAAAATATAAATAAATGTTTATAAAACATTTTCTCTCATTATTTTGACTCTAAAAGCATCCATAATCTCAAGTAAAGATGGGTTATTAAGTTATTCATCATTAAAGCATCATATTAAACCATAATTTAAAGTATTTTTGAGATTTATAATAATTTATTGTGGGATGATTGAAAAATAAATATAAATATGATAACATGCATGGAAATGAAATTATTTATACCTTAATATGCATCAAAAATCATGTTTTATCATGTTAATTTAGCATGTTATCAGTTAACATCTAAAAATCGACATGAACACGATGACATGATAAATGCACCACTTTGTGTAGATTATGGCAATATATATAGAAAGAATGGGGGATTCAATTCTTAATTCTATCAGGATATCGCAAAATGTATTGAGAACCTTAGTTTTGCACCAGCTTGGGTCCCTAGGTCTTAGGAATAATTTTTTTATCGCAATAAATATAGGTAAAAGGAGAAACATTACTTGGACAGCAAGTGTAAAATAAACATCATCAGATATAGGAGATGGCTAAGTAACTTATAGAGATAGATGATGAAATGTTCACATTTGGGGTGTTAAAAAACATGTAGGAAATATGAGGTATTGAGATTATTTCAGTCAAAGAATAATTATTTGGCCCTAATTTTTTGTATATGATCTTAATAAAAATAGAAGATGAAGATGACAATTGGATTTTATAATGGAGAGCCTTTTATTATTGTTATATGTTAGATATAATTGCATGCTAGACTAGAGACAAGAAAGGATATTGTATGATCATGGAGAATGTGGTCATCAGTTTAAAAAATCTTGAATTCATCATTGATTCATCAAACATTGGCATAGTTCATAATGAGAAGAAAATCATTTTCTCTAGATATTCCATTAAAAAAAATCTTTCGAAACAACTTAATTCCATAGATAATGCTTTTTTTTATATTACACATTTGATCTCAATAATATTTGTATACTTTTTGCTAGAGAGGTGACCAAATTCATTGTATACCCTTTTAAGGTCATTGTATAGAGTATGAATTTAAAAAAAATCCAAAAAAATTGTATTCATCCCATAGACCAAGACCTTCATGCATGTGACTCTCTAGGCCCAAGCATACATCTTGTTAATGACATCATAGGCCAGATAATGCTATATTAATATGAACAATTAATCATGTAATATCTAAAAGTAAGAAATTAATCATGCATTGATTTTACTCAATCAATAGGTAAAATATCTGACATGTAAGGTTCTAGGCTGCACCACATGTCATGGAAGGTGATGGAGTTACTCAGAAGTAGAGCCAATTTCATTGTAGTATACTATACATATAATCCCTCATCTACACAACACTCCTTGAATGACTTATGACTACCAAATCCCTAATAGGTCATTATAGTTGGGGCTGGTGTGACAAAAAATTTGGAAAAACTTATATTTGATTATTCACTTTCTACCTAAGCCTAGGACTTGTGCAAACTGGTTCCTAAAGTTTGTCTCCTCTAGGTACAAAGGGTTGAAGATCCTCTCTTGACCACACAATCACCTTCGTAGATATCTTCTATCAAAAATTTGATGTTTAGAGTATCATGGATAGAGACTTATGCCAGTGTCAAAATATAATTACCTATTCATATAGGTATTTGGTATCTTAAGTCTAAGGGTAGCCCATAGAAGTGAAATGAATCAACATTGTTGATGATTAGCTACAATACCATCTAAGGATTTATATAGATCAGTTCAATGAACTCTACCTCTAAATATCACCCAATGCCACATTTTAGTGCCTTCTATACTAATGATCATGGGATCAACCATCCTCATTTTATGAGCAAAGCATGTGTTGTTATTCCAGTTGGATACATTTTAATTTTTAGCTATCCTATGAATATGAACATTTAAAATATACATTTATAAACAAGTGATCATTGTACTGCGATCTCTTTATAATTAACTAATAATTGCACATATGATATCATGCATTTATAACTTAAATTCTTATCTATTTTACTCATATTCATGCTTATTTTATATGAATATAATCCATGTTATCATAGTTTTTATGAATTTTCTCCATTGGTATGCCATTATACTAAAGTTCATATTTATGCATAAATTAGGGTTAATCATGTGCTTTCTTGATGACTAATCTCTTTGCAAGGTTAAATTAATAGGAATTAAGTATTTTCCCTTATTTACTTTGACTTTAGGAGATGATTAAAAGAATTAATTCCAAGGATAGAATGATTGGAATTAAGAAGGAATTCTTAATGAAAGACTTGATATTATTTCAATCCATCTCATTTTCTTGTTTTAATTATATTTTAGAAGGCATGATGTTAAAAAGGGAGAAATTTGTGATCCAATGGAGAAAAGTTTGGATTGAAAAGGAGTTGTATTTCTTAAGTAATGAATTTTTGAAGTTTTTGACTTTTTTGGATTTTTAATTTGATTTTTATTGATTTTATTAATGTTATTTCATAATTAAAATGGCAAAAAAGGAGGTTTAATTCTGCAGGACCATGGGGCTGACGTGGCGCACGGGACCCGTACGGATGCAACGCGAGCACGCAAGGCCACGTGGTAGAGCTGCGAGGCCCACGTAGCGCGTAGGTGGCGTACAGGTGGCACGGACACATGCCAGGGGCCACACGAGTCCACGCGAACGCCCGAGTGGCACCACGTGGCAGGGGGGCTGGCAGGTGAAGCGCCCACAGGGTTAGTGGGCCCTTGTTAGGAGTTTGGGCAGTAACGCAAATGCGTTTGGCCGCCCCACCTTTTATACTCACCCTTTTTTGTTTTTTCTTTCGTGTGGGACTATGTTCCCACGAGTTTTTAATATGCAGGCGACGTGGCATTTCTGTGGACGTCAGATGAAATCGCGATAAACAAAGGAAGCGTCGATCGCGTGGACCTAAGTCCACACGATCACCATCAAAACACGTGCGCTTAAGGTGTTTTAACTGACATGATCGATGGGCAACACGTGGCTTCGCGAGGAGACCTCAATCTTCATCGGACGGGCAAAATAAAATTGATGGATCGAACCGTCGTGATCAATCGCGAAGTTGGTGCATTGAGGGGCGGTGTGGGGACACATCGCGACTCATTTCGACGCTTTGATGGCTATCGGACGGCGCAAAATCAAGGATCATGACATCCTGGCACACTAATTGACTCTCACTGGATCAAACGGCCTTGATTTCTCGCGGAGGTTCCTCGTTAAAAATCGATGTATTCTCTCTTCGTCTCTTAACTCTTGATTGAATCGTGAAGGAATTAAGCCATTTTTGAGCAAGATCTTGAGTTCTTCATGATCCCCCTACATTTAAACTCGATTGCGATCCCAATCGGAGCGGGATTGATCACAAAATTCCGTTGGATTTGGTCAAATTTTCTGCTTGAACACTGAACGTCCGCCGAGGAAGAATCCGCCCAAATTCACTTCAATCCGCGTGAATTGTCGACTTGCGGGATCAATTACTCTTGAAATACAAGTTAGAATTTGACGATTTTGGTCTCTTTGGAATCCTTTAGTTCTTAAATTTCTATTGATATATAAATTTCAAGATTTGGATATCATTGGATAAGTTAATTTGAAGATTTTCTTTGAAGTGTTGATTTTGGGATTTTTCTGATCTTTGATTTTCAATAATTCATAATAAATCCATTTCTTATCGAAAAATCACAAATTTTATATCAATAAATTCCATTTTCTCTATAGATTTTGAATATATCATTTTCTTAATATTTTGAGCTCTTTTTTATTATATGATTTTCAGAAAGCCAATTGTTGGTCAAAGTCAATGCTTTCACCTTGACCGTTGACATTTCTCTGTTAAAAATCTAAAACCTTAAAATATCTTATCTCATACATTCAGATCATCTCTATTAATTTCATATCATTATCATTTCTTTAAAATCTTAATTTAACCTAAGTTTGACCAAGTCAAGTCTGCAATAAAAGTCAACCTTGTTCTTTGTGGATCTACCCGATACTTACACTTTACTTGATTTTATATCTTTGTCATTGTGAGTTTAGTATTATACTTTTTTTTTACCGATGATTTGTGTGTTTTAACAACTGCATAAAATGCTTCGTCAAAATGGCACCGTTGCTCGGGAGCATGCGTTATTGATTTTCTATTGTTTGATTTCAAGGTTATATTTAGGTTTTGGTCTTCTGTTGTTTACTGACATGCAGAGAAATAATCAGACTCTCTCCAGTGGTGAATAAGGTATAGCGAGGTAAGATTACCAATTTTTGGCCATTATTTGACATTTTTGGTGCAAATTTGGTAGTCTACTTGGTGTTTTTCACTTATTTGAGACAAGGATATCGATATGTCTCAGATTCATTCTTTGTTATCAGTGACTTATTAGTATTATTATCTTTAGTGGTGTGATTTTTTATGGTGTGTAGCTTGAACTATCTTTTGGTGGAGTAGAGTGAAGCATTTACATTTGGAAACATCACACTTTTTGTCTAATCCTTTTCTGACTTTCTTATAGATATATACTTGCTGTTCTATGATCTTTTTGATATAGATATGAATAGGTATCCTAGGAACCGAGGAGGACGACAAGGACATCAGAATCCGCGACCCACGAGGCATACAAGGAACAACGCCTTGTATGAGGACCTTTTCGCTACATCCGCACATTCTAGAGCTCCATCAAAGGCCTCTAGTGCTTCCATTCCAGCCATCACTACACTAGGGCGAGGAGAGCCGATAGACGCCCCTCTTCCATCGACATGTGGACGAGTTCAACTGGGTGTGCGAATTCAACCAATTCCACTATGTCCCCTTCGAGACGGCCAAGATGCGCTTCTTCCCCTTCACACTTAAGGAAAGGGCAAAGGAGTGGTTTTCACCTTGGGCCGCGAGTCTGATTAATGGAGGGATATGGAAGATGCATTTTTGCGTAAGTATTACTCAGTAGGTAAGACTAGCGCCGTGAGACGAGCCATACAAAGAGTTCTCACAAGGGCTGGGTGAGGTTTTCTATGAGGCATGGGAGAGACTTAGAGATCTCTTGAGAAAGTGGAGGCACATTCATGAGATTGATCAGATATTTGCTCGATGCCGCTAGTGGAGGCACATTCATGAGCAAATATGAGGATGAAGCCCTCGAGTTGATCGAGTTGGTGGCGGAGAATAGTCATCATCATGTGGCTAAATCCTATGGAGGACGGAGCACTCCCGTGAAGGGAGGGATGTTGGATGCGAAGGCGGCAGAGACAGGTATGCTTTTAGATAAGATTGAGAAATTGACTGAGGCACAGAATTTGATCATGGATTCGCTTAAGATCTGACTAGGTTTTGATGGCCTCGCGCTAGTTTTACATGTCGATGTCTATCTGTGTTCACATTGCTCTAGTTTTGAGCATGTCGATCTGGATTACCCCGGGATGGCAATCCAAGGTCCATTTTAATTTCGGCCAAACCCTACTACATATCCAGGTTTGAGCCAAGCAAGTAGGTCAAACTACCCGAAATCAGGGTTATTCTAGTTTTCATAACCCTTCTTATGTGCAGCAGCGGAACGGGACAGCATACTTCTTATCATCAGCCCTATGGATCCACTCTGCACCATATGGGGAACCCGAGGCCAATAGATTTCGTCCCCGGTCTTCCCCGAGCAGTTACACCGCCACCTGCAGTCCCACCTCCAAAACCTTTAGTTGACCCCTTCATGAGTGCATTAGCACAAATGATGAGTAAATTAAATGAGGTTAGCGACCGAGTCGACCGAGTTGAAGGGGCTAACGCCCAATGCTCCAATGCTTCTACCGAGCAAAGGAAGGGTAAGCGAGTTGAATTTATAGATCAATTACCTTCTCAACCTTTAGAAAACCCCAGGAATGTAGGGCAAGCATCGTCGAGCCGCACCCACAATGTGAACGAAGTTTGCATTGATAGTGCATCGGAAGAGGCACATGGTATTATGGGCCTACGTAGCGGCAAGGTTATAGTGAATCCTTGACGAAACGTTTTATGCGGTCGTTAAAACACAGAAACGTTGGAAAAATAATTATAATACCGAACTCACAATAACAAAGATATAAAATCAAGTAAAGTATAAGTATCGGGTCAATCCACAGAGAACAAGGTTGACTTTTTTTTGCAAAGTTGACTTGGTCAAAACTTAGGTTTAAAAGAGGTTTTAAAGAAGTAGAAATGATATTTTATGAATAGAAATGATATAGATATACTAAATAGGGAATTTTAAGATTTAAGATCTCAGATTTGAAAGAGAAATAGTTAAAAGTCAAAGTCAAAGCATTGACTTTGACCAACAACCAAATTTACTGTAAAATCAGAGAATCAAAAGATGTTAAAAGATTACGAAAAATTATATATTCAGAATCTATAGAGAAAATAGAATTTATTGATATAAAATTTGTGATTTTTCAATAAGAAATGGACTTACTATGAATTATTGAAAATTAAAGGATCAAAAATTCCCGAAATGAACACTTTAGAGAAAATCTTTCAAATTGACTTATCAAATGATATCCAAATCTTGCAATTTATATATCAATGGAAATCTAAGAACCAGAGGATTCTAAAGAGACCAAAATTATCAAATTCTGATTTATATTTTGAAAGTAATTGACCCCGAAATTCAACGCTCAAATTCGGATTGAAAATGAACAGTGCTCAGTCAAACGTTAAACTGAAGGGTCAAATGATCTTGGAATTTAACAAATTTGCTATATACGGAAAGCTGATGAAAATAAGGAATCTAATAAAACCAAAATCAGAGGATTCTAAATTATAATAAGAGAGATATCCTATTTTGAAAATTAGCAAAATTTCAAACTAAAATTAGGTGAAATTGAAGAACACTATGAACTAAAACTCAAAATTAACGGTCTAAATCTAATTAAAACTCAAATTACCATTAGATAATCGATAAAATCTCACTACTAACCCGATTGTCACAAAGATGGGCTTCAACTCACGCAGATTGAATTTGCAACGTTTCTTCCTCGCAGACGTTTGGCATTCAAGGGGAAAATTCGATGAAATCTAACGATTAATCACGACGAATGCTGCCTTAATTAGGTCGCGATCAAGTCTAAACGCAGGGGAATTATGATGAACTCAAGATTTTGCTCCAAATTTTCTTAATTACTTCACGAATTAATCAAGAGTTAAGTTTACAAAGGGAGAGAACATCTATTTATAGAGAAGTTGTGCGAAATTGGTGGATCGTGGCCTACAACGCGGATTTCACTCTGTGTGATTTCAGCCATCGGATCGTGCGAAATTAGTGGGATAGTGGCCCATGACACGGATTCCACTCCGTGTGATTTCAGCCGTCCAATCGCGCGATTTAATCCCGGCCGTCCGATATCACTAATAATGCCACGTAGGCAACATGTAGGCATCCATGTGGGCTTGCGTGGCCCCGCCACGTGTTCGCATCGCGCCACGTCACCTGCGCGGGTCCCGCGCAATTAAATAAATCCTGAAAAATCAAAATAAAATCCATAAAATTCTGAAAAATTAAGAAATTCATTCATATAACTCCTTTTTAACTCAAATTTTCTCCATTGCATCACAAATTCCTTCATCTTTAATATTATGCCATCTAAAAATACAAATTAAAAGAATCATATAGGATGAATTTCAAATAAACATCGATAATTTCTTAAGAAGTCTACTTTATATCATCCAACATTCTCTTGTTGAAATTAAATCTTCTAATCATCTACTAAAGTCAAAGTAAATTAAGGGAATCAATTAACCTTGTAAAATATTAAAACATCTATAAAGCACATAATTAACCCTAATAATGCATAAATATGGACTTTAGTAGAATGAAATACCAATAGAGAAAATTCATAAAATTATGATAACATGCATCATAATTACATAAAATAAGCATGAATATTAGTTAATTAAGATCATAATTTTAGTTAAATATGCACGTTATCAATCCTCCTACGGACCACAAGCGCCGCAAGGACCCGCTTGAGGAGAACGATGACCGTCCCTCTCCCATGATTATTCCAGACGAGGACTCCGATGATGAGGAGGCACCCGATGAGGAGAGTAGGGTAGAGCCTAATCCCGAGGTTTACAAACCTCCATTGCCTTATCCTCAGTTATTGAGCCGGCCTAGAGTCTCTACGAGTGATAATGATGATACATTGTTAGAGGCTTTTAGACAGGTTACTATCACCATCCCATTAGTAGATGCCATCTAGCATATTCCATCTTACACTAAGTTCTTAAAAGGACTTTGCACCCCTACGAGGAAGCCGAAGCGTATCCATATGAGTGAAACCATTAGTACTATCATGTTGAGTACGCTTTTGTAGGGATCTGAGGTCGATAACTTTCCGAAATTTTGATCAAAACATCAAATGCAGAGGAAAAACATTGAATCAGACATTCAAAATACCAAGCCACTAAGAACAGATGATCCTATCATCTAGTATGTATGAGAAAACATACTTACAGGTTTCCTTGAAGGAGTTCTTGAAGCTATTCAAGTGTCTAGCCTCTAGCGGTATCCACACGGTCTCCAGATGGTTGGATCTCCCCTTCAAAGCTCTTCACCAAGAGAGAAAGAGAAGAAAAGAGAGAATTCCCACAAGGCTTGCATGGACACCTTCAGTTGTGGTCGTTCTCCCCCTATTTATAGACATTTGGAATGATGTTTTTTCATAAAAACCCTCACAATTATGTCTATATCCACCAACATCCATAAAACTTATGTGTGTGACCCTCTAGGTCCATATATCTCACAAGTTAATAACTCTATAGACTAAATAACACCTTATTGGTCAACCTTAATTAATTATCCACATCCACATATAGATTAATTAATGATCGATTTAACCCAATCGATAAGTTGAGTGATAACATGCAATCTTAACATGATAAAACATGATTATTAATGCAATTTAAGGCATAAAACATTACATTTATGTGCATGTTATCCTACTTTGAGTGCATTTCTATCATTCTATGCATATTTATGTCATAATCTCAAAATGCACTAAATTAGGGTTAATTATGATAAATTAATGATAAAGGATTTTATAACCCATCTTTACTTGAGATTATGAATGGTTTTTAAAGTTAAATAATGAGAGAAATCATATTTATGAACATTCATTTAATTTTCTAAAGTTAAAATCTTTTAAAAATGAATGTATTTTTGAAATATAAATTAAATCTCTTGTTATTTAAATATTTTGAATTTTTAGAATGATAGATAATTAAATTCCAGATCCAATGAAAGAAATTTGGATTAATTTGGAGTTGTATTTTAAAAGATATGATTTTTACAATTTTTAGGGATTTTTCTGTATTTTTCCGAATTTTCTATGATTTTATTTTCGATTTTTAATAATAAAAAAATAAATAAAAAAATTAAAAAATGGGCGCGGGGCCCGCGTGGATGCGACGTGGCACGCAAGGCCACGTGGCAGCGCCACGTGGACCCGCGCAGCGCGCCTACGTGGCGCGAATATATTTTATATAGTATTATACTTATATTTATAAAAGGGTTCTTTGTCCTCCCCTATATGGGGAGGGTCATACCCTTATAAACCGTCGGGTTATTTAAACCCGACGGTTTCAAAATCATCTTCCGTGTGGGACTAATCCACACTCTTTTTATATGTTTCAGGTGACGTGGCGCGAGGAGAATCGTCGGATCGAATGAGCGCGTCGATCCCACGCGTTGATCGCGTGAGCGCGGTCCACAGATCAAGATCAAAGACACGTGCGCAATAAGAAAGAGTTATAACGGCTGGATTAAAGCCACGTGGCAGCATCTCATGCGCTGATCGCGTGGACTCGTGGCACACCAAGAGATCAATCAACACGTGCGTCAATTCGAAGGGTTATAACGGCTGAGATCAATCGGCGCGGATTGAATCTCAACCGTCGGATCAAAAATAAAGGGGCGTGATCAAGGCGTTTCTTATTAAGCGTTTTCTTAGATTAAATCGTGGCCGTCCCATCACGATCCGACGGCCACGACTTAATCGAAACGGTCCATCGTGGACCGTTTTCATCGTAACCCGTCGATCTAAAATGATCGGACGGTTACGCCCTAAATTTGCTATAAATAAGCCTTGTTCTTCGTCTTTTGTACTCATTCTTGGGAGTTTCGATCTAATTGACCTATCTATTTGCATTCTCTCTTGAATCTCTCTCTTGTAATCACTTCTAGACAAGATTCCGCGTCCACGGAGTGTTTATAAGAGAGATTTCGACGATCGAGCGAGGAGAATTTGTCTCTTGAACACCGATGTTCACGTTTGAATTCGCGGAATGAAGAGCCGTCGATCCGGCGATCAATTGGATCGATTTGATCGTTATCTCGGGTTAGAAAACAAGTTTAACCTCTTATCTATCGTCGTGTATCATCAATTTTAGGATTAGGATTTCAATTTAAGTTTAATTTCACTTCAATTTTAAGTGTGTTCTTCGCGAGTTCCGAAAATTTCTTCCACTTCCATCTTTGATTTCTCCGTGATTACTAATCCAAATCGAGTGATTTTTGATTCCACGGATAAATCTTTGAGTCTTCTTTCCAAAAACACCATTTTCCCTAATTTCTCACCTCAATTCATCATCCAATTTGACCAAATTCTAAAAGATATCTCGAAAATACCTAAATTCCCTGTGGATTCGACCCGTATTTACCATTATACCCCTCAATTCTCTCTTAATTCCCCAAATTGGTAAGTTCGGTATTATTTTTGACACGAGACCGTGTGAAATCGACGACCTCGCGGTCTCGTCTCGTCATTCAGTTGCCAGCCCGTTGGGTGCCAAGGTACACTATGTACACTAGGAGATATAGACTATGTAAGAACTCACTTATGGAACCTTCCAGTTATTGATTACCATGTATATATAATCCTTCATCCACATTAGACTCATGAATGACTTAGGGTATGGTTGACGTGTCGGTTTCGTGCGTCGTTAAAACACAAAGACGATGTTCAAACAAAATTTATAAAACCGAACTCACAAAGACAAGATATAATAATCAAGTATTGGGTAAGTATCGGGTCGATCCACAGAGAGCAGGGTTGACTTTAATCGCAAAGTTGACTTCGTCAAACTTAGGTTTAAAAGGAGTTTTAAATAAGAGAAAATAAGATGTAAGATATGGAAATGATACAAATAATGTAAATAAGAAGTTTTAAGAATTAAAATCTCGGATTTGACAGAGAAAAGTCAAAAGTCAAAGTCAAAGCATTGACTTTGACCAACAGTAAGTGTTCTGCAAAATCAGAGAATCAAATAGAGTCAAAAGATTACGAAAAGTAAATATTTAGAAACTAGAGAGAAAATGGAATTTATTGATATATATTTCATAATTTTTGGATAAGAAATGGATTTATTATGAATTATTGAAAATCAATGATCATAAAATCCCCGAAATTAACACCTCAGAGGAAATCTTCAAATTGAATGCCTAAATGAAATCCAAATCTTGAAATTTATATGTAAATGGAAATCTAAGAACTAGAGGAATCCAACATGACCGAAATTATCAAATTCTGATTTGTCAATAAAAAGTAATTGACCCCGAAAGTCAACGTTTGACTTCTAATGAACGATGAACAGTCCTTGGTCAAACGTTAAATTGGAGGGTCAAATGAACTCGGAATTTGATGAATGCTATCCACGGAAAGCTGATGAAAAGAGGAATCCAATGAAACCAAAATCAAGTGATTTGGAATTATAATCAGAGAGATATCCTATTTTCAAAATCAGCAAAATTTCAGACCAAAATTTGGGGAAAATGAAGAATACTATGAACTAATTTGCAAAATTAAACTTCTAAATCTAATAAAAACTCAAATTACCTCTTGATAATCAATCTAATCTCACTACCAACCCGATTGCCACGAGAATTAAGCTCCAATTTGCGCGAATTGGAGTGAATTTGCTCGGATCCTTTCTCACGGATTTTCGGAATTCAAGGGGAAAATTCGATGAAATCAAGGAGGAATTCGTGATCAATCCCGCTCCAATCCCTTCGGAATTGAGTCTAAACGCAGGGGATCACGATGAACTAAAGATCTTCCTCGAAATTTCGCTTAATTCCTTCACGAATCGATCAAAAGTTGAAGAACAAAGAAAGAGTACATGGCTTTTTAAAGAGGAAATTGGGCTTGAAATCGTGGGTGATGGAGCGGGTCATGCGCGTCGATTGCGGCGTCGTGAGGGCGATTCTCTGGTGCGGCTTCTTAGCTCCCAAATTTGAGGTAAAATGGTTTCAATTTGGCCTTCAAAATGCACCACGATTATGCCACGATCAAGCCACGATCGCGCCGCGATCGGGCCATGATCGAGGTCCTGGTCACACGTCGCACGCCGTCCAACCGATCGGAAGTGATTCCACTTTGAAGGAGCAACAATCGCGGCTCGATCGCGTCGCGATCGCGGTTCGATCGGGCCGCGATCGTGGAGTTCTTCCACATGTCTTCTCTGCCGTCAGATTTGAATCTGACGCTCCAGATCTCCTCCGAAAAGAGAAGAAAATCAGTCGTCGCGTGGCCGTTAGATCGCGATCGTGCGGTCTAAACTTTGATGGAGATGGGCTCTCCTCATGTCGCCTCGTGGCGATCGGTGAGCCCTCCGATCGTCGCCACATAAATCGCCATTTTCCGCACGTGATGCATCTGATGATCGCGTGGACTTGGGTCCACGCGATCTCTGCCGTTATTGATGAATCCAACGCTTATCGTGCCGCCACGCTTCCTGCATAAGTGAGAGCCGTGTGGGAACATAGTCCCACACGGAAAAGAAAAGAAAAAATATCCCGGTTAAATAGGGGAACGGATTCCCCTATTAAAATTATCCTTTCTTCCTCTATAATCCAGCCACACGTGGCGCCCCACACGGCGTCCGCGTGACCCTTGTCTGCGTGGCCTCCTGCCACGCGTCAGTGCTGCCAGCTCCTCGTGCGGGCCACGTCAGCTCCTGAGGTAAAAAAAACTTTTTCGCGATTTTATTAATAGAAAAATCAAATAAAAATCAAATGAAATTTGGAAAAATACATAAAACTTCAGAAATTCATATTTCTCAAAATACAACTCCTTTTTAATAGAAATTTTCTCCATTGGATCATAAATTCTTTCCTTTTTAATATTATGCCATTTAAAACATATTTAAAATAGAAGAAATCAAGATGACTTATAATTTACTTAAATCATTTCTCATTAAACATTTTAAATCATAAATTCATCCTAAAATCATCCCTCCTTTAATTTACTAAAGTCAAAACTCATTCCATAACAGAGATTAACTTCTATTAATTTAAACAAAAGATTAATCATCTATTAAGCATGAAATTATCCCTAATTTATGCATAAATATCACTTTAGTGAAATGACATGCCAATGGAGAAAATTCCTAAAAAGTATGATAACATGCATCATATTCACATAAAATAAGCATGAATATGAGTTAATTAAGATAAGAATTCAAGTTATAAATTCATGTTATCAATGGTCAACTGTCAAACCCTAATCGGTCACTCAATTTAGTACTTATGCGTGTAGAAATCATCGGGAACTCCTTCTTCGATATTTCTACTACATTGGCCAAGGATTTAATCGCATCTCATTCCTTTGAGTCAATCTCCTCAAATACCGAGGGTGGATGATCCCATCTTGATCACACAATCATCTTTGCGGACTTCATGTCGTATCCAATATATG
>CM044104.1:15998779-16027191 GCA_024174645.1 Lemna minuta | reverse complement strand
ATATCAATAATTTTATGTCAACTGACATATCATAACCTTACAAGATATTAGGTACTAATTGATCAGTCTACAATGAACTGGCATCCTTTTATTGACGGATGCTCTCATCATATTGTCATTTGGTTAAAGTCTGAGTGTTGTTTTATGTACTGCAGAAGCAGAGAAGGAGAGCTGTTCATATGAATCAGAGAGAGCGACTTCGGAAAGCAGAAATGATCAACTCATGCTGTCTGATTCTGAGAGAAAACCAGTGCATAGAGACTGGGGAAGCTGTGGAATCTACACAGATGAGATTCTTGGGGATGACAACACAGATTCTCATACTTCAAACAAACAACCCTCCGAAAAGGTGAAAATCATAAAGAATGGGTATTACTGACAATTGAATGTCTGATTCTTGATTTCTGTTCACTAAATGATTGCTTTCCTGGCGTTCATTTGTAAGTCATTATCCTTGTATTTTGCTTGATTCTCTCATTTCTTTTCCCATTCATATGTACGACATTCAACTGTCAGTGTCTCAATGAAACTGGTTTTTTAGTAAGATGTCAAATTATGTGATACCCCTCGGTTTCGTGTTATAATAGCTAATAGTTGTAGTGTTCATCTTTTTTCTTGGAAACAACTCAGGTTGTCACATGGGGCGCTTGCAGCTATTGCTTGACTTTGCTGAGAGCTTTCAGCCGAAATGAAAATTTCCATTATAGCTTCATGATAGTCAGTTTTAGACAAAAGCTGTTGAACGAGGGGTTATTTGGAGTATGGGATGAGGATATAAGAACAATTTTTATCATCATTTCTGAAGAATTTTGCTAAGCAGGATTCAATGTATAAATAGAAAATAATATTTTTTTTCTATGATTAGCTTCCAACATCATCAAATGTCTTTTTCATCAAAAACATCATCAAATATTGAATTTCCATGCACACAATACAGACATATTCAGTTAATCATTTCCAAGGGAAATTTTGTCTTATGAAGATATGATCTATCGAGTCATCAATGACGAGGGAGAAGGGGGTCAATAATGGGATCAAGGCCATTAAAGAGGGGGAATCCTCTCTTGAATCTGTTGGATAGGCATGTGCAGAGGTATGTGCCAAGCCAATCACATTGTTGGCGTGTGAGGGGACTTTCTGAAAGAAGGTTTTGAAGAATCACTCTTCATAGAAATGGGGGCTATAGTAAAGAAGGTTTTGGACCAGTATGTTATATTGGTTTCAAGACTACGATAATATAGGACCTTCTGGTGCCTAGTGCGACAAGATCTGCTGGATCTGATGGAACTCGGCTGAAAGTGTCACTCCTATTTTTCATGGATCATTATGAAAGCTTGTGTTATCTTCCTTGTGATTGTAGTATCTGTGGAACAGAGTCTTGATATGGAACTTGAATATACATTTATTTCTTGCTTTATTTGGGGCCATATCAATAGAATTCTTTTATTTCATTTTAATTTCCTTTTATTTCATTCCTATCCTTTCCTCACTACCTTACATATTTTAACTCAGGTAAAACAGATCTAGACCAACTGAGTCTGACCCACGTACTCATGTTATCACCCAGATATTAAATCCTTGGTGGAACTTTAATGGAGTTTAATATAGTTATTCTGATGTTTTTTTGTTGATTTAATTATACTAAAAGTATTGTTTTTGGGACAAATATCTAACCTCATTTATTGAACCACAAATTGCTTCTTTGTTTTTTAAACAAATCCCAGGCATTATTTAAGCTGTACTGGGGATCAAATGGTGAACAGAATGGGCAACATAAACGTGACATTGTTTCATTTGAGCGAGGAAACATCACTACAGTTGAAAGAAGCAGTAAGCAGGTCCTAATTAGTATGAAAAATTTATTAGCAGATACTACTACAAATAATTCCTACACTGGTCAGTTTTTAAATTCATTCTCAGTAAACTTTTTGCCTCAGATATATTTGAAATGGGAGTCAAGGCCAACAACTGTCCTTATTCTGACAAAACCTAATTCAAGTCATGTGCGTATTTTATGCTCTGAAATGGTTAGGTGTGATTCCTGAACTTTCTCCATTTTTCTTCTAGTTGATTCCGAAACATTTATTTCAATTTTGAAACGTTTAAATTTTTTCTGCTTGCAATGTGATACAACCTTTCCACCACAAAAGCATCCGTGATAGGTTATGTCATTTATAGCACTACATAGAAGGCAGTTGTCAGGACACTCCAACGGCCTTGAGAAAGGTTATAAGCAGGTGGGTTGGCTCCATTATTTGTGGGTATGGAAATCTAATGAGTTGTCAAATTTGACCCTCTCCCTCTCCCCTGGGAATTACCTTTGTCTCTGTCTCTCTATCCATCAATTCCTGTTCCTCAGCTGCCTCCCCCCATTTGCTGTTCCCCTATCCTCTTCCTCGGCCTCACCTCTAAACCATCTTACTTCTCTTTCCTCTTACCCATTCTCTCACCTTTTGATGTCATGAACTCTCTATCTCTCGTCCCATTCTCCTCTTCAGCTCTAAATTTCTACATTCCCTCTATCAATGTTTATCTCACAATATCTATTGAATTGTGGCTTTGCATTTCATGAGGATTAACATTATGCTATCAAGATGTGAACAACAAAGCCCTTTTGAGACTAGTGTCCATAGCATGTTCTAAGCCTGCTAATGAGATATATCTAACACAAGAAAAAGAGTTCTGGAATTAGGTATGTGATAGAGGCATCTATGTGTTGAAAATCTCGGACTGAAAATCCTCCAGAAAATGTAAGATTTTTTATTGAAATGTGAAAAGGAGATCACCCTGAGTTTGGTGATCCCTAGAAAATTATACGAATCAAACCGGAACCATACAGGAATCCCCTACCCCACTCACAGACTTCTAAACTATCACATTATGAAACCATCCACATCATGAACTATGTCGTCCGCTGATGCCGCCCTTCATTGAAGATCACCTCATTTTGGTGCATCCATTATGCCCATAGCACAACAAAGAGTCCTCTCTCCCTCTCCTCCCTCCTGTATGTGCCTCTCATGAGAGATCCCAAGAATGCCTCTGATGTGACATCCACCTGTGAGGTCATCTGGCTGGCCCATATTTTTCGAGTGAATGGGCACTATATTAGGGATTGCATTTTAAAGATAGATGAAAATTGAATCAGGTTGCTCCTAAAATCATATCTCACAAGTATTCTATCCTGTAGAATGCACTGATTATGTATTTAGGTTGGAGGCATTTTTTTAAGTAATTAATTTGCTTTCAGTTGATGATTTTTCCTCCCAAATTAAGTGTTTGTTGAACAACACTCGGAAAGCACAACATACTAGCCCTCGAAACTACTTCTCTTAGAACATACTTACCATATAAAAGAGATTTTAGTATAAGTGACTATATCTGAATATGTCGAGATTTTATTATATGCGACTCTATGCTCAGGAGGTGAAGCAGACCACTCGCACCTTTTTTCGAGTGCCCATTTGCTCACACCCTTGGCCTTTTCCAAAAAAAAAAGAAAAAGAAAGAAAGAGATTTTAGTTAATAAATTTAATATTTACAATTATGTTTGGAAGTTTATTACCTTGCAGGTGAACAAGATTTCATTCCATGATTTAATTAGGGCTTTTTGGAATGTCATACTGTAAAAAAAATGTCATGATGTGCCTTTTCCATTTATATATCTACATTTAACACGATTCTTGCCCTCACAATAGTTTATATTCACAGTCTTTCTATATTTTTGTGCATAATATTTTACCATTATTTTTTAGATTTTGTGGTTGAATCTTGTTTTCTTTGTCTAAATTATAGGTGGCTAAGATATCACAAAAACATGGACATTTTTGTTGAACCGCGAGTAAAGACAGAGCTCTTAATGGAGGGCTCTCAGTTTCACTTTGTTCGAACATGGGAACATGGTATGTCTATTATACATGCTTATAAGTGATATCTTTTCAGTTTCAGTTTCTGGATAATTGCAAAAGTAAAAAAAACCAAGACTCCTAGGAAACTCAAACTAGAAATATTCTAATTTATGGCCATATATATTTGAAAATCATTGTTTGCACACAAAATTTGAGCTCTTCAGCAGTAGACATAGAATTTCACAGACACCTTGAATTTAGATTGTTTATCAGATCACCACTATTCAGTTTTTTTGAACATTAGAATTAAATCGTGATCTGTTTTAACTCACACTACTGATTTTCTTGTGTTGTCTGACCATAGGTGTCTTATCGCTAGAAAAAAAGACTATCTTTTTTCTCGTATAATGGTTTTTGTAACCACTGCCAAAATAGTTGTTTGAATCTTAGTGAAGCATGTGCTCTTTTCTACTTGTTTTTCTCGTCCATTCTCTAGAAGTGTACAATTCTACTTCTTGTTTCCGAAAACCTGCTCATTGAGATCTTGAGCTGGACTGGGAAGGTTACCAATATATGCAGGGGGCATGGGATACAAGCACGTGCCTCTGAAAAAACCATGGTAATCTCTTCTGTTGGGTTACATCTGCACCATGAATAAGTGAAAAGCAGAGCCGGGTACCCTTAGTAGGTTGGTTTTTGGGAGTTCTTGGTGGAGAGGTGTACCAGGGGGGTAATCATCTGCATCTCACTCTCAAGGCGCCAGTCCTCTTCATCTTCTTCTTTCTATCCACTCTCTATTCAAGATATTCTATATTGAAACTCAGTAGATCTAAGTGGTTGTATCTGATATGGAGAAGAATTATCCAGTTTCTTTAATCTTTCTAAAAAGATCGCATCAAATTCTTCATTGAAAAAATTATTTCCTTGACACTCATAGAGTTGAATGAAAAAGCATTAAAGTGAAATCTTACACTTCATCTCAAAAACCATAATGTAGTGATATTCAGCTTATTTGTTCTCATTTACCGCAGAAGATGAAATCAAGCTCCTACATACAAAAGTGGATCTCGTTGTGACTCTAGGGGGCGATGGAACTGTTCTTTGGGTATGTCATTTATGATTATATTATTTTAAGCCATGGAAGAACTTCAAAACTAGTAGAAATACAGCGTCTCACTGTATACTAATACATAATTCACGTTGAAAAATTCCATATATTCACAATTTAGGAATATTGTGGAACTCTGAGAATCAAATTACCTTACAACCTTGGATTTCTAGCTAACTAGGTATGCTAGAAGTTGATCACAATAAAATGGGCAGAAGAATCTTTTTGCATTTCAAAAGTTTTTACTAAAGCTCTTTACAGGCAGCCTCATTGTTCAAGGGCTCACTTCCTCTGGTAGTTCCTTTTTCACTCGGATCTCTTGGCTTCATGACTCCATTTCGTATCCTTTTTATAAGAAAATGTCCTTAATCCAGTATCATTTCATTTTTTTCCTGTCCAATTTTTTCCATTAACTGTATTTAGAAAGCGAGAACTACAAAGAGTGTCTAGAAGCAATATTGAAGGGGCCCATCAGCATCACTCTGAGGCACAGACTTCAGTGCCACGTGATTCGTGAATCAGCAAAGGATGAAATGGAGATGGAAGAGCCCATATTCGTGCTTAATGAAGTGACTATCGATCGGGGGATATCTTCATTTTTGACGAACCTTGAATGCTACTGTGACAACTCTTTTATGACAAGTGTGCAAGGAGATGGATTAATCTTGTCCACTACGTCTGGAAGCACGGCTTATTCGCTCGCCGCTGGAGGATCCATGGTCCATCCTCAGGTACCTTAATTCTCCCCGGTGCACCTTTGATTCTCTCTCTAGTTTTTTCTCTGCTTTTCTCTCTGCCTGTCCCTCTCTCTATCTCTGTGCATACCTCTGTATCTGTTGATTCTTTGCTCTCACTTATTGCTCATTCTCTCACTAATTTTCCGCATTTCTTTCCCTGTTGATGAACTAGTTCACGTATCATCGGCTTCATTTTAATTGGTACATTGGTCGTCGATGTGCTGATCTCGTCGTTCATTCATGGGTGCAGGTGCCTGGAATACTATTCACGCCAATCTGCCCCCACTCGCTGTCATTCCGCCCGTTGATCTTGCCAGAGCACGTGACGGTGCGCGTTCAGGTGCCGCGGAACAGTAGGGGCCATGCATGGGTATCGTTCGACGGGAAGAACCGCAAGGAGCTGGCGGCGGGGGATGCACTGGTGTGCAGCATGGCTCCTTGCCCCGTCCCCACGGCCTGTCTACACGACTCCACACGGGACTTCCTCCGCAGCATCCGCGAGGGTCTTCATTGGAACCTCCGCAAGTCTCAGTCTTTTGACGGGCCGCGTGATTCCTGACCATTTTCCTCGCACCTCTCATCCGCCCTCTTTAGTATTCTATCTCAAGCTCAGGGTGCTCGATCCGTTTTCATGATATTCGCACTGTCGGCTCTTCAAATCGAATGCACGCACTCCGATTGATCAAGAAATTAAGCGAATCAGAGGATGAGAAAGCAAGCTAATCAAGAAAGAAGAATTTTCACCGGATTTTGAAATCCGCACCCGGACACGCACTCCGCTCCTGAACTCGCACTAAAATTCACTGCCAGACATTTCCACAAACAGTTCATTCAAGGAAACAAAAGAATGCAACCGTCGAATCGATTTTATCCACGTCACCGTTATGCATCACCGTTATAACTCTCCCTTGTGGATGGCTGAGATTAAATCTCTTCTTATGTGTGACGTGGCTGCACATCTACCCTAAGTGGAGTAGAGGACGGCTGGATCGCACTCCTCTCACACCCTCTAATTGCACACACACACACGCTCACTCTCTCTTCCCATCTCTTTTTCTATTTTTTTTGGTTTCTGAGCCTGCCCTCTCTCATAGTCTCATTCATGTTCCATCTCAATCTACTGTACTTAGTCCCTCTTTACTTCTGTCATGCTATGGCTATCTTTCTCTCTCTTCTGTTTTCTATCTCAATGTTTTGTGCTGTCTCCCTTTCTGTTTTCCTTCCCCCCCATAACCTTCTGTCTGTCAGCATCTCTACTCGTATAGTTGTTTTATCTCTCTTCTGCCCTAATTCTCTCTCTTGCCACTTAATTCTCCCAAATTTTCTTCCTCGACAGTTTTTTCCTTGTGATTTATCTTTTCTTTTGCAAAATTTTAGAGACTCTCTTGTTATTTAGCTTTTCTCTGGCAGCTCTTTGTCTCCATCCTCTTCCTTTCCTTTTACTATCTTTTTCTGCTTTTCAAGTTTTCCTGGTGCTATTTGGAGATTTGAGTGAATGGGTTGACGGAAGAAAGCTGTTTGGGATAGCCATGCTATCTAATGTTAGACGTTTGCGCAACACCAATACCTCTCCTTTCTTGGTGGAAGGAAACTCTCTGGCTGTAGGGTTGTTTGGGGGTGTCTTGGCAACAAGTCAGATCACTCCTTTAAATAGGGGAGTGAACCCTACCTCTTACATGCATGGCATGGTCTCCTCACTATCACCTGGCCTAGTCTTGCGCAGGACTGCTGAATCCGATGAATACGACGCCGTAATGTCCACGTCGTTTGTTGCGACAAACTTTGTCGAGACGTGCCTCGCTGTGCTTTGGGCACACATTGAGCCATCTTGGCGGGATGCACCCGCCGAGATGCGCGCATTTGGCGGGACAACTGCACTAAAAAATCTGAGTTCATTTTTTCGAGTTTCTCTTTTGTAGCCTATAAATAGGGCGTCCCTAAAGGCATTTGAGCATTCCTTTCTTCCTCCAGAGGGTTGTATGTAAGCTTTTGAGTGGTTTAGTGCATTTTCTCTCTTTTTCTCATTCTTCTTCCTCCTTTGAGTGTGTGAGTGTCATTGTGAGTGTGCGCAGCATCCTTTTAAAGTGCTTCTTGGGTGTGATCAGCAACCAACATGATCTGTTGCGGTAAATCTAGGTATCCAAAAACAAAGAAAAAATGTTTTATTAAAGAGAATCTAGACGAAGATAAACAAGTCAACCTTGAGAGAAGAAGAGAACAATTGCATTGCCTTTCAACCCTCAGATTTCACAAGAATGATGCTTGTCTTCGCTTTTCTTCGACCGTTTGAATGTCTTGGATTAGGGTTAGGAGGATGGGATGGGACAGTCCAACCGCCTTGTCCAAGTTGCGGGGACGCTCGATTGGAGAGTCCGTGAGCGAGACTGGATGACTAGATAAATATTGGAAGAAATGGGGAGAAGGAGAGGGTCTGTGCAAGATAGAGAGGAGGGAGAGGAGCGGAGGGAATTGTGAAAGGGAGGATGAGAGAGAGGGAAGTGGAAAAGAGAGGAGAGAAAGTGAGGGGTTGGACGCTAGACAGCGTACTATTGGAAGATTGTGCCCACTCGGTGGACTTGATAGGCGGGCAGACTACCTTGAAATCCACTGTACGTGAGGGGGTGTCAGACCAAACCATTCTTATTTTGGGTTTATAAAAGCCATAAAATATAGATTATTTCATTTCCTTACTTTTGCCGCAAGTTTCATCGAAAAGGCCGTATATCACAAAAGATGTGATTTTTCAAAGGTTTTCTTATTTTCCTTATTAATTTTTGAAATTATTTTAAGGCTAAAATTGGTAAAAAGGGCCCACCTAATTGACGTGGAAAAGCGTGGATATGCGGCACCACACATCAACACCAAAGGGCGCTACGCCAGTGCACATGTGGTGCCTGCAAAGGAGATTATAGTTCTACTTAGATTTTTATTTCGTAGGTGGCATAGGTGAATCAGGAGCATCAAATGGAAGATTACATACCACCCCTCCATTGTCACTTACTCAAGGAGAAAAGGGGGGGGGGTTGCATAGTGACATCATGATGAATGATGATCTTGGAAATCAAAGCACTACATTAGAGTGATTGGATCTGAGGATGCATCCACACAATCAATTGTCACCTACTTCTGAGGGATCCTAGATACATCCCATTTTTTGGCTGTCACTTGCTTCGATGCCCATGCTCTACGGCATGTGGTGCACTCAAGGGCATCGATCAACCTAACAACAGTTCAACTCTCCACATTTAAACCCATTCCTCTCTCTTGACAACTCCATTGTGACTGCCCTATTGCAATCCAAAGGTGAAGATCAAACGTGATAGTTACTTATTCTAAGTCAATGGAAGACATGGAGCAATCTCAGTAGCCAATCATTATTTAAGACGATTGGACGACATTGATTTTTTTCAAAGGGTTCAACCCTTATAAATAGCCCCCCTCTCCTTTGGCATTGGTATTACTAGAGTGAAAATGAGCCTTTTTGATGCATTGGCTCTAGAATCTCTTGATGTTTTTGGATTCTTGACTTTTTTACACTTCTATTGAGTCCTAATGTTCAAGATTTGGAACAACATTGAGAGAGGATTTGTAGCATGAGTGCATGACTTCACCAAGCACGTCTAATTAGGGTTTTCTTCAACTTGTGGAGCAATTGGAGGTATTTTTTTGGTGATTTTGGGTTGATTAGATGTTGTTTTATCTAATATATCATCAAATAGGTTTATGTTTAGTTTTTTCAAAGTAGATTAGTTATTATCAACTTTTAGTTAACACTTTCTCTCTCCTCATATAAAATTTTCTCTTTCTAACGTTTTCTTTGTGATTTCTCCTCTGATTAAAATATGATTGACACTTGGTAGGATTCACTGGAAGTAGCTAATTAGATAACTTCTAAAAACATATGCTTGCCAAATTTATAATCTTAATTCGTCATCAAATTTGATCAAATTCTAAGATCTCTCACAATGAACCCCAATTATATATCGATTCAACCTTTATTACCTAAATTTACTAAAATTAATCATTGATTAAGTGATTTGGGCTTTATTGTTGAACCTTAAGTGTCTGGCCATGACATGAGGACCTCAGAAGAGAGTGGGAGTCTATTTCTAGTTTCTAGACTCTAGTAAATACATAGGACGAGGGAAGAGATTTGATAACAGAAAAAGGTGGGTGGGGGAGAGACATGAAAGAGAGAGCTAAGAGTCTAAATAAACTAGCTTTAGGCCCTGAGCCAATTTCTACATGAGTGATAGAGAAGAAAACAAGGATGATTCTAAGGAAGGGAGTTGCATTGATTCCCCCAAATCATACCCCTTAAGGTCTTCATATATGTATGGTGTTTTTGACAAAGACCCAAAAAAATATTAAATTTACCCCAACATCCTAGAACCTTATGTGGTGTAACCCTCTAGGCCAAAATTATACAGCTAGTGAGTAACTGTGTCTGTCAAATAACTCTTTATTATCATGTCCAATTAATTAATTCGATATCCAATCATATGTTCTCTCATCGATACATGAGGCACCAAGGTACATCATGTATCCTAGACGGTAATAGGGTCATGATAACCATTGATGGAACATGCATGTCCCACCTTTCTTGATCTTTGGACATCCTTCCTCATTCTTAGCCCTCGGTTATTTGGATTAAAGCCTTAAAGAAATTGGAAAAGGAGTGATTCCATTAAAGAGTTTGTGGCAAATGAATGAACTCCACTTAATCCTATCCTCTCAATGGGCAATGCAAGGGGTTTTTTAATGAGATTTAGAGCAATTTTACCATTCTTATTTAACATCATTCATCTACTTTAGCAAAGATCTATTTATGTAGTTATCTGCAGTATGAAAAAGGAGGATAGTCATCCTATTCAACTTAGGATTCATTGAAACTTATTTTTAAATTGTGGTGCTCTCTCATTGACATTTTTAAGTCTCCATGAAGGTCTATTATCCCAAGAGAGACAAATAATAGATGTAAAAAAAAAAGATTATTTGAGAAAATTACAACATCATCATGTATAGTGAAAGTTGAAGTTAGTGATGCACTAGTATTTGTTCGTTACATGTCTTCACCCTATAAAATATTATAAAGATGAATATTTATAATGTATTAAACAAATAATGATCCATAAACTAAGCATCTTAAATTAAGACTACTTGAATTGGACTCAAATTTTATATCATTCAATAGGAATTTTCATCATTATAAATTATTTTTTATATAACTCTGGTTAATATGATGCACATTATCTCGTTTTTATGAAAATTTTGCATTAGTCATATCATTTCACTCATATGATTGTTAGGCCTTCATTTCGAGTTAATTTTCTACATTCATCATGTTTGACCTATATCAAGATCAAATAGCCATGGATTAACTATGTTTTCTTGAGCTTTTCATGCTCATAAGATTCAAGAAGTTAATAGAATAGTAAACAAACGTGAGAAAAAAGATGACGATCTCTCTTAAAATTTTTGAGTTGAAACGAGTGAGTAGGTGGGCATGAAAAATTTATTTCCTTCTTATTTCCAAATTACATAGAAGGCATGAGAAGAAAGAGGATTTCAATTAAGAGCAAAACGACAAAAAGTTCATGCTAAAAAGATATGCTGGAATTTCTTGGAATTGTTTCATGTTTTATAGAATTATTAAGGTTTTATTTTGATTTGCTTTGAATTTTTTTAGGTCTTTATTATCAATATAGACAATGCCAACAATGCCCTAAAATTGGTTGGCATTTATGAGGTGGCATGCATGCATGCATGACACATGATATGCCCATAAATGTGACAATTATTGTGCATATTGTCTTCATTTTGATTTGATTAAGACCTTTTACTCCTATTATTTTCAAGCTCATTTTCCACGTGGGAAAAAAGAGTTTGATGCTTCTGCGGTAGAGAATCAGATGCATGTGAGCAAAGGGAGCCGATGCATGAGATTGACCTGTGCTCTGTAGGATAAAACAGAAGAGGAGGAATCAGAGTGAAACTCTAGGCAAAATTTTTGGCGTCAACCCTTTTTCTGGACGAATCAGAAAGAACAAGGTGGCATTAATCTGGTGCAAGAATCGGAGTTTCAATTACCTGCCTTCGGCTCCTTTCGCTCTCTGTCTCTCTTGACGCGGGAAGCAATGATGAAAAACTAGGAGAGAATAAGACACCCGATTTTCCCCTCACTCTGCAGTTCCTGATGCGAAATGAAGCAAAGAAAGAAGAATCCATCAGAAATTGCGCTAGAGAGAGAAAGAAACTCCGCAGATGAAAATCCATTCCGCAACCTCCGTAAAATATTAATCTTTCAATGTCCCTGCCGGGCTTCCCCACTTCCGCTGGAGCTCAATCGACTCTCTAGACAAAGCCCGACAATCCCACGCCATGATTATCGTCCTCGGTGAGCACCATCTCCACTCTCAAAACCTCCTTCTCTCTAAAATGATCGATTTTCGCTGCCCAATTGAGTACTGCACTGCTTTCTTCCGCTGCATTCTTTTCCCTGATGGGTTCTCCTACGCCTGCAAGATCAGAGCTTTCGCCATGGCTGAGTTACCCATTGATGCACTTTCGATTTACAAGGAGCAGCTTCTCCATGGCTCAAAACCCAGTAATCTTGCTTACCCTTTTCTTCTCAAGGCTTCCTCGGCTCTCGTGGTGGTCGAACTTGGGCGGCAGCTTCATGCCCATGTCTCCAAGCTTGGGTTTATGTGCGATCTCTTTGTTGGGAACTCGCTGGTAAACATGTATTGTAAGTGTTCACTTATTGATGATGCACAGAAGATGTTTGATGAAATGACTGACAGAGATCAGGTGACGTGGAACTCGATCATTGCTGGTTATGCTGGCCGGGGTATGACGGATAAGGCTGTTGGGATGTTTGAAGAAATGCCCGAAAAAAATAGAAATGTTGTGTGCTGGACTGCGATTATCGATGGGCTTGGTAGGGAAGGAAGGATTTCTGAGATGCTATTTCTTTTTTTCAGAAGGATGCTCATTTCCACAGATGGGCCTGGCGTCAATGCTGTCACAATGGTTTCTCTCCTTGCCGCCTGCTCAGCTGCCTTCTTCTGGCTAGCTGGAAGATGGGTCTCAACGTTCATTGACGTTAATTCGATCTCTTTAAATGTCATGGTTTCCACTGCATTGGTCAGCATGAACTGCCATTGTGGGGCGTTGACTGAGGCCCGTCGGCGGTTTGATGAGGCTCCGGAGAAGAACTTGGCGACGTGGAATGCCATGATGAGTGGCTACGTTCACGGGGGCTATCCTGAATCTGCAATTCAGCTGTTCTCCAACATGAAGGAATCCACTTCCTTTGCACCTGATGATATAACCCTAGTCAACCTTTTCTCCGCCTTTGCTTGCATGGGTGCTCTGGAAAAGGGGAAAAAAGCCCACACTGAACTTTTGAGGAGAGAGTCCAAGGTCAACTTTATTCTCTCTACAGCACTGGTCAACATGTATGCCAAGTGTGGAGACATTGATCTTGCTTGCTTGGTCTTCGTCAAGACGGCCCACAAAGACTTGTGCATCTGGAACGCAATCCTGACTGGGCTTGCAGCGCATGGCCGGGCTGCAGAAGCAATGACTGTCTTCTCCCTTATGATCTCTGCTCATGTGGTGCCCAATGGAGTGACCTTCATTGGCATCCTCTCGGCATGCAGCCATGCTGGATGCGTGGAAATGGGCAGGGAGAACTTCACTAAGATGATAAAATTTTATGCCTTGAAGCCATGCTTAGAGCATTATGCATGCATGGTAGATCTGCTTGGTCGTGCAGGGCATATAGTGGAAGCACTGAGTTTGGTTGAGGGCATGGATATGGAGCCTGATCATGTCATATGGGTGTCCCTACTCAACAGTTGCATGATCCATAATGAGATCATGCTAGCCAGAATGATCAGTAATAACATGTTGCAGACCAAGGAACCCAATCTGGGATGCTCTATGATTTTGTCTAAATATCTTTGCAAGAAACGGGTTGTGGGAGGATGTGGCAGCAGTAAGGCGGCAGGTCAAGGAAAGTGGTGTTGTGAAGATTTCTGGATGTAGCTGGGTTGAAGTAGATGGTGTCATCCATAAGTTTCTTGTAGAGGATACTACCCACCACATATGGCCAGAGCTTTATGTCACGCTGGATAGATTGATGAATGATCTAGGGCTACAGGATGTTGAACAGATTGAGCTTGAAGTCTTGAATGGTTCAGATGGATGCAAATTATTGCAGCTTTGAGGTTTTCATTTCCTCTATTGCAGGGTTTGCATTTAAACCCTGTAAATGTTTCCTTGCAATTTTCTTGGTTCAGTGCAATTTCCCCAGAAATAGCATAGTTTCGGGCAAAGTTCTGCCCTTTGTAACAATTTTGCCTTCGTTAGTATACACTAAGAGGAGTTAGCAAATGACAAACCCCTGTACCTAGGGTTCACCCTTTTCACAGAGATATATGTGGAAGGGCCCTAAAAGGTCATGGAATCGAAGATTAGGTAAGCATCCTAGATCCCTTGCCACACGACCAAGATTACATTTTACTTGAAGTCAACAACTAAGTCAATGACCAATTATGGCTTGCACAAGGAGGCCAAGCATTGGAGCACCCTCAAGTGGAAGACCAAGTCAAATGGGTCAACATCTTGTACTCAAATCCTCTGCCGTACGAAGATCATCATGGGCTAAGGTCATAACATTATCAGGAAAAGAGATGATGTCGGCTGACTTTTTGGATCCAGGCTAAATTCTGATATGGAGTTGAAAGAATCCAGAAACAGGGGGAATAAGAAAACGTTCTCTGAGACAGGTAGCAGCGAGAGAGAGAGAGAGAGAGAGAGCACAGAGTAGGCCAAAAAACTGATAATATTTATTATGATAACAGGGCCCCTTTATACATAATAAAGGTTAGTTTCAAACAGTATGAGTTACAACGGCTAGAAAAACTAGCCATTGAGTTTGATCCTTACTGGATCAGGTTTTAGCCCCTTTAGGTCTGTTATCATGGGCCTAAATGGATTTCCTAATTGTGGCCCTTAATGGGCCTAAATGGTCCCACTATGGCCTATTAACCAACTATGTTAGTGCTTTTATTTCACATTAGAACTATTACATGTACATCAATAGCCTGATGGCCCAAGATTAGTTGGTTAGATAGCATGAGTCATTGGTTTGTTGCCAACACAAGCAACCGGTCCAACTACTCCGTGAAAATGTTGGTCAAAGTCACACAAGAAGGATTGTCAATGGCAAGGAAGGTGGGAGTTCCTAATTTGGCTGATGATACTGTCCACATTCCCTATCTTCTAAGGCCCAATTAGGGAATACATGCCATGTCAATGACCCATGATTCCTGCCATCATGACGCAGGCTCATTATGATAGAGATTTTAACAAAGAGACTTCTCCTATATTCAAAGTCACAAGAGAAAAATTGGCAATGCCAAGGAAGGTAGGAGTTCCTTATTTGTCTGATGAAACTGCCTACATCCCCTATCTTCTTTAAGACCCAATAAGAGAATCCCTGCCATGTCCATGACCCATGATCCCTTTGAAGAGGATTCTAAGAAAGAGAGTTCTCCTACATGCCTAGTCACTCATTGTGTCTCAGCTCACATTTTAAAAGATTCAAGGCTTCAATCATTCTTTTGGAGACACCATGACTTCATAAGGTAGAAGTCTTACTTGTTTATCCCCATTCTTTCATTTCTTTCTACTCTTATTCGCCCCTGTTTCATTCTCTTTGACTAGTGAAATTTAGAGGAGTGAAACATGGAGGTTGATCCCCTTTCATGTTTTGGTTTTACTGCTATATCGGGGGTTACTCAACATATTGCTCGGCATAAAACATGTAGTGGGTTTGTTAATGTCTTTTGTTGAATCTTTTTCACGACTTGATAGCCAATTTGATAAGCCAATGTTTCAGAATATGGTTTCATTTTTTTCTACAGGACCTTGATGTGACATGAGCATGAAAGAGGTTCAAAAATTATCTTTTCATAAGGGGTAAAAATGAATCATTAATTTTGGCAAGTGAGAGAGAGAGAGAGAGAGAGAGATTGTGGGACAGAGGGAGAGCAATCGGGAGAGATAGAGAAGGAGATCAAGGGAGAGAGAGAGACAGAGAGAGAGATAGAGAGAGACACACAGAGAGAGAGATAGAGAGATAGAGAGAGAGAGAGAGAGAGACAGAGAGACAGAGACACAGAGAGAGACAGAGAGAGACAGAGAAGGAGATCGAGGGAGAGAGAGGAGAGAGAGAGTCTCTCTTTTCTTTTTCTCTATTTTTTCTCTTCTTCTTTTTAATTAATTTTCTTTCTAAAAAAATCATTTTTCTATGATTTTAATTTCTAAAAATCTCTCAGAAAAATCTAAAAAAAATTATATTCTTGAGAAATCTTTTTTTAAAGGCTCTATTTTCTCTCTCCTTTAGTTTTTTGGGCTCTCTCTTAGTATTAGGCTACTAAAAGGAAGAGGATAGGAGGTCAAAGTGCAAGGAGAGCATTGCTTGATGCTCAATCTTGTAGTAAAGAAGTAATCAAGCAAGGATTGCAATAAAAGCGAATTGAGCATCACGTGGCATAGGACTGGCATCGCAATGGGGTTTGTGTGATGATCCGGATTGAGTTCTTGCTTATGCTCATTTCCAAAAATAATAAAGTTGTATTTAATTTTTACTTTTCTTTTAATGTAGTAGCTTTGACACTCGCAACTCTCTCTCCCTATTGCTACGCGTAGATCCGTTGCTACTGCCGACTACTCTTCTCACCTGACCATCATCTTACCCCCATTTCATTTCTTTTTATATTCATTTTCCATCTAAATTCTGATTTTTCTCTTAATTCACAAAGAAACCTTGAAATTATCACTAATATTTATCTCTACATGCTTCATCCATGCTCTTGCTTCTTTTCACGCTCTCACCTTTCATTTTATCATCTTTTTATCTCAGCTCCCTGCGGATTTGACCCTTGCTTATACTATCTTAAGGAAATATAAATTTGATTGCATGAAATTGATCTACAATAATGACAGAAAATAGAACAGTGAAATACAATAATACAATAATACACATAATTGAGATCATTAATGGAGAACAGTGAAATAGAAGACATAATAAACTATGTGAATAGTTCTGTGCCACAAGAACTCTGTTATGCACCAAACTCTTTCTAACGGACTCTTTTATTTTGAGGTCAATAACTCTTACAATCACTAATAACTCTTTTGGAAATTTATGAGAATGTGTGGTAGAGCCAAAAGTAGCTTATAGTTTTTATGTATGAGAGGAGTCCATTAGATAGAAGATAAGGTGAGGGGAAAATATCTTTGTTTCTACAAGATATAACCATATGATAAGAAGAGAAAAGAAAATATGATATTGTCTCAAATAGTTATTGTGGAAAATTAGCCATATCTTGGATTAAATTTACAAAAAAATATACTTCTGTAGGTCTAACTTAATCTATGGACATGAACCTTGAGAGATATAAGAAATTAGAGATAAAATATGAAAAATAAGATATCATACAGATTTTGAAGTCCTATTTGAGTGTAAAAAATCAAGATAAGGGGTACTTTATGGATTATGATGAGAGATCTTGTTTCTGAATTTGTTCTAGAACAAATAATAACAGAAAATTCAGTAATGTAAGGGTGGAACCATTTGAGTCTCTAAACTAAAGAGCAAAGTGCCTTATAAAGAAAAAAAAGCTTGGACTATTCGGACTTTGACACTCCAAAAAATATCGTAAGATAATGAAATATTAACCTAAGATAGATTCTATAAAGTCTCATTTCCATACACTTAAATGAATGGTATGGTTGCATGTAAATTCTGATTTGATGAAATTGTTTTTGGCAAGCTGATATTGATGAGATGAGTGAACGAAGTAGAGATTCATCATGTCAGAAATCGAGTGTGTTCATTGGCAAGAAATAAACCTATCACTTTTGAGCAAGAGATAGAAGAAGCGTTGATTTTGAGATAGATGGAGAGTTTTGATTGCTTGAGATTGAGGTGTGGAAGATCTTCAGGGGATAAGAGCTTGAGGGTGTCAATCATGAGAGAGCTGGCGCTTGTACATCACTTTGAGAGAGAGAAAACCCTAAGTACCCCATGAAAGAAAAGAACAATTACATTTAAACATATAGAAGGGAGAAAATTTGGAAAATAAAAATAAAAACAATACCTTTAAATGCCTCTACTATGTCCATGATAAAAAATTCAAAATAAACAATAAAAATAGGCAAAGGTCTAGTTGAATATAAAACAAAAATTTACTATTGGATATTAATAATAGAAGCTTATTCTTCGATGTGGTGCTGATGTGGGCCAATTGTTTGACCCATAAGTACTTGAAATCATGAACACATAACTTTAACCAAGAAAGACACATCGCTATAGCCATGCAAAGAGCTATAACCAAGAAAGACACATCGTTTGAAATGATACCTAAAAATGGTTATAAGGGCATAAATAAGGATAGCATAGAAATACAAAAGGTTTTGAGGAATGTGTAGTTGGGTGTTTGAAAAAATATTTAATGATAACGAGATTGATTTGTAAGGATGGGCATTAATGGATGATTGATGAGTAGATTGTAAGGGGGTTAATGGATGACTCATGGTAGGAGCCTTTCCGCATCATTTCTTGGGGAGGGGGAAGAGTGGTTTCACTAATGTGCCACTGCTTGAGCTCCCCCATGATATTCTACTCACAAATGTGTGGACAAGAAAGACGATGAAGAATTCCATAGTAGAGGAGATGGGAGTAATCTTGCCTCCCTAGTTGATCGAAGGGCCCTAATCCTTGAGGAGAATTGACATGCCACTCAAGCTTGGAAGGGAAGAAACGTATCTAGAAAATTACTTTATCTTGCAAGAGGATAAAACCAAAGTAAATTTTCTAAATCATCAATAAAGATAACATAGTAATTGAACCAAAAGCGTAATTCAATAGGAGATGGGCCTAGAGATCGGAATGAATAAGCTTCAGGGGAGAAGATTATGTACGTGATGCTTGGAGGGGGCACAAGCATCACATATGAAGTCCCTAAAAAGATCACCACACCAAATCAAAGGACAATATCTTGAAGAATTCAAAAGTGAGGATGGCTTGCCCGATTGCGCCAAGTGTACGGTGATGCCTACTTGCCAAGAAGAGCTATGGGGGGGGGGCAAGGGATTTCAAGGATATACAACACATTATGGTTGATGCCCTTTCTTGGAACTTGGTCTGATTGTCCTTCACCTAGAAACTTTAAAGTGAAATTCAATGAAAATGGGATAGCTTGAGTTAGTTTTTAAGAAAGGAGTAAATTTATTCTTCTGCCAACAATGTGTAAGATGTTTAAAAGTCGTGGAGGCCCTATTTTTTAGGATAGATTAGAGCACCCTATAGATTTAATTAACAAAGGTACGCGACAACTTTTATGAAAGCTTATAGGGCTTTGATATTCAAATGATTGATATAGAGCAAGTGGATATATCATTAGATCACACGTTTCCTCAATATCAAGATATGATCTAGATAATGATAGGACCATGGACGCGCTCAAAGATACACTTGAGGAGTTGGCGGCCTCAGATTGTATGATGGTTGCCCTTGAACTATTGGAATGCCTAATGAAAATGAACTGCGCGGTTGTTGAAAACACACGAATTCATATGAAAAATAAATACCGAACTCACCACTTTGAAGATTTAATCACGAATTAATTAGTATAATGGTGAATAAGGGTCGAATCCACAGAGAATTAGGGTATATTTAGATCTATTCAAAATTTGATCAAATTAAATAACAAACTGATGTGAAAAATTAAGGAAATTAGTATTTTTGAAAAGAAGACTCTAAGACGAATCTATGTAATAAAAAATCACTCAATTTGGATTAGTATTTGAGGAGAAGTCAAGGAGCAAAATCAAGAGAGCAAATTCGATTGCAAAGAGAGAGAGTTTGACAAAATTTATAAAAATTAATATAATCCAAGCTTCAAAATTAAAATCTAATGATACACATCAAAATATTAGGAAGAATACACATAATCTAACCCAAAATCATGCTAGAAATGATCCTATTAATCACCAAGTCAAGGCTTTTCATTCTGCATTTTTGAAAATGGATATTCAGAGTTCAAGCAATGAATGCTCCTTATTCTTTCGAAAAAAATCATGATTTCAAGTGCTCCCAAGACGCGAAAATGATTCTAGAAGAGGAAGGAACCAAGAGATTCAAAGATTGAGTTATCCAAAAGGTTCAGTCAATGAAAAAAATCCAAGAATACATTGTCTATCAAAGAGAGAGAGTATAAATAGACAAGATTGATATGAATCCTTTGAATTTGGGTGTATCCTTTGGATTACATTAATTTGGGCGTATCCTTTGGATTTGGTGATTGATCTTTGATTAAAAGCCCAAATGAAATGTCACGATGCGAAGCGTTATCATTAAGTCTTGTCCATTCGATCGAAGATGAAGCGCTAAGATTTCCTCATGTCGTAAGTAAAGTTAGATTGTCGCACAACATCTAACGTTCAATCTTCATCGAATGCTTGAGATGTTGCAATGCGTTCAAGGAGTCCATCGAGCGTATTGAATCCTATCGTTATAACTCTTCATATGGACAACTAGGATTTAATCGTGGTTTATGCAACAAATCATCGTCGAATCGTAGTGTGCCACGTACCCTTCACTTAAGTGATCATTGAAAAATTACAATTAAACTTGAAAATAGACGCTCGCCATTTTGCCACGTTTCCTGCGGTAAAATAAAAAGAAACGTAGTCTCACATTTGAAAAATCAAAGTAATACGACATATATAAGGGATAGGAGTTGTATAAATCAAAATTGGCTTATTAAGGGCACTTATTGCTAATGACACATGTTAATCACGTGCCACGGGTGTGCCACATGTGCGCTCTGTGGCATGCACACACACCTCCACGTGTCGACCTGTATGCATATGGGCCATGTCAATTATCATGTTAACACGCACACACCTCCCACGTGCCGACATGTATGCATGTGGGCCATGTTAGTTAACATGTCAGCGAGCACTTGAAAATAAAATTTTTAAATATTTTTAATTAAAATAAGTTCACAATAAATTCAAAAAAATTCTTAAAAATCCCTAAAAATTAGAAAAATTTATTACTTTCAAAATACAACTCCTTTTTAATCCAAATTTTTTGTTTGATCAAAAAGCAATAATCTATTATTCTAAAAAGTCAAATTTAATAAATAAAAAGAGAATAATTTTTTTCCTAAAAAATACACTCATGTTTTTTGAAAGATAAAACTTTAAAAGGTGAATGAGTGCATAAAATTTTTTATCTCATTATTTTGTATTTAAAACTAAATCATAATATCAAATTTTAAAATGAGAATAATCTACTCTAAAATATCACTTTTAATTATGCATTATTATCATTAAATAATGTATTTTGAGATTATAACTTTAAATTATATATAATAATAGATATACACTCAAAGTATGATATTATGCATAAGAATGTAATGGTTAATGCCTTAATTTCTATTCATAATCATGTAATTACTAATATAAATTGCATGTTATCCATGCCTATAACTTGAGCCGACTTGGGATAGAGGAGTGTAGCATCCCTAACTTTTTCCATCTCATTAAGCACCTTTGTTATTGATGTTGGGGTCTGAGGTTGATAAGACTTTAAAATTTTTGATCAAAACATCAAATGCAGCAGAATAGATTAAATCGGATATTCAAAAAATTGAGGCACCAAGAACAGATGATCCTATCATCTTGTATGTACGAGAAAACATACTTATCGGGTTTCCTTGAGGTAGTTCTTGAAGCTATTTAAGTGTCTAAGCTCTAGTGGTATCCACATGGTCTTCGGATTGTTGGATCTCCTCTTCAAAGCTCTTCACCAAGAGAGAAAGAGAACAAAATAGAGAATTCCAACAAGGCTTACATGGGTACCTAATGTTGCAGTCATTTTCCCTTTATTTATGGACATTTCGTATGTGGATTTTTCATAAAACCCTCATAATTATATCTATGTCCACCAACATCCATAGACCTTAATTGCGTGACCATCTAGGTCTATATATCTCACTAGTAAATAACTCTATTGGCGCAATAACATCTTATTGGTCAAACTTAATTAATTATCCACATCAACATAGAGATTAATTAATCAAGGATCGATTTAACCCAATTAATAGGTTGAGTTGTCAGCCCGTTGGGTGCCAAGCTACTCCATGTACTCTAGGAGATATGGAGTATGTCAGAACTCTCTCATAGAACCTTTCCATCATTGGTTACCATGTATATATAATCTTTCATCCGCACAAGGCTCATGAATAACTGAGGGTATGGTCAACTATCAAACCCTAATCGATCACTCAAGTTAGTACTGATGCGTGTAGGAAATCATCGGGAACTCTTTCTTTGATATTTTTAAAATCTTGGCTAAGGATTTCATTGCATCTCATACATTAAGTTAATCTCCTTAAAGAATGAGGGCATATGATCTCATCTTGACCACATAATCATCTGCAAGGACTTCATGTCATATCTAATATATAACGTTTTAGTGATCCCCTGGCTAGGGATTCCTTAGTCATAACTAAAACACGATCATCCATCCACAAGATGTCTTTGGTGTCTCAAGTCAAAGGACCAAATACACAATTCTGAGATGAATCAACCTGATTGGCAGTTAGGTATAATAATCATTTAAAGATTCATGCGAATCAATTCAATGAACTCTTTCTCCAAAGAACACCCACTATCTATCCTTAGTGCCTCCACACCAATGGATATAGGATCAACCATACTCATCATATGAGTCAGATCAAATAGTGTTATTCTTTCTGGATAATTCGGTGTCCTTCTCGATTATCCCAAGAATAGGAATATTTAGAGCATATGTTTAAAGACTAATAATTATTATATTATGTTCTCATCATAATTCACTTAGTCATTGTATATGCTCATGAACTTTATTACAAAATCACAAACGAATGATAAGGAATAAATTTTATTTTAATGAACATAAGTGAGATACATGGAAGTGTGATTGGCTTATAGGCCACATAATATTCATCAATCGATCCATCTACATCCTTTATCAAACAAAATTTGATTAGTGTGAGCTAAATTTGTAGTTCATGGAAAATCATTGCTTGCTTTTGACTCTTGGTAAAATGCAACCATAAACTTGTGGGAGTGAAGATGAGAAAACACATTCTCAAAGGCAAATACATTGGCTTCAATATTGATGCCTGATTGAGAATGTAGTACATTGAGAACCAAGGCCCTTGAGTAGAGCTTGTATCAAGATTGGTTTAGACCCTTTTTTAAGTTATGAAGTTCAGCGTGAAGCCCCATGATTTTTTTGCAATTTTTTATGAGTAGTTTGTCACTAGGGTCTCCCATGCTTCTTTAGTGCTCTTCTTTCCAAGTACATAAAAAGAAAAGAGTTGGAAAGCATGGAATTTATGAATCCAAGTACCTATTGGTCTTGTAACCACCATTTTTTATACTAATTTTTTTTAAGCTTTCATTCATTTTGATTATGGAGATTGCCAATAGATTGTTTTCAAGATGACGATTTAGACCGCAGCTATTAATCATAGAAGTATCTAGGTTGTCTAGAGCTTGGAGTTGTCTTGTGTGGGCATGAGACATGTAGAGGTGCCTGCCCGAATAGAAATAATTGGAGTGCTTCTTCTAGCTATTGCATTGGTTGTGGTAACGGTTAGATTTCCCAATGAACCATCTGATTTGTCACCTATCACAGCCTTTTATTTTATTTTACCTATAGACATTTGATTTACTTGATTGCAATCAGCCATAGAACATCTCTAATGTGATTGGGCAAGTAAGGATAGATAGAGAGATGCCAAAGACCTTTTATAAATGGATGGTTGGGCTTTGACTATGACTTACGTATCCCTTGCCACAAGATATTTAAACCATCATAAATTGGTTATGACATGAAGTCCTCAAAGATATTTGACTCAAGGAATAAGTAGTGATTAAATACTTAGCCAAAGTAGTAGAAATATGAAATAAGTTAATTTTGATAATTTGTTTCATACATTAATACTAAATCAAGTGATTGATTGTTGTCAAATAGTTAATTAGAGGGTAATTCATTCACGAGTCTTGCACCAACAAAAGATGATGCAAACAAGTAACCAATGATGGAAAGATTATGTGCAAGAGTTCTTATACACTTGACATCTCATAGAGCATATGGTGTAACTTGGCACCCAAGGGGCTGGAAACTCATTTGTTGATTGGGTTAAATTGATTTATTGATTTATATGTTGATTTGGATATTGAATAAAGTTTACCAGTAAGAATTATTGTGTCTATAGAGTTATTGACTATCAATATATAAATACGTAGAGGGCTTCATATATAAGGTCTAAGTTGGTTGGTAGATATACACATAATTCTTAGGGTTTTTGTGAAAATTTCACATACCCAATGTCTATAAATGAGAGAATGATGCCAACTCAAGGAGGCCATGAAAAATTTATATAATTTCTCTCTCATCTCAAGTCATTTAGAGCATTGAAGGGGAGATCTAATTATCCAAAAATATTCCGCTAGAGGCTGGACACTTGAATAACTTCAACAAATATTTAAAATTTTTTTAATTTATATTAGATGATTGGATCATCCATTCTTGGCTATTTGATGTTTTGATTGTTCAATTCAATGTCTTCTGTGATGCTTAATGCTTAGATCTAATTTTAAGAGCTTATCAAGCATAAAATCTCATCACACTTATCATGACTCTATTCTATCATCTTGTACATTTGACCTTATACATTGTGATGTTTGGGGACCCTCCCCCATAAACCCTTCATTTCCTATCTCTATTATATTGTCTTTGTTTCCAGGTATATGTACTCAAAGATAGCTCCCTAGTGCTTGAAAAAAAAAATGCAAAATATGTTGGGGTGGTGTAATGTCGGATTATGATTTTTGTGACGAATTTTTTGATTTGTTCAAGCACAAGGGGTTCTATCGCTGGAGTAATTGGACAAGCGTCAATTATTAATACCAAAAGGAATATGTGAGAAACTCTATAGGCATGAATGGAATGTGACGGTGAGTCTTTTATGGCCTTGAAAGCCCATGGACATGCTCAAGGCACTTGATGGTAAGTGGCAATACTTGACAGTGCCTGATGACACTAGGTGGTGCTTGATGGAGTTGGTCTCCACTAGGTGGTTCCCAGCACCATGTGTTAAGATGCACCAAGTTGAAAGGTGTGATCAACAATCTAGAGCTGCATTGAGCACCTGTTGTGGTTGCACAGTTGGTCAACACGATGGTCTTGCATGATTGTGCACATGCTTGAGCATAGCACATGTCTATGAAAATGCCAAAGGAGATCTTTGTGCACATTGGGGTGTAGTGGCTCCATTCAAACGTACAAGAATATAGTGCATTTGGATGAAAAAAACAGAAATCTGTTTTACAAAGAAGGAGAAATATTAGTATATATATTTGAGGGCATCAAGGAGTGGCAAGTTGAAGAGATAACGCTCAGAGATGAGGATGCCAATAGATGCCCTTGGAACCCTGTGGTTTTGATACCATGAATGAAAGGATGCCCCTCCCATTTTTGCATATGGTGAGAACTTGAAATAGAGAGAGAGAGACATAGAGAGAGAGAGAGAGGAGTGTATGTGAATCATTTCACAATATTGTGATGTTATGTTACCAGAAAAATCATTCAAAATTTTTAACATAGCAATTAATAAGCTTTCCCCATTGTATCCATATGCAAATTTTCAAATTTTTTTTAATAATGGTGGTTGAAGATGATTTCCATTAAAATGAAAAATTAATATTGAAGATCATTTTCCAAAATGGAGACAAGAAACAAAAAATGGTTCAATTTCAACAAAGCATTATTCATTATTAAAACTATTTTGTCATAAATGTGAAGACCCTTCCAGTATACCAAGTACTTTTTTCACTCAAAGACTTAAGAGTAAGAAAAATTATCATCTCCATAAATGGTATGCCTTGATCCCAACTAATTGTAAAGTAGTGAAATCATAGCAAGTGAATAACAATGTAGGAGTCCTCAAGCGAGGAGTCCAATGACACTCTTCATTAAACTTTTGGAACACTGGAAATAAAATTTTAAGAACTTCACACTCGTCCTTTGAAGTATCATGTCTACAGTATATCATGAAATCTTTTACTATTTCTTTATTTATTGTTACTCATCATCATGATCAGTTGGTGGGTGCCAAATATAAAGAGTAGAGACTGAATTTAGATGCTCAAGCTCTTTAATTATCATGGCCAAGTCATGTGGAGCAAAGGACTGCACGAGAATCGGCCAAAGCTTAAAAAATTATGCCTATATTTCTCTTTTGATTATCTTCTCTCTACAAGATAATGTATAATCTATTTAAAGAAGTTTATGGGAAATAGGTAAACAAGAAAACTAATTTTTATTTTTCTTCATCACTCCGTCGTCATGCTCTGTGAGAAGTTTAGAATATAGTATAAACAGTTAAGATCAACAATCGGAGGATCAAGCAAAAGAGAATCTGTTGGGCGATGACGTGGTCGATATCCTGTTGTCGGTGGAAATCTGAGGGATGAAAATGACCATATTCTTCATCATTGCATTATTATATATGACAGATATAGTCGTACAGCTACGGATGATGGTGGTGTTGGATTGTCGCTCTGCACAAGACGATGGAGTGGAAGATCTTTTGGCCATGACATTCTGTCTCTTCCTATGGCCTCCGTTTAGGCTTTGACTCGATATTAATGCGAGAGAGAGAGAGAAAGAGAGAGAGAGAGAGAGAGAGAGAGATTACCCTAATGGTAGAAATCTTGTTTTTCCAGATCGACAAAAATAAAAAAATCGAAAGAAAAACAACTTGGCAGTACCATCTCCACATCACAAGTATGGGCCCGCCCAAATCTGCCGACACTCCATAACCCATACCCTCCTCTTCTGCATCACATCCACACACGATACAGCATCCACCAGTAAAATGACCTGGCTTCATCTTGAAAAAAAGCAGTTCAACTGTCAATGTCAAACAAATAAAATTGTCTGCATTTTCTTGTAGACCTTATTATTTACCAACAGCCATGCCGACACAGTTAGACTGTCGAATGGAGAAGCGCAGGCGCTACGTCATCCCCTTCTTCTGCATCTTCCCCTTGGCCTTCTTCAGCCTTCTTGGCCATCGCCTCATCATCCAATGGCCTTCCTCCGCCATTATCGCTCGCGGTATCTAACCTCTTCTCAGCAAATTATTTTCTTCTTGAACCCATTTCCTAATTCAACATTATTTCTTTTACATCAGTTTCTCCAAGGCCTCCGGATCTGGATCCAAACTCATTCGTAACCAGAGAAACACAAGCAACGCTTCCACTTCAAACATTTTTGAGCTGTGACCGTAGCAGCATCTACTCTGATATTTGCGTTCTCAATGGCGATATCCGCACCGACCCATCTTCTTCTTCAATTTACGTATACACTCCGAACTTGACTTGGAGTGCAGAGTCAGAGAAAATCCGCCCGTACACGAGAAAATGGGACTCCAACGTGATGCCCGACATTAAAGAGCTCGAACTCTCTATCCTCGACAACTCCAGCAGTAATGCCCATCACTGTCAAGTAGTACACACTGTCCCTGCCATAGTCTTCGACGCCGGTGGCTTTACCGGCAACGTCTACCACGACTTCAACGACGTGATCATCCCTCTCTACATCAGCTCCCAGCGCTTCCAAAAAGAAGTGGTATTCGTTATCCTCGAGTATCGCTCATGGTGGCTGAACAAGTACAAGGAAATATTCTCCCATCTATCCGCGTATCCTCCGGTGGACTTCTTTCAAGAGAATATCACCCACTGTTTTTCTCACATGACTGTTGGACTTCCCTTCCACGATGATCTCGCTATCGACCCATCACTCACGTCGCCGCCAAATATCACTATCCGTGACTTCCACCGTCTACTAGATAACGCATATCGTGCTCCCATCCAGTTATTATCGAATCCAGAGCTACCCAAGACGGAAAAACGGAACCTCGTGATCATCTCCAGAGGTGGGTCAAGAGCGATAGAGAACGAGGACGCTCTAGTGAAACTCTGCGAAACGATAGGTTTTCAAGTACAAGTTCTCAGGCCGGATATCAAGATGGATTTGGCGATAATTTACCAAGCTTTGAACTCCAGCGATGTAATGTTGGGAGTGGTAGGATGCGCGCTGACCCACTTATTATTCCAAAAGCCGGGAGATGTGTTCATTCAGATAAAGGTTTTGGGAACGGAATGGGCGGCGGAGAAAAGCTACGGTTGGCCGGCGATGAAGATGGGCCTCAAGTATATACCCTATAAGATAAAACCGTCGGAGAGCTCTCTATCGAGGACATTCAAGAAGGATGACCAAGTGCTCACGGATCCTGATGTCGTGGCAGGTAAGGGATGGGATGTAAGGAAGAAAATTTATCTTGACCAGCAGAACGTTCGGCTAGATCTAAAGAGGTTCTCTAAGTACTTGACTCGAGCCTACGAGTACACCGCTGCCCGGAAGAACTTGTAGTTGTGATTTGTGAATTAATGGTGGAAGGACAATCGAATACCCTTGGCTGTAAATAAAGAGAGGTACGAGTGAATGCTTTTTTTAAGAAAAAGAAAATTCAGTCAGCTTGACTCGTTTGGCCATTGATGAGAAAAGAGTGG
>CM044104.1:15967749-15998279 GCA_024174645.1 Lemna minuta | reverse complement strand
TGACCGTGTGAAATTGACTACTTCGCGATCTTGATTCGTCAATAGGATCAAGAGATTCAAGAGATTTGCTGTCTAAATAGATCAATTTGATTGATTTGCTCTCGAATGCTTTACAAATCAGAAGAACGTCTCAATTTATAGGGTATTTGGGTGTAGCCGTCTAATCAATTTAATCAATGGCTCGATGAAACGTTTCCATCGTGAACCATTACGATTAAGTCTCATCCGTTGGATCGCCGATGCACGTGCGAGATGAAGCCACGTCTCGGGCGTTATAAAATGCCTTGAAACTATTGTCATTCGATCGCGATCTGACGTCTTCGATGCGTTTCGATGCGTTTTAATCTCGATCATTATAACTCTTGCAATCAACGGTCGAGATTAGACGCGATCCGGTATACTCGATTAAGCCACGTGCCCATCGATCTTAAGTGAAGATCGGCGGTTGATATTGCGTGCGATCGGACGTTCCACAAGCCGCCACGTCGCCTCCTCATCGCGATAATCAATCAAGATCGATCGGACGGTTCTGATCGTGCCACATCACTTGAGCTTTTAAAATATTCTTAAAAATTGATATTAAATTAGAAAAATCGATTTTTAATTCTGGAAAATCCTTAGAAATTCATCAAAAATTTAGAAAATTTCAGATAAATTCTGGAAAAATCCCTAAAAATTAGAAAATTCATAACTTTCCAAATATAACTCCAAATTAATTGAAATTTCTTTCATTTGATCAGAAATTTAATTATCTATCATTCTAAAAAGTCAAAATTAATAAATAATGATAGTTTTATTTTCTATTTCAAAAACACATTTATTTCTTAAAGATTTTAACTTTAGAAAGTTAAATAAATGTTTATTAAAAATGATTTCTCTCATTTTTTTAACTTTAAAAACACTTATAATCTTAAGTAAAGATGGGTTATCAAATTATTTATCTTTAATTCATCATATTTAACCCTAATTTAAAGTACTTTGAGATTGTAATGAATTTTTCATAGAATGATAGATAATTACTCATAAATATGATAACATGCATAGGAATGAAATCATTTATGCCTTAATATGCATCAATAATCATGTATTATCATGTCTAATTAGCATGTTATCATGGACCTATCTCTTTGGGTTTTCGATCTTGGTACCTCTAATAACATGAAATTTTCACGTACAGTTACAAAATTATTAGAAGATTTCAATTCATATTTCATGCCATGGATACCTGATATTATGTGTTTATTCTATTTTATGAGTTCCTTTTCAGTTAATCTAAGTTCTCAAAATTTATTATTTAAGGCCAATTTTATGGAACTAATAAGTCAAACGATTTCGCCTATCTTCTTGAGATTATGAATTTTTAAAATTATGTTATATATAATGTGAAAAAAGAAGATAAAATTAGAGATATTATATCTCAAATAAACTTTCAAGTCGATCATGTTGAACTTTTAAGTCAAACTAGTGATTTTCTAGACCAAAATATTAATTTCCTTATTATTTCGTGATTCCAAAGACAGTGAAGATAGCTAATAAAATTCTTGTACCAAAGAAGAAATTTTTTGAGAAGAAAGGAATTATTTTAAAATTCTCAATTTAGATTCCAAAGGCCTTAACTTATGTGCCCACTTGATTATCCTAAATTCTAGCTTGAAAACTTTTCAGTGGTCGGGAAATTGATAACATGCATTTATAACCTGAATTCTTACCCTAATTAACTCATATTCATGCTTATTTTATGTGAATATGATGCATGTTATCATACTTTTTAGGAATTTTCTCCATTGGAATGTCATTTCACTAAAGTTGATATTTATGCATAAATTAGAGATAACTTCATGCTTAATAGATTATTAATCTTTCGTTTAAACTAATAGAAGTTAATCTCTATTATTAAATGATTTTTAACTTTAGTAAATGTTTAGAAAGATAATTTCAAGATGAATTTATGATTTAAAGTGTTTAATGAAAAATGATTTAAGTAAATATTAATTCATCTTGATTTCTTCTTTCTAAATATATTTTAAATGACATAATATTAAAAAGAAAAGAATTTGTGATCCAATGGAGAAAATTTGGATTAAAAAGGAGTTGTATTTTGAGAAATATGAATTTCTAAAGTTTTATACGAATTTTTCCGATTTTTATTTGAATTTTAATTGAATTTTTAAGTATATTTTAGTTAGAAAAATCGGGAAAAAGGAAACCGTACCTGCGGAGCTGATGTGGCGAGCGGGCCCAGGCGGAGCTGACGTGGCGACCGGGCCCAGGCGGGGCTGACGTGGCGAGCGAGCCCACGTGGCGCGCGGGTCCACCGCGCCGTTACGACGTGGCGCTGAGGCCACGTGGCAGGACGCGTGTGGCCCGCGCTTGACGCGTGGCTGACACGTGGCATTTATATCATATATTATACTCATATCATAGGTTATCGTACATATAAGCCTATTCTTAGAACTGGCTAACCCTTTATTTCGCTCCCCTATTTAAGCGCGCGTTTTCCCATTATTTCTTCCGTGTGGGACTATGTTCCACACGGATTTAAATGCAGGGTGACGTGGCAGCGCACGGGTGGCCCGCGCACAAGGCACGCATGAGGCGCGCCAAAGTGGCAGGTGGCCACGAGGCCACGTGGGCGCCCGTGTGGGGCGCCACGTGATTCGGAGCAGAGAGGAGATATATGATATTTAATAGAGGAGTCTTCTCCTCTATTTAAACGCGTCCGATCTCTCTATTTATTCCGTGTGGGACTATGTTCCCACACTATTTTATTTTTTGCAGGACGCGTGGCGGCGCGAGGATCGTCAGATTCCGGCTCAACGGCGGTGATCCCGTGGACCTGAGTCCACGCGATCACGATCAAAGCACGTGCTCAAAGAGTCATTTAAGTAACACCCTGGATGCGCGACACGTGGCAAAGCGAGGGGGCACCGATCGTCATCGGACGGCTCAAGCTTTTCCCGATCGGACGCACTACGCGATCATCCGATCATCATCGGACGGCCGCGATCATTCGCAACCTTCTCGACGCGCGTGGAGCCTCCTGGTGCGTCTGATCTCCATCGAACGGGCGGGATCGTCATCACGATCAGATATTAATCGGACGGCGCTGGACGATTGAGGAAGAACTCCACGATCGCGGCGCGATCGAGCCGCGATCGAAGCGAAAATGGCGCGGGACTGGAGCGGAATCATCTCCCGTCGATCGGCAAGCGATCGACGAAGCTCGAGCAGCATGATTGACGCCCGATCGCGGCCCAATCGTGGCGCGATCGTGGCGAAAATCGTGGCCCGATCGTGGCTAAAGTAATGGCGATTCATCCGCAAAAATTGAAGCCGATGCACCTTGGAAGTGAAGCCACGACATCGCCCCAAAGAACCGCTCCCACGAAGCCATGAATCAACCTCCACGACCGCTCCAATTGGCCACGATCTTCGGGCCAATTTCTCTTTAAAAACTCATGTAGTTCTTCATTGTTTCTTCAACTTTTGATCGATTCGTGAAGGAATTAAGCGAATTTCGAGGAAGATCTTAAGTTCATCGTGATCCCCCCGCGTTTGGACTCGATTCCGAAGGGATTGGAGCAGGATTGATCACGAATTCCTCCTTGATTTCATCGAATTTTTCCCCTTGAATTCGAAAGTCCGTGAGAAAGGATCCGAGCAAATTCACTCCAATTCGTGCAAATTGGAGCTTAATTCTCGTGGCAATCGGGTTAGTAGTGATGTTCGATCGATTATCAAGAGGTAATTTGAGTTTTTATTAGATTTAGAAGTTTAATTTTGCAAATTAGTTCATAGTGTTCTTCATTTTCCCCAAATTTCAGTCCGAAAAGTCGCTGATTTTGAAACTAGGATATCTCTCTGATTATAATTCCAAATCATTGGTTTCATTGCATTCCTCTTTTCATCAGCTTTCCGTGGATAGCAATTTCATCAAATTCTGAGTTCATTTGACCCTTCAATTTAACGTTTGACCACGGACTGTTCATCTTTCATCAGAAGTCAAACGTTGACTTTCGGGGTCAATTACTTTTTATTGGCAAATCAGAATTTGATAATTTCGGTCTTTTTGGATTCCTCTGGTTCTTAGCTTTCTATTGACATATAAATTGCAAGATTTGGATTTCATTTGGGCATTCAATTTGAAGATTTCCTCTGAGGTGTTCATTTCGGGGATTTTCTGATCATTGATTTTCAATAATTCATAATAAATCCATTTCTTATCCAAAAATTACGAAACTTATATCAATAAATTCCATTTTCTCTCTAGTTTCCAAATATCTAATTTTCGTAATCTTCTGACTCTGTTTAATTCTCTGATTTTGCAGAACATCTACTGCTGGTCAAAGTCAATGCTTTGACTTTGACTTTTGACTTTTCTCTGTCAAATCCGAGAGTTCAAATCTCAAAACTTCTTATTTACCTTATTTATATCATTTCCATATCTTAAATCTTATATTCTCTTATTTTAAACTCCTTTTAAACCTAAGTTTGACCAAGTCAACTCTGCGATTAAAGTCAACCCTGCTCTCTGTGGATCGACCCGATACTTACCCAGTACTTGATTATTCTATCTTGTCTTTGTGAGTTCGGATTTATAAATTTTGTTTGACCATCGTCTTTGTGTTTAACGACGCACGAAAATGACCCGTCAGAAATCAACCACAAATCCTTCTCTTTATTTTTTTTCCAACATTTTTTGTGTTTAATAAGTATGAACCATTCATAGAGATGAATCCAAGGATAAAGAGTTGATTTACAAGTCTAAGGGTAATATCTTTGTAAACTTCTCATCCTATGGATGCTTATGCATGAAGTTAAATTTTTAAGCTATAAAATATCAAGAGATTTAGACATAAGTGTGAGTGGGCCTATTCAAATCCAATAGCATTATTTTAGTTACAATATCTTCTACAAGATCTTGACCTTCCTATGTAAGAGGTAGAGGTCATCTTTTTTTCATGAACTATATTCTCTCTTGAGTATCCATATGGGTATCTTAGAACATGTCATGTCATGCATTAATATCATGCATTTTATGCACTTCTTAATAATATAAACATAATTTTATGTCATCATGATTTAAATTGATTAAAATGATAACGATTATGTTTAAAAGGATATTCTTCATTTATTGATAAATTAATAAAATTTTACAAAAATTGAAGGACATTAATTTATCTAGAATATAATCTTCTATTATTATAAAATTTCTAATTTAAAATGCCTTTATTGACATGAAAATATTTATGAATGGATTTTATTTGAATTTTATTGAATAAATTTATTTCAATGAATAATTTGACACTTTTATTGAGTTTTTGGAATTTAATTTTGAATTTATAGATATTAAAATCAATTAGAAGTTAGTTTTCTATTTTTCTTACCCTTAAACTTCTGCACCACTCTCTCTCTCTCTCCGCACTATGTCCTCCCTCTCTTGTATAACCCTCCATCACGAGAGGACCTCCTCTCTCTCATTATCCTACCTTCTCTCTTGCACGCGTGCATGCATGCGTAGGGGGAAGAGATTCGGTCCCCTCTCCTCCTCCACTTCTCCGTGAAGCTCCATCTTCCTCTTCCTTCTTCTCTCTTGTGCAATGGAGTTCTCCTCCATCGCGGTTGAAACTTCATCTCTCTCCAATGCCTTTCACCCTCCTCTCTTCCTCTCTTATTTTCTCTCTCCCTCTTCCCATCTCCACCTACTGCTCTCTCGCGCAATGGAAATTTCTGTTCCCCATTTGTCGCATGATCTTCTCACTTCTTCATTCATCTTCATGTTGTGCCCTCCTCCATTCTCTCACTGCAATTTCTCTCTTCTTCTTTCATCCTATTCCTCTCTCTGTCACGAGCATGTGATCACATCTTCATCTCTCTCTATAGCATCAGTGTTTTTGTGAGAGGGAGAGAAGACAGCCTTTCTCTTCCTTCTTCACTACCTCTCTCTTCTTCTTCTTCCTTCATTCTTCATTCATTTGCTCCCCTTTTGTTCCACACATATAGATGAGCTTTCCATTTTGCCTCCATTTTCTCTTTTGCAATTTTCTTTTGTCGCAGCCATTTTTGATCTGTTGCGCACTCATGAGCATGCAAAAGGCAAAAGGGATGAAAGAAACTTTGACCACGGCTTGAACGGGTTGACCGGAGCAATTTGAGGAGAGAGAGAAACAGCAGATCAACAACCATAAATACTTCAAATTGAAATCATGATATATCATGATCCCTATTGAGTTAGGTGATAAAATTTCATGGGCATAATCTTCATTTCAAGCTCTACAAATCTAGCATAACTAATTATAAATTTGAGATGAAAAATTTATAGTTCTTAATGTTTAATTGTGTGCTTTTAATATTGACTAGTCAAAACAAAAGAAATCATCAAGTGATCATTCTTCATGTATAGAACATTATTTTTAATGACTTTATTCTCTTTTCTATGCATTCCTCCTGTTGAATGTAGGATGTCAAGTCTAGGAAAATTGTAGAAGCTCTCGAAGGTATGTTTTGATTAGAGCATCACTAGAGTGTGTATTCATCATGAAGCCTTAGTTAAGAATTATTTTATATCCATCTTTTCTATTTTCTTTATCTTTTCATCCATATTTTCATATTTTCAAAACCCACAATTCACTTTTCCACCATCAATCAAGGTTTTCAATCTTCAGAAGGAGTTTGGAAGCATCTCATCAGTTCACTTCATTCTCATGTATATTTTCTTCCTTTCATCGATCATCTACATTTTCTGAATACAAAAATACCAAAAATATTTCTTGATTTTAAACTTTTAACCTTTCTCCTTGTGGATTCGACCTTGACTCCCCACTTTTCTAAATTTCAAAATCAAAGTCGAACAGTTGAGTATAATTTTTTGATATGTGAATTTGTGCATTTGATAACATGAAATTTATACATGAATTTACATGATTATTAATACAAATTAAGGCATGAAATATTTCATTTTTATGCATGTTATCATATTATGAGTGCATATCTATCATTTCATGTAATTTTAGGAGATGATCTAAAAATATATCATCTTATGGATATTTATGCTTAATTAAATAATATAGTTTTATTCCCATCTATATTTGAGATCATAACTGTATTTTCCTGATTAAATGATAAGATAAAATATTTTTATTTATACTGATGTATTTTTCTAAATTTATTTTCTAAGAGGAATAAGTGTATTTTCAAAATTAAAATTTATCAATTTATTAAAATTTATTTTTCAAAATAAAATAATTAAAATTTTTATTAAATGATTATTTAAATATTTTGATTTTTTATAATGATAGATAATTTAATTTCTGGAAAAAAACAAATTTGGATTAATTTGAAATTTTCTTTTCAAAGTTATACATTTTTGAATTTTTTGAATTTTTTTGGAATTTGTTTGAATTTATTTAAAATAACAAAAAAATTGTTTATGTATGTCACGAGCTGACATGGCGGAATGTCACCACGTGGCATCATATGTGTGCGTATGTGTGTTTACACGTGTGTGCACGTCTGTACGCGAGAGTGATTAGTGGGTTAAAGCATCCATTAAGGATTTTTGCTGATCCATTAAACGCTTATACCTTATATACTCATCAAAATCCTCAATTTATGTCATATGGGACTATTTATCTATGTTTTTATTCGCAGGAGACGTGGCGCAACGATGAAGCATCCGATCGCGCGATTTAATCGTAATCGTCGGATTTTGCTTACTTGAGGGGGTACGTGGCTGCATCTAATTAGGCGACGATTCGTTTTAAAGATGATTTAATCTCAGCCGCTTGACGAAACGAATCAATGCAGTCGTTAATTGCGCACCAATTCGTGTAAAAAATAAGTTCAAACTTACCAATTTTAAGAATAAATAACGAATTGAGTGGTATAATGGTAAATAAGGGTCGAATCCATGGAGAAATAAGGGATTTTCAAGAGATCTTTTGAAATTTGATCAAATTGGACGATGAATTGAGGTGAAAAATTAGGGAAAATGATAGATTAATAAAGAGAACTTAAAGACGAAACCACAGAATAAAAAATCACTCAATTTGGATCAAGATTCACGGAGAAATCGATGAATGAATTTGAGATAAATTTCTGAAAATTAAATCGTGAAATTACCAAAATTAAGACTGAAATTAAACTTAATTACGATCCTAAATTACAAATTGATGATACATGATGAAAGATTAGATGGAAAACACGTAATCTAACTCGAGATAGCCATCTAAATGATCCAATTAATCACCGGATTCAAGGCTTTTCATTTCACAATTTTGAAAACAATCGTCGGTGTTCAAGAGTAGAATTCTCCCTAATCAATCGACGAAATCTCACTTTCAATCACTCCGTGGACGTGGAAATGACTTTATAAGTTATTAGAAGCAAGAGATTCAAGGATGGAGGTGTTTAGATAGATGAATTGAGCGAAATCATCCAACAATGCATTACAAATTTGAAGAACATCTTAATTTATAGGCAATTTGGGCGTAATCGTCGGATGGGGCATTTAATCTTCAATCAACGGTCCAGATTAAACGCATGAGGGCAAACCGTTACGATTAAATCTTGGCCCTTGGATAGCAAATGGACGCACAAGATGAAGCCTCGTGATTACGTGAAGTTGATTCGTCGCGTAATGCTTTCCGTTCGATCTTCATCGAACGTTTGAGTTATCTCCACGTGTCCACAGAAGTCCATCGGATGTGTTTATTCTCAGCCGTTATAACTCCCATAATGAATGGTTGAGATTAAACATTTTGAATTACGAATCATCGTCCAATTACAATGCGTCGCGTACCCCTTCACTTAAGTAACAATCGACGGTTTCATTTTAACGCTCGATCGGATGCTCTGTATGTCGCCACATCACTTGCGCGTAAAAACAAAAAACAAATAGTCCCACATGGCGAAAAATCAACGGAATACACACGTATATAAGTAATGTGTAAATAAGGGGTTAGCTTAAATCCTCAATAGGATGCTCCCTCCTTATTCACATACACGCACACACGTGCGCACACACGCACACGTACATACACGCGTACTCGCACACATGTACACGTGTGCGACGCGTGGCGGTCTCATAGATCGTCACATGGCGCCGCTATTTTTATTCACGCTACGTCAGATACCACGTCATCACGCGATAAAAAAAAATATTTTAATTCATTTTAATTCAAAATAAATCGAATTAAAATGAAAAACAATTGAGAAAAATTCCAGAAAAATCCCTAAAAATGTGAAAATTCATAACTTTCAAAATACAACTCTAAATTAATCCAGATTTTTTTCATTGGATTAGAAATTCAATTATCTATCATTATAAAAATTCAAAATATTTAAATAAAAAGAGAATACATTATTTTTAAAAAAATACACTCATTTCTTCTTAAAAACAAAACATAGAAAAATAAATGAATGTATATAAAAATTTTCTCTCATTATTTAGCATTAAAACTTAATTATAATCTCAAATTTAGATGGGAATAATCTATTCTAAAATATATTCTTAATTATGCATAATTATCCTTAATTTTGTACATTTTTGAGATTATAACTTAAAAATGAATGAAATGATAGAAATGCACTCAAAGTATGACAACATGCATACAAATGGAATATTTTATGCCTTAATTTGTAATAATAATATGTTTTTGCATGTTAAGATTGCATGTTATCACTGCTCATCTAGGGAGTTATAACGGTCGAGATTAAATGCACCCCGATGGACATATGGGCTCATTTCGATCACCCGATGAAGAACGAACGGTGAACATCAGGCGACGCCTCTTATTCACATGCGACGTGGCAAGATTTGGATGCTTCTTCATGGATCAAACGAACGTGAATTAAAGATGACGATTCGCAAATTGGGCTTTGATCTCAGCCGTTCATCAAACACAAAGAGGCGTGTCCAATGATGGCACCCAAGTTCTCTATAAATTAAAATGTTCTTCGACGAAAAAACTCGTTCTTGGATGTTTCAAGAAAATTGAACTATTTAGACAACTCAATTCTAGAATCACTTGATTTCTACTTCTTCTAGACTTCTTTTTCGATCCGAGGAGTGTTTGAAATTAAGAATTGGTGAAGAAAATTTGAAGAAATCACCTCTTCAATGTCAAAATTCATTTTCGAAATTGCGGAATGAAAAGCCTTGAATCCAGCAATTAATTGGATCATTTCGAGTGTGACTTTGGGTTCAATTTTGTATTTTCCTCCTAATCTATCTTCTTGTAGCATTAGATATTGATTTCAAATTGTAGATTACATTAATTTTAGATTTAATTTTGTATTTTATCATGAATTGTGATCGATTTTCTTTCTCGACTTCAATATTTGATTTCTCCATGAATTCTAATCCAAATTCAGTGATTTTTTATTCCGTGGATTTTTTTGAGTTATCTTTATTTATATACTAAAATTCCTAATTTATCACCTCAATTCATTATCCAATTTGATCTAATTTTAAAGACATCTCAAATTTTCCCTTATTTCTCTGTGGATTCAACCCTTATTCACCACTATACTCTTTACTTAGTGATTTAATCTTTAAATTGGTGAATTTGGGACTTTTTTGACAAGAGTTTGCGTATATTCAACAATCACACAAAATTGTCTCGTCATCATTCAACAATTGTAATTTTATGAATATTTGTATCAAAGAATAGGGTTTTTCCATGATAATATTTTTCCATCTTTTAAAACATCCTTATTTCTATTATTGATCTCATCATCCAAGCCCTATTTGATGAAAAATTTGTCCAAATCCAAGTTTATTTGGGCCTCCATTTGCTTCTTCTCACTTTGTGTGAAATTATTTGCAAAGAATTGTGAAATTTTCCATCTAATTGGTGTAACAATCACCACTAAGCACATTTGGCCTTTTTCCCTACCTTTATGGCTCTCCCAATCATCATTTTGCTGAAAAAAAGGTAGAAGTCTATCTTTAATTTTTCTCAAAGATCCATTAGATGCACTATGATTGATTGGAGACAACAATATGTCAAGCATCAAACTCATTCATCTCATCAAAGTATCTTTGGTGCCCATTTAATTCATTTATATTGGTGGTGGTTAGCTCATGAATACCCAAGGCATGTCTCTTGAGGACCTTTTTATCTCTTCATCTGAACCATCTAGCGTTCCTTGATTAGTGATGATGATGGGCTGTTGTAAATTTAGGTTAGTGTAATAAGGCACCACCTCACCCATGTTATATTTATCAATTCCCATCAAAACAGAACTCCTTTGTAGATTAAATTGAGCCCTTCAAAGGCCCCAAATTGGATCCCAGTCACAATGAGTCATTAGGTAAGTATGAAGCTATCCCCCGCATGGAAAAGGGGAACATACGAATAGGATTGAAAGAGCAGACTTGGAAAGAGTGAATTTTAAAGTAAAATCTCAAGTGTGTTCAAAGCCATTTCAAATTTCAAACACACCCAAATTCAACTCAAAACTCAAAAGCCACCAAGATTCAATTTCAAACACATCCATGAAGTTCTCAATCAGAATTTTATAATCCTCAAGCTCAAGTAGAAACTTTAATGTATAAAGCTCAAAGCGTGCCCACCCCAACCCTCTGTCATGATCAAAGGTTTTCATTGTTATGGAATTCTAGGAGGAATATGTCCTCTTAGGAGTACACTAAAAGGCCAAGGGAAGCTTGACTATTCAACTTCTTGTGTGTCATAGGTGAATCGTTAGGGCATGAGAATAAAAGAAAACACATGGTGTCCTAAAGGGTAGAAGTAGATACCACTTGGAAGCATAGTCTCCATTTGCATATAACCAAACCTATTCTTCCCACCATTTGCATTCATTTGTTCTAAGAATAGCAAATTACCCGAACGAAAAAGCCAGACTAAAGTGATATATTTTCTTATATCCATAATTACTAAGTAAAAAGCAATGTTTAAGCTCATTTAACGATTATAAATATTACGGAATAAGATATATTAATATTAATTATTGAAAAAAGCCCACGGAATTCTAGTCAGCTCTATCAGAGCCACATGGTAATCTTCGAACAAACCACACCCAACCTGTCGCTTTCTATGAACATCGCATCTCTGGGGTCACGCATTAAGATGTGGTGCTAGCTGCCTGTCATATATAAATCTAGTCGCTCATCATATAAATCGCCACAGAAGTTATTCCCACACGAAAGCTGCACATGTCCATGTACAAGGTGGGCCAATCCAGGAAAAAACTGCACATGTCCATGTTGAAGATTTCACCGACTATCATGGTTACCTTCAGCATTTTTCGACCTTTTTTTCAGTGGAATACAGAGACAGTGCTTGTCGAAGAGTACAGAGAAAATTTTCACGTTGAGGTCAAACTCTCTGCGGAGACCTTATGAGGCGACGTGATCGCGAAGCGTGCTAAAGATGGGACAAATAATGACTTCGGAGCTGCAGATTCCAGAGAGTAATATCGGCAAAGGAACAAGTAAAAGAGAGAACGAACGGAAGAATGCAGCGGCTAAGGCTGCTGGTGGATAATCTTAAAATACAGTTACCACAGAAAAATTCTACCGCCTAGTCTCTGGACCCCAGGTTTTCTAAACAAAGTTCCATGTGGCTGTCCTTATGGCGTCCACGTGATGGCAACAGTTGAGTTTCGCGATCTAGGACGTAGGCGGGTTTTCCCAGACGCCCTTTCAACATCTCGCGCGCGAAGTCAAACAAGCCAGATCACATCGGCCAATCAGCCACGTCGTCAGTCTCGCTGCACCCCTTCAAGCGAATCGAAGGGCAAACGATTCACGACAGCAACGACGTTACTACACCCATCAACTACTCGACGTAACGACAGACCCATTCTAAAACAGCTAACTTCCCAATCTTGGACAGATCAGAAGATAGCAGTAACGGCTCTCCAAGCAATCCATCCTTGCCTATAAGTATTACAATGTACGATGAATCGTTACAGCGAAAAATAATAATCAGTTTCGCGAGGCTCTCTATCTTTCTCCTAGGGAACGAGAAGGAGAAATTATTGATGCGCAAGCGATGGAAAAGAGGACATGGGAAAAAACAAAGATGAAAGACAACCGAATAAAGCTTTCACTGTGTTCATGGAACTAAGAAATTACAGGAATATGAAATATGGTAAAAGGGTGTTCAAATTATTATGTTTGTTAACTTAGGCAAATGATCTCTTTCTATTTCCTTTTGAGTGGTTCCTATGACTACGAGAGTGATGATGATGCTAATGATATTGATAACAAACGATCATCTGCTGAGTTACTTGGATAACAAATCATTGGGTGACTGTTAGGGCCTTGTCATATCCCCTAGCAAAGAATAATTCTGATAAGTGAAAGTCTTTAATGCGACACCTTAACTGCATAGAGAATCATAGTCTCTTCATTCAACAAGGAAAACCGTTTACATCTAGATATCCCACAGCTTACCTCATATCCTGTTTTAGAAACTAAAAACTCATATTCCTTTAGTTGAACAAGCTTTCTTAGTCTCCATCACGAGTTTTAAAAACTATAATCTCATAAGGTTGTCCTTTTTGAAGGAATGCAAAGGTCATGAGTGCGCAGTGCTAAGAAAATACTTTCTATACACGAAGTTCAACGCTTATAAGATATCTTGTAGGAGAGTCACATGGTGTCATCTCGTATCCGGCATTTAAATATGGAAAGGACCCAAAATTTGTGCTTTATGAACTCGTTCAACTTGACCCGTGAGGCAGCCTAGGCATCTCCTTATGCACGTTACAGATAAATTCTATCAAACAACGTCTCATTTGATTGACGGAGGTGAACACGAGAGAAAACCTTCTAAAGTTTCCTCAATTTCTCAGCAGTCCAAGATGCATTAATCCTATTGAACCCAACAAGGCATCAAGGTAATCCAAAAAAAAATATGACGCGTGTGTGCAAATTCCAAGGACCACCTACTTGCGGATTGTCTTGTGTTCTTTTATCATCTGAAAAACTATTCGAAATATCTGGCCCATCGGTAGAATAACTGAAGCAGAAGATGCTGCAATTGGCTGACAAATCGTCAAAAGATCAAAGGTAAAAGGAGCATCATTGTAAGGACAAGAGCTCCTCCCCAGAAAAAAACGATGAGGAAACGGGACACGTCAAAAAGAAGAGAGAGGCTTCTATTTCTATAGACTAGCATCAAGAAAGTGCCAAGGACGACAGGAGGAAAACCACTTCAACTTCCCCCCGGACCCACTCTTTTCTCATCAATGGCCAAACGAGTCAAGCTGACTGAATTTTCTTTTTCTTAAAAAAAGCATTCACTCGTACCTCTCTTTTTTTTTTACAGCGAAGGGTATTTCGATTGTCCTTCCACCATTAATTCACAAATCACAACTACAACTTCTTCCGGGCAGCGGTGTACTCGTAGGCTCGAGTCAAGTACTTAGAGAACCTCTTGAGATCTAGCCGAACGTTCTGCTGGTCAAGATAAAATTTCTTCCTTACATCCCATCCCTTACCTGCCACGACATCAGGATCCGTGAGCACTGGGTCATCCTTCTTGAATGTCCTCGACAGAGAGCTCTCCGACGGTTTTATCTTATAGGGTATATACTTGAGGCCCATCTTCATCGCCGGCCAACCGTAGCTTCTCTCCGCCGCCCATTCCGTTCCCAAAACCTTTATCTGAATGAACACATCTCCCGGCTTTTGGAATAATAAGTGGGTCAGCGCGCATCCTACCACTCCCAACATTACATCGCTGGAGTTCAAAGCCTGGTAAATTATCTCCAAATCCATCATGATATCCGGCCTGAGAACTTGTACTTGAAAACCTATCGTTTGGCAGAGTTTCACTAGAGCGTCCTCGTTCTCTATCGCTCTTGACCCGCCTCTGGAGATGATCACGAGGTTCCGTTTTTCCGCCTTGGGTAGCTCTGGATTCGATAATAACTGGATGGGAGCACGATATGCGTTATCTAGTAGACGGTGGAAGTCAAGGATAGTGATATTTGGCGGCGACGTGAGTGATGGGTCGATAGCGAGATCATCGTGGAAGGGAAGTCCAACAGTCATGTGAGAAAAACAGTGGGTGATATTCTCTTGAAAGAAGTCCACCGGAGGATACGCGGATAGATGGGAGAATATTTCCTTGTACTTGTTCAGCCACCATGAGCGATACTCGAGGATAACGAATACCACTTCTTTTTGGAAGCGCTGGGAGCTGATGTAGATAGGGATGATCACGTCGTTGAAGTCGTGGTAGACGTTGCCGGTAAAGCCACCGGCGTCGAAGACTATGGCAGGGACAGTGTGTACTACTTGACAGTGATGGGCATTACTGCTGGAGTTGTCGAGGATAGAGAGTTCGAGCTCTTTAATGTCGGGCATCACGTTGGAGTCCCATTTTCTCGTGTACGGGCGGATTTTCTCTGACTCTGCACTCCAAGTCAAGTTCGGAGTGTATACGTAAATTGAAGAAGAAGATGGGTCGGTGCGGATATCGCCATTGAGAACGCAAATATCAGAGTAGATGCTGCTACGGTCACAGCTCAAAAATGTTTGAAGTGGAAGCGTTGCTTGTGTTTCTCTGGTTATGGATGAGTTTGGATCCAGATCCGGAGGCCTTGGAGAAACTGATGTAAAAAAAAATAATGTTGAATTCGGAAATGGGTTCAAGAAGAAAACAATTTGGTGAGTAGAGGTTAGTTACCGCGAGCGATAATGGCGGAGGAAGGCCATTGTATGATGAGGCGATGGCCAAGAAGGCTGAAGAAGGCCAAGGGGAAGATGCAGAAGAAGGGGATGACGTAGCGCCTGCGCTTCTCCATTCGACTGTCTAACTGTGTCGGCATGGCCGTTGGTAAAGAATAATGTCTACAAGAAAATGCAGAAATTTGTATTTGTTTGACATTGACAGTTGACCTGCTTTTTTTCAAGATGAAGCCAGGTCATTTTACTGGTGGATGCTGTATCGTGTGTGGATGTGATGCAGAAGAGGAGGGTATGGGTTATGGAGTGTCGGCAGATTTGGGCGGGCCCATACTTGTGATGTGGAGATGGTACTGCCAAGTTGTTTTTCTTTCGATTTTTTTATTTTTGTCGATCTGGAAAAACAAGATTTCTACCATTAGGGTAATCTCTCTCTCTCTCTCTCTTTCTCTCTCTCTCTCGCATTAATATCGAATCAAAGCCTAAACGGAGGCCATAGGAAGAGACAGAATGTCATGGCCAAAAGATCTTCCACTCCATCGTCTTGTGCAGAGCGACAATCCAACACCACCATCATCCGTAGCTGTACGACTATATCTGTCATATATAATAATGCAATGATGAAGAATATGGTCATTTTCATCCCTCAGATTTCCACCGACAAAAGGATATCGACCATGTCATCGCCCAACAGATTCTCTTTTGCTTGATCCTCCGATTGTTAATCTTAACTGTTTATACTATATTCTAAACTTCTCACAGAGCATGACGACGGAGTGATGAAGAAAAATAAAAATTAGTTTTCTTGTTTACCTATTTCCCATAAACTTCTTTAAATAGATTATACATTATCTTGTAGAGAGAAGATAATCAAAAGAGAAATATAGGCATAATTTTTTAAGCTTTGGCCGATTCTCGTGCAGTCCTTTGCTCCACATGACGTAGACATGATAATTAAAGAGCTTGAGCATCTAAATTCAGTCTCTACTCTTTATATTTGGCACCCACCAACTGATCATGATGATGAGTTACAATAAATAAAGAAATAGTAAAAGATTTCATGATATACTGTAGACATGATACTTCAAAGGACGAGTGTGAAGTTCTTAAAATTTTATTTCCAGTGTTCCAAAACTTTAATGAAGAGTGCTATTGGACTCCTCGCTTGAGGACTCCTACATTGTTATTCACTTGCTATGATTTCACTACTTTACAATTAGTTGGGATCAAGGCGTACCATTTATGGAGATGATAATTTTTCTTACTCTTAAGTCTTTGAGTGAAAAAAGTACTTGGTATACTGGAAGGGTCTTCACATTTATGACAAAATAGCTTTAATAATGAATAATGCTTTGTTGAAATTGAACCATTTTTTGTTTCTTGTCTCCATTTCGGAAAATGATCTTCAATATTAATTTTTCATTTCAATGGAAATCCTCTTCAACCACCATTATTACAAAAAGTTTGAAAATTTGCATATGGATACAATGGGGGAAAGCTTATTAATTGCTATGTTAAAAAATTTGAACGATTTTTATGGTTACATAACATCACAATATTGTGAAATGATTCACATACACACACACACTCTCTCTCTCTCACTCTCTCTCTCGCTCTCTCTCTCTCTCTCTCTCTCTCTCTCGCTCTCTCTCTCTCTCTCCCTCTCTCTATTTCAAGTTCTCACCATATGCAAAAATGGGACGGGCATCCTTTCATTCATGGTAGCAAAACCACAGGGTTCCAAGGGCATATATTGGCATCCTCATCTCCAAGCGTTATCTCTTCAATTTGCCACTCCTTGATGCCCTCAAATATATATACTAATATTTCTCCTTCTTTGTGCAACGGATTTCTGTTTCATTAATCCAAATGCACTATCTTCTTGTAGGTTTGCATGGAGCCACTACACCCCAATGTGCACAAAGAATCTCTTTTGGCATTTTCATAGACATGTGCTATGCCCAAGCATGTGCACAATCATGCAACACCATCGTGTTGACCGACTGTGAAACCAAAACAGGTGCTCAATGCACATCTAGATTTTTGACCACACCTTTCAACTTGGCGCATCTTAACACATGGTGTTTGGAACCACCTAGTGCAGACTAACTCCCTCAATCACCACCTAGTGTCATCAGGCAATGTCAAGTATTGCCTTGAGTGCCTTGAGCATGTCTAAGTACTTTAAAGTCCATCAAAGACCACCACTCACCATCACATTCCATTCATGCCTATAGAGTGTCTCACATATTCCTTTCGGCATTAATAATTGACGCTTGTCCAATTACTCTAGTTATAGAACCCCTAGTGCTTGAAAAAATAAAAAATTCATCACAAAAATCATAATCCAACATTACACCACCCCAAAATCTTTTGCATGAATTTTTTTCAAGCACTTCGGAGCTATCTTTGAGTTCATGTACCTAGAAAACTTGAGTATAGTTGTGAACGAAGATAATATAATGGAGATAGGACAATGAAGAGTTTATGTGGGAGGGTCCCCAAACATCACAATAGATAAGGTCAAACGTACAAGATGATATAATAGAGTCATGATAAGCGGGAAGAGATTTTATGCTTGATAAGCTCTTAAAATTAGATCTACACATAGAATCAAACAATCAAAACATTAAGTAGCCAAGAATGGATGATCCAATCATCTAATATAAATTAAAATATATACTTAAACGGTTTATAGAAATATTTGTCGAAGTTATTCAAGTGTCCAGCCTCTAACATACAATTGTTAGATGATTAGATCTCCTCTTCAACACTCTAAATGACTTGAGATGAGAGAAATTTTTACAAATTTTCATGTCCTCCTTGATTTGGGGTCATTCTCTCATTCATAGATATTGGGTATGTGAAATTTTCACAAAAACCCTAAGAATTATGTGTATATCTACCAACCAACTGAGACCTTATATATGTAGCCCTCTAAGTATTTATATCTTGGTAGTCAATAACGCTATAGATAAAATAATTCTTATTGATTAAATTTATTAATTATCCAAATCAACATATAAATCAATAAATCAAGGATCAATTTAACCTAATCGACAAATGAGTTGTCAGCCCCTTGGGTGCCAAGTTATACCACGTGCTCTACAAGATATCTAGCGTATAAGAACTCTTGCATGGAATCTTGTCACCATTGGTTACTTGTATGCATCATCCTTTGTCCGTGCAAGACTCTCGAATGAATTAAACTATAATTAACTATTTAACCCTAATCAATCACTTGATTTAGTATTAATCTATGAAACAAATCATCAAAATTAACTTATTTGATATTTCTACTACTTTGGCTAAGTATTTAATTGCTATTTATTCCTTGAGTAAATCTCATGTTATATCAAAAATAATAGTCCAATCTTGCCCACATAATTGCCTTTGAGGACTTCATGTCATGACCAATTTATGATGGTTTAGAGATCTTGTGGCAAGGGATACATAAGTCGTAGTCAAAACCCAACCATCTATTTATAAGATGTCTTTGGCATCTCACTATCTCTCCTTACTTGCCCAATCACATTAGAGATATTCTATGGCTGATTGCAATCGATAAAATCAAATTTCTATTGGGGAAACAATATAGAAGGCTGTGATAGGTGAAAAATTAGATGCTTCATTGGGATATCTAATTGTTACCACAACAAATGCAATATCTAGAAGAGGCACTCCAATTATTTATATTTGGGCTGGCAACTCTACTTGTCTCATGCCCATACAAGACAACTCCTAGCTCTAGACAACCTAGATACTTCTATGATTAATAAATGAGGCCTAAATCGTCACCTTGAGAATAATCTATCGGCAATCTCCATAATCAAAATGGATGAAAACTTTAAAAATTTGAGTATAAAAAATGGTGGTTACAAGACCAATAGGTACATGGATTCATAAATTCCATGCTCTCCAACTCTTTTCTTTTTTATATTCTTGGAAAGAAGACACTAAAGAAGCATGGGACGCCCTAGTGACAAAACTACTCATAAAAAAATTGCAACAAAATCATGGGGCTTCACACCAAACTTCATAACTTAAAAAAGGGTCTAAACCAATCTTGATACAGGTTCTACTCAAGGGCCTTGGTTCTCAACATATTACATTCTCAATCGGGCATCAATATTGGAGCCAATGTATTTGCCTTTGAGGATGTGTTTTCTCATCTTCACTCCCATGAGTTTGTAGTTGCATTTTACCAAGAGTCAAAAGCAAGCAATGATTTTCCACGAACCACAAATTTAGCTCACACTAATCAAGCTTTGTTTGATAAAGGATGTAGATGAATTCATTGATGGATATTATGTGGCCTATAAGCCAATCACATTTCCATGTATCTCGTTTACGTTCATTAAAATAAAATTTATTCATTGTCATTTTTGTGTGATGTTTGTAATAAAGTAGATGAGCATATGCAATGACTAAGTGAATTATGATGATATCATGATATAGTAATCACAAATATTTAAATATATGCTCTAAATATTTCTATTCATGGGATATTCAAGAAGTACACCAAATTATATGGAAAGAATAAACTATCTAATCCAGCTCATATAATGAGTAAGTTTGATCATGTATCCATTGGTATGGAGACACTAAGGATAGATAGTGGGCATTCTTTGGAGAAAGAGTTCATTGAATTGATCTGCATGAATCCATGAATGTTAATTATACCTTACTATCAATTAGGTTAATTTATGTCACAGTTGTGTATGTGATCCTTTGACTTGAGACACTGATAACATGCAAATTATACATAAAAATATATGATTATTAATGCAAATTAAGGCATAAAAAATTCTATTCTAATGCATGCTATCATATTTTTTAGTGTTATCTATCATTCAATGAAAATTAAGTTATAATCTCAAAATGAACTAATTTAGGGATAATTATGATAAATGAAGAAAAATATTTTTCGATTAGATCATCCCCATTTTATTTGAGATTATAATTAGGTTATAATGTTAAATAATAAGAAAACATAATTTTTTAACAATCATTTTTTTCAAGTTTTAAATTATAAAAGAAATGAGTGTATTTTTTAAATAAAAATTTAGTCCCTTATTCTTTATTAAATTTGACTTTTTAGAATGATAGATAATTTAATTTTTAATCTAATAAAATAAATTTGGATTAATTTGGAGATATATTTTAAATTTTATGAATTTTTGAATTTTAAGAGATTTTTCTGGAATTTTTTTGATTTTTTGTGAATTTATTTGGATTTATTTTGAATTAAAAAGAATAAAAATCAGATTTATATCGCGTGGTGACGTGGCAGCTAACGTGGCGTGGGTGAAAATGACATCGTCACATGGCGGCATATGAAGACGCCACATGACGTACGCGTATGTGTGTGCACGTGTGCGCAAGAGTGTAATTAGTGAGATAAAGCACTCTTTTCAGAGTTTATATTATCTCATTAATCACACCTTACTTATGTACCCATCAGATTTCCTAAATTTATGCCATGTGGGACTATTTTTCTGTTTTTATATGCGCAGGTGACGTGACATCACGTGGAGTGTCAGATCGCGCAATTTAATCGCGATTGTCGATTATCACTTAAGTGAAGGAATACATGGCGCACTTTGATTTGTCAAAGAATCATTATAAAAGAGTTAAATCTCAGCCGTTCATCTAAGGATTTATTATGGTTGAGATTGAAACTGTTCGAAATGTATCCAGAACATCATATCAAGATCGGACGGCCAGTGTTTCTTGGCGTTTCTTCTTCACGTACGACGTGAGGCAATCTCAGCAGTTCATCTTTGATCAAACAGACGCGATTTAAACGTAAGGATTCACATCAAATGTATTTCATCAGAGCCGTTGATCGAAGATTAAATGCCAATTTGACGATTACGCACAATTCTCCCTATAGATTGACATGTTCTTCGACGATGTAAAGCATTTGTAGATATTTTCGAGCAATCAAAATTTTTAGACACCATCATCCTTGGATCTCTTGCTTCTCTTCACTTCTCGACTCATTTCCACGTTTGAGGAGTGTTTGAAAGTGAGATTTCGTTAAGCAAAGAGGGAGATATTGATTCTTGAATGCTAACAATCGTCTTAAATTTGCAGAATGAAAAGCCTTTGATCCGGCAGGAAATTGGATTAATTCGAGCGCTATCTTAAGTTAGAATAGTTTTTGTCCTACCTCTTTTTTCCTATAACATTAGATTTCAATTTTAAATCGTAGATTAAGTCTATTTCAATTTTTAATTTATGTTTTTCTCTCTTTGCGATCCAATTTTCTATCTAATTTTCGCTCATTGATTTCTTCACAAATCTCGATTCAAATTCTGTGATTTTTTATTCTGTGGATTCACTTTTGAGTTATCTTTCTTAAATTTCTCATCTCATTTCACTGTCCGATTTGACCGAATTTCAAAGAGTTCTTAAAAAATACCTTAATTCTTCGTGGATTTGACCCTTGTTCACCTCTTTACTATCTTATTCGTGATTAATCTTTAAGATTGGTGAGTTTGAACCTTATTTTGACCTATGTTCACGTGTATTCAACTACCTCGCGGACTTGTTTCGTCAGACACCAAAGACGTCTTGTGGATGGAAGATTATGTTTTTATTAGGAATTAGGAATCCCTAGCCACCGGACTCTAAAACATCATATATTGGATACGACATGAATTCCCCTGAGATGATTGTGTGGGCAAGATAGGATCATCTGCCCTCAATATTTGAGGAGATTGACTCAATGAATGACATGAGATGAAATCCTTGGACAAGTTAGTAGAAATATCAGATAAGGAGTTCCTGATGATTTCTTACTCGCATCACTACTAACTTGAGTGACCGATTAGGGTTTGATAGTTAACCATACCCTCAGTTATTCATGAGTATGGTGCGGATGAAGGATTATACATACAAGGCAGTCGATGATGTAAAGTTTCTATAAGGGAGTTCTTACATACTCCATATCTCCTAGAGTACATGGAGTAGCTTGGCACCCAATGGGTTGTCAACTCAACCTATTGATTGGGTTAAATAGATCCTTGATTAATTAATATATATGTTGATGTGGATAATTAATTAAGGTTGACCAATAAGGTATTATTGGATCAATAGAGTTATTAACTAGTGAGATATATGGATCTAGAGGGTCACGCACATAAGGTCTATAGATGCTGGTGGATATAGACATAATTATGAGGGTTTCTATGAAAAATCCACATAAATGTTTATAAATGGGAGAAAATGACCACAACTCCTGGTACCCATGTAAGCCTTGAGGGAATTCTCTCTTTTCATCTCTTTCTCTCTTGGTGAAGAGATTTGAAGATGAGATCCAACTATCTGGAGACTGTGTGGATACCACTAGATCCTAAACACTTGAATAGCTTCTAGAACTAACTTAAGGAAACCCTATAAGTATATTTTCTCATACATACAAGATGATAGGATTATTTGTTCTTGGTACCTCAATGTTTTGAATATCCGATTCAGTGTATTCTATTGGATTCAATGTTTTGATCAAAATTTTGGAAGGCTTGTCAACCTTAGAGCCCAACATCAATAACAAAGGTGCTTGTTGATATGGAAAAAATTAGGGGTGCTACACTTCCTCAATGCCAGGTCGGCTCAAGGTATGGGCATGGATAACATGTAATTTATATTAGTAATTACAAGATTATTAATAGAAATTAAGGCATTAAACATTAGATTCTTAAGCATAAGATCATACTTTGAGTGCATATCTATCATTATATGTAATTTAAATTTATAATCTCAAAATACATTATTTAATGATAATCATGCATAATTACAAGTGATATTTTAGAGTAGATTATTCCAATTTTAAAATTTGAGATTAAAATTGAGTTTGAAATGCAAAATCATGAGAGAAAACATTATTTATGCTCTCATTCACTTTTTAAAGTTTTATCTTTCAAACAACATGTGTGTATTTTTGACATTTTAGAATGATAGATTATTTAATTTATGATAAAAAAAAAATTGGATTTAAAAGGAGTTTTACTTTGAAATTAATGAATTTTTTTATTTTTAGAGATTTTTTTGAAATTTTTATGAATTTACTTTGAATTTATTTTAATTAAAATATTTAAAATTTTTATTTTCAAGTGCACGCTGACATGATAGCTAACATGGCCCACATGCATATGTGTCAGCACGTAGAGGTGTGTGCGCGTGCCAGACAGCGCACATGTGGCCCACGCGTGGCACGTGATTAACACTTGTCATTAGCGCTAGGTGCCCTTAATAGGTCAATTTTGATGTATACAACCCCTATCCCTTATATATATATATGTCACAATACTTTGATTTTCAAATGTGGGAATAAGTTTCTTTTTATTTTACCGCAAGCAATTGATAACACGCAATCTTGACATGATAAAACATGATTCTTAATGCAAATTAAGGCATAAAAAATTCCATTTGTATGCATGTTATCATACTTTGAGTGCATTTCTATCATTTTATGCAAATTTATGCTTTAATTTGGGGTTAATTATGACATATTAAAGATAAATGATTTTATAACCTATCTTTACTTGAGATTATAAGTGGTTTTTTAAGTTAAATAATGAGAGAAATCATTTTTTATAAACATTCATTTAATTTTCTAAAGTTAAAATCTTAAAGAAATGAATGAATTTTTGAAATATAAATTAAATCTCTTTTTATTTAAATATTTTGACTTTTTATAAGGATAGATAATTGAATTTCAGAGCCAACGAAAAAAATCTGGATTAATTTGGAGTTGTATTTTCAAAGTTATGAATTTTCCAATTTTTAGGGATTTTTCGGGAATTTTATAAATTTAATTTCGATTTAATCTATTAAAAACAATTTAAAAAGATTAAAAAGGGAGTTTATTTTTGCGCGGGTCCTACGTGGGTGCGACGTGGCACTAGGGCCATGTGGCAGAGCCACGCGGGCCCACGCGAGCGCCTGTGTGGCGCGGAGGTGACACGTGGGTGCTATTTATGTTTAATCGTAACATATAGGTTTTATAATATATATAAGTCTTCCGATTATCGGAAGACATATTATTAACCTTCACGTCCGCCTCACCTTTTAAACCAAATTGTTTCATTTATTTTTCCCTCTAATCTATCATCATGTATCATCAATTTGTAATTTATGATCGTAATTTAGTTTAATTTTGTTTTTAATTTTGGTTTATGTTCTTCTGATTTTCCGAAATTTCATCTCACGTCGCTCTTTGATTTCTCCGCGATTACTAATCCAAATCAAGTGATTTTTGATTCCGTGGATACATCTTTGAGTTATCTTTCTAAATCCACCATTTTCCCTAATTTCTCACCTCAATTCATCGTCCGATTTGATCAAATTCCAAAAGATCTCTCAAAAATACCTTTATTTCATTGTGGATTCGACCCATACTTACCATTATACCCCTCAATTCTAGATAATTTTATAAAATTGGTAAGTTCGGTATTATTTTTTACACGAGACCGTGTGAAATCAACGACCTCACGGTCTCGTCTCGTCAAACGGCGCCATTGCCGGGGAATTAAGGCGTATTTTTTTAGAAAATTCGTCAATTTTGACTTGGTCAACTTCAGATTTTTCATTTTATTTCTTGAATTTAACTCACATCGATCATAATTGGAGTGATCTGAAGTGAATTCCATCTTCGTGATCCTTAATTCGATGAGAACAAGTGAATTCGACCCCTTTTCTACGGCTTACGGGAGATCATTTTTCAAAATCACGATAAGAAAGTATAAACACTCACAGATACTGACACCCAAGTATGATCTTTGCCATTATTTGATAATTAGTATTATACATAAACATTCATGATTTTTATGAGATGTCATTCACTTAGAAAACATGTTCTAATACCTTTCGAAGATGAAATTTATCTTAAATGATCCTCAAGTCGATGTCATCTTGAGTAATTTTCCCTCTTCTAAGGATTACGGTCTACTGCTCACAGGTATTGTTTTGAGAGGGCTGAGCTCTCACGGAATCACGCATGACTTGACTTTCTAAATCATTGTGGAATTTTTTATCTTTATTGAAATTAACGATTCTATACGAAAAAGCCTGTTGTACTAGGGTTATTTAGAGTTTCTCGTCGTCCTAGGCTGCATCGAAGCCATGCTCTGCATAGACTTAGGCCATGATAGATTCGAAGTGATCTAAATTTCAATCGCTCAATCGATAGAACTTTTTCTAAAAAAATGTATCTATATTTCTATATTTATATAGATAATATAATATATCTATAATATATTATCTCCAATTAATTGTGATTACATGAATTTAATTTGATGATTTGATTTGAATTTCATGCATAAATTCTGAATGTCACCTTCAAACCATAGAGTAAATTATTTATTATTCATAACAAGGATAATTATGGTTTGGATCTTGAGGAATTTTCTTATTATGCATCAAGTTTTTTCTTCAAAATAATCACATCAATTTTTGGAGAATATGAGCTTAAATGAGTCTGGCTAAGACGTTAAACTTAGCGCTTATTGGGAGGCAGCCCAAAGTTATCCTTTTTGTGTTTTTCCTTCAGTTTTTGCAGAATAAATACATCATCGAAGAACTATATTATAAAAGGCGCACACGCGAGAAATCCTGTGAACAAGCATTAGAAAGCCCAAATGAGTTCTTCTAAACCCTTTTCTCCTCACCACATTTTTATCATCATTTTCATGCCATGATCATTATTCTTGTTATCTTTCTTCATGAGCATAATAATTTCATTGAGGACATGAAGAGTTTAAGTTGGGCGGTGAAGACTTAGAAAAATTCAACAATTTTTCAAAAATTTTAAAATTCTAAATTCTAAAACTCCTATTTTCCAAATTTTTATCACTCTTCTCCACCTTAGAAGTCTTGAAAGTTTGAGATCTTATCTACGAGAGATGTAGAAATGAAGGGCCTCATAGCCCATATGATTACATTTTGAGGAATAAAATCAAGTGATCTAGATAAACCATGTGATTATTCGTAGTGGTTGACTTCTTTGGGGTTGGGTATCTAACAGGCACCGAGGAAAAATGAGTAATCAGAAGGTTGAAGTGCTATGGGATTGAAATGGAGAGATTTTGAGTGAAGTTCAAGCAAAATTCCTATCCCCTACCTTATATTAGCCAAACCTACTTAGTGTGAGAATTCCTCACTTCGAACTTTTCCCTTAAAAGAGTGCAATGATCCATAATTTTTTGAAGGATCTATCTTTGCCCTATTAGGCATTTAGTTCCAATTTTCCTTTCCAGTTAATTAGTTACACCCATTTTTCAGCCTCACTTATGATAATCACACTCCCAAGTGACTCACACATCCATCACAAACTCCTCCACATTCCTCTCACATGTACATATTCCTTCAAACATTACACTTCACATTTTTGGCAAACTCTCTTCAAACCTCCACGAAACAACTCCTCCATATCCTTATTTCGTGTAAACTCTTTTGAAATTTTGAAGTATCTTTAAAAAAAATTGTTACAAAAAAAAAAGAAAGAGGCAAGGAAAAAGGAAGGAGAAAATAAAAAAAGAGAGAAGTAGAAGAAGTGAAAAGGAAGAGAATAAGTTAGAGGAATATATTCTCTTCTTCCACTACCATCTCTACCATTTCCATCTATCCTATCATCCATCATCATCCACATCATTTGGGAGCTAAATTATCATAAGTGGTACCACCTTTGCTTTTAAAAATCCATTTTGTTTACACACATATTTGCTTTTAACCACATCATTCCTTTAGATATAGTGTCTTTAATTTTCTTTCAACCACCTCAAACGTTGCATCCCAAAGATAGGAATACCTTTGCAATTGCACTCTTTTTAGGAGGAAGGTAAGTTGAGGGGAATTCTAATACATTAAGTAGTCTCCATTTTGAGGGAAGGAGTGATGAATCTAGGGAGAGGGTAAGGATTACATCTGCTCATGAGAGTTTGAGTGTGAGGATCTTTTCATCCCCCTAGCATTAAACCCTAGATATGCTCACCTTGATCACAATTGAGAATTAGACTCGAGCAATAGCCGATGAGCACTACCCTAATATGCACTAAAGAAGTAAACCTAGAAATGGAATCTAGATCACTATGGTCCACACTATGAGGAAGAGTAATTATACTTTATACATTTCACCTCTTTAGTAGTAGCATTGAGAAGTGGAAAGGACTTTCTAGGGAAATTCTGTAGGAAATTGCTAAGAGACTAGCAATCATTTAAGTTGGGGGGTGTGATAACACACAATCTTGACATGATAAAACATGATTATTAATGCAAATTAAGGCATAAAACACTCCATTTGTATGCATGTTATCATACTTAGAGTGCATTTCTATCATTTCATGCAAATTTATGTTATAATCTTAAAATGCTTTTCTTTAGGGTTAATTATGACAAATTAAAGATAAATGATTTTATAACCTATCTTTACTTGAGATTATAAGTGGTTTTTTAAGTTAAATAATGAGAGAAATGATTTTTATAAACATTCATGTAATTTTCTAAAGTTAAAATCTCAAAGAAATGAATGTATTTTTGAAATATAAATTAAATCTCTTGTTATTTAAATATTTTAACTTTTCATAATGATATATAATTGAATTTCAGAGCCAATGAAAAAAATCTGGATTAATTTGGAGTTGTATTTTGAAAGTTATGAATTTTCCAATTTTCAGGGATTTTTATGGAATTTTCCGAATTTAATTTCGATTTAATCTATTAAAAACAATTTAAAAAGATTAAAAAGGGGTTTATTTTTGCGCGGGTCCCACTTGGGTGCGACGTGGCACTAGGGCCACGTGGCAGAGCCACGAGGGCCCACGGGAGCGCCTGTGTGGCGCGGACGTGACATGTGGGTGATATTTATATTTAATCGTAATATATATAGGTTTTATAATATATATAAGTCTTTCGATTATTGGAAGACAGATTATTAACATTCACGTTCACCTCACCTTTTAAACCAAATCGTTTCATTTATTTTTCGCCGTGTGGGACTAATCCACGTTTATTTTTATTTCAGGCGACGTGGCATCATTTAAGGCGTCGGATGCAATCTAAGTTAATATCGTGCATCGATCACATGCACCCGAAGTCCACCAGATCATCACATCGGCGCACGTGCTTGAAATAAAAGGATTATAGCGGTCGAGATGTAATGTACGGAAACGCATCATGATCGTCGGATTGCGATCCAACGGGCGCAACCGGACGCGTTTCATAACGCATAAACGCATGCTGCATCCAGAGCGTCCATCCGTGATCTAACAGCCACGATATATTCATAAAGGTTCCTCTTGATGCGTTTAATCCGGACCGTTGGTGAGGATTAAACGCATCCATCAGACGATTACGCCCAATTTGCCTAGAAATTGAGGCGTTCTTCGATTTTGTAAGACATTATTGGATGATTTCGCTCCATTGACCTATCTATACACATCTATCCTTGAATCTCTCATTTCTAATCTCTTCTAGACTCGACTCCGCGTTCACGGAGTGATTAAAAGTGAGATTTTGTCGATCAATCAAGGAGAATTTGTCTCTTGAACACCGATGCTCGCGTTCGAAATCTCGGAATGAATAGTCGTCGATCCGGCGATCAATTGGATCGTTTTGATCGCTATCTCGGGTTATAAAACAAGTTTTCCCTCTAATTTATCCTCATGTATCATCAATTTGTAATTTAGGATCGTAATTTAGTTTAATTTTGTTTTTAATTTTGGTTTATGTTCTTCCGATTTTTGGAAATTTCATCTCACTTTGCCCTTTGATTTCTCCGCGATTACTAATCCAAATCGAGTGATTTTTGATTTGGTGGATACATCTTTGAGTTATCTTTCTAAATCCACCACTTTCCCTAATTTCACACCTCAATTCATTGTCCGATTTGATCAAATTCCAAAATATCTCTCGAAAATACCTTATTTCCCTGTGGATTCGACCCTTATTTACCATTATACCCCTCAATTCGAGATAATTTTATAAAATTGGTAAGTTCAGTATTATTTTTGACACGAGACCGTGTGAAATCGACGACCTCGCAGTCTCATCTCGTCAGCAACGTGGCAAAATGAGGAGCGTCTGGATTTCAAGTTTAATTACAATTTGTCGATGATCACCGAAGGGAAGGGGTATGTGGCACACAACAATTTGACGACGATTTGTTGTATAAACCATGATTAAATCCTAGTCATTCATCTAACAAGTTATAGTGGCTAGGATTTAATACACCCAATGGACTAATTGGACACATGGCGACATCTCAAATGTTCGATGAAGATCAAACGTTAGACGTCGTACGATGATCTAACTTCACTTATGACATGACAAAATCTCAGCGCTTCATCTTCGATCGAACAGACAAGGCTTAATGATAACGTTTCGCATTTTAACATTTCATTTGGGCTGTTAATCAAAGATCAATCACCAAATCCAACGCTTGCCCCTAAATTTTGTCTATTTATACTCTCTCTCTCTTCAATAGAAAATATATTCTTGGATTATTTGATTGATTGAACCTACTGGACAGCTCAATCCTTGAATCTCTTGGTTTCTTCCTCTTCTAGACTCATTTCCATGCCCAGGGAGCAGTTGAAATCATGATTTTGTCAAAAGAATAGGGATAATTCACTACCTAGACTTCAAATATCTATTTTCAAAAATGTAGAATAAAAAGCCTTGATCCGTCAATTAATAGGATCATTTCGAGCATAATTTTAGGTTACATTACATATATTCTTCCTTTTTTTTTGTTTATCATTAGATTTTTATTTTGAAGCTTGAAATACATTAATTTTTAGAAATTTTATCAAATTCTCTCTCTTCATGATCGAAATTTCTCTCTTGATTTAATCGCAAGAAC
>CM044104.1:15834160-15967249 GCA_024174645.1 Lemna minuta | reverse complement strand
GAAACGACCACAACTATAGGTACCCATGTAAGCCTTGTGGGAATTCTCTCTTTTCTTCTCTTTCTCTCTTAGTGAAGAGCTTTGAAGATGAAATCCAACCATCTAGAGTTTGTGTGAATACCGCTAGAGGCTAGACACACTTAAATAGCTTCAAGAACTCCTTCAAGAGAACCTTGTAAGTAGGCCTTCTCAAACATACTATATCATAGGATCATATGTTCTTGGTGTCTCAATGTTTTGAATAGTTGATTCAATGTATTCCACTGCATTCGATGTGTTGATTGAAATTTTCGAAAGGCTTATTGAGCTCAAAACCAACAGAGGCAAGTTTTGCACTAAGTTTCTCAAGTGTTTCAAAACTAATGGTCTAACTTAATGGACATATTTCACTTTATGATTATATTATCTCTACTCTAGAATTTAGAGTAAAAATTATAAATTAAAAGGGAAAAAAATTAGGGATCACAAACTAATTTAACCCTCTTTTTTTCATTTCCTGCCCCATCAAGCATGATCTAAAACATGGGAAAATAGTTGACTGAAAAATTCCATGATCATACGTAATAGATAATAGAGTGATGGCATGGTGGATAAGGAAATCTTTTTTCTATTTAAGATAACTTAAAATATGAAAATGGCAATAGTCTTCGACAGTGTATAAATGAGGCTTCCAATATAATTTTGAATTTTCAAGACAAAAACAACCATATTATAAAAAATGATGGAAATTTTGTAGTGTCATTTGGAACAAGAAGATGATGATGCATTATCAAATAAAAACATGGGGGATTTCTTAAATTTAGTGCTAATAATAAGGTTTAGTGTTTGACACAAAAATTGATTAGGAATGGAGAGAACATGTAGAAAATTGCAAGTTGAGTGGGTAAAAACAAAGAATTGTACAAAGCCTAGTTTCTCTAAATCTGGAGAAGATAAAAGCGCAATGAAAATAACTCCAGATTTGAAATTACAATCCCTATATCCAAAGAATTTCCACCACTTTTTATAACACTTCTCGTGACGTCTTATTCTTCATCACATGCATACAAACTACAAATGAACTTAATTCTAAGGTTTCTTTAGTTATTTTTGTGGATTGAATCCATGAAAAAATATTTTTAATTCCCTCACTAATTATAAATTCAAGGGTCAATTCTTTGGTGAGCCTAGGAAATGATATTAGTGTTTTTAGGGAGAAGAGATACTATTGAAGGGAAAACAATGGTAGAAGGGATTTTGGAGAAATATAGATGAACTATAAATGGAATATGGGATGGAAGAAATTATAAAGATATACTACTACATTTCTATGCTTTTAAAAATGATGAGAATAAGATAGAGTATGGAAGGATTGAATGGATAGATAAGAGAGGTGGTATTGAAGATAGTGAAAAATTCATGATATTGGGGCAATTATGAGAGATTGTTTGATGAAAAGAGGGAAAAAGAGTAAAATCTAACTAGGGAAATAAGGTTCACACTACCTATGGAGGGGATTTCAAATAAATTTTTTTTATGCTAGACTCCACACATCTTTTTCTGCTAGTCCTAAGCCAGGTGATGCTAGACTTGTTATAATATTGATCTTCTACTTGATCTAGCCTCCACGACAAACTTAAACACCAAAAAATATCAATATTGGGCCAAATCCTCTCCTTTTCCTTCTAGTAGCATGATTTTAAGATATCCAAAAATAAAAAATGAAGAAGAAGAATCTTCTATATGCTAGGGTTAGAGGTTCTCTAAGATAAAGGGTGGAGATTTAATGTCTTTAGGTGCCACCTAATGAGTGGGGGATATTAAATCTATAGATGATGGCCATAACCACCTCCTTAAAGGGTGGGAGTGTCCCTCATAAAATAGGTTGCCCTACACCCACTTCCTAAGGAAGTTGGGTGACTACTCTTTAAGACGAGGTAACAATTTCTACTTCCTAAGAAGACGAACTTCCTTGAGAATAGGGTGACACCCCTCTCTCATCCTATACATATAGATTATTAATAAAAATTAGGAAAAATTAAATTTATTAATAAAAATATAAGAGATGAAAGTTGACCTCTTGACCCTTCAAGAATGTCTTTGACCATCTTTGACTTTTCATGAGTCGCTATAACCATAATGGACTTCCAAGAAATGGGAATAAGTAGCTTCCTAAAAAGGTATAATTGGTTGATGCCCTAAGGAGGTGGTTAACTGGTAACATGCAATTTACCCATGCAGTTATATATTTATTAATGCAAATTAAGGCATAAAGCATTTCATTCTTATGCATGTTATCATACTTTGAGTGCATATATGTCATTTCATGCAATTTTAAGTTATAATCTCAAACTACGTTATTTTAGGGAGAATTATGCATAATTAAATAATATATTTTAGAATAAATTATTCCTATGTAGATTTGATATTATAATTAGGTTTTAATTTTAAATAATGAGACAAAATACTTTTATACACTCATTTATTTTTCTAAGTTTTATTTTTTAAGAAAAATGAGTGTATTTTTGAAATAAAATTTTATTCTCTTGTTATTTATTAAATTTTACTTTTTAAAATGATTGGTTATTTAATTTCTTATTCAAAAAAATAATTTGGATTAATTTGGAGTTGTATTTTGATATTTATGAATTTTCTAATTTTAAGGATTTTCCTAGAATTTTTATGTGATTTTTTTATGAATTTATTTTGATTTATTTTGAATTAAAATGGAATTAAAAATTGGATTAAAAAACACGGTGATGTGACAGCTGACATAGGGGAGTTGTTTACATGTCGCCACATGGTGGACTGTGTGCACACCGTGTGGCACACGTGTTTGCTTGTGTATACGACCGTGATTAGTGGGTTAAACATCCATTAATGGATTTTTACTAACCCATTAACACAACACACTTTATATACAAATCATTTCACTTTGATTTTTGTCATGTGGGAACTATTTGAGTTTATTTATATGCGCAGTTGATGAGGAAAATTCTGTGGTGTGTGATCGCATGAATCAATCGCGATCTTTGATTTTGACTTAAAGAGGGGGGTACGTGGAGCATAACGGTTCATCAACGAATTGTTTTAAAATAGTGTAATCTTAGCCGTTCATCTAAGGAGTTATAAAAACTGAGATTAAAACTGACTAATGGACCCCCATGGACACGTGTACGCATCTAGAGGGTCTAATGAAGATCAAACGACAAGCATTTCATGACATTTTTGCTTCACGCGCAATGTGATGAAATCTCAATAGTCTATCTTTGATCATACGGACACAAATTAAATGTAACAATTCTCATCCAAGTGTTTCATCAAAGCCGTTGATCAAAGATTAAATGTCAAATCCAATGGCTATACCCAAATCTGCCTATAAGTACACATGTTCTTTGACGTATGTAAACTATTCTTGGATGTTTCAAGCTGTCAAACTATTTAGACATCTCAATCCTTGAATCTCTTGATTTCTTCCTATTCTGAAATCATTTTCATGTCTAGGGAGTGTTTGAAATCAAGATTTTTCCAGAAAAATAGAGAGAAATCACCTCTTGAATGCCGAATTTTGTCTTCGAAATTGCGGAGTGAAAAGTCCTTGATCTCACGATCAATTGGATCAATTTCGATCAGCGACTTTGGGTTAGATTATGCATTTTCATTCTAATCTTTCATCCGATATCATTATCCTTTTCAATTTTGAATTATAGAATAGGTTAATTTTAGATTTAATTTTGGTTTTTCTCTCTCCTCGCGATCAATTTTCTACCTAATTTTTGCTCTTTGATTTCTCCGGGCAATCTTTGGTTCAAATCGTGATTTTTGATTACGTGGACTTTGTCTTTGAGTTCTCTTTCTAAATATACTAAAGCTTGTAATTTCTTACGTCAATTCATCATCCGATTTGATCTGAAGTTAAAGGAAATACCAGGAAAATACATTAATTCTCCATGGATTCAAACTATATTGACCATTATACTATCTAATTTTGTGAGTTTGATTATTTCTCAAAATAAGAAAGTTTGGAATTTTTTTTGACTCTTATCTGTGTGTTTGCAACTGACCGTGCAGATTCGTCTCATCATTAACCAAGGTTCTGAAAAAGGTTAAATAATTTTCCAATTTCTTAAAAGGGAGGAAAGGTTTGAAAAACCTCCTTAAAGGTAGAACATTTGACCAAACTTTGAAAGGGTTGAAAGTTTTGATGAACCTAGTAAAAAGGTAGAAGGGGTTGACCAAGCAACTAAAAATGTGGAGGACCAATTTTATTCGTCTCCTTCATTATAATTTTAATACATGATCTCATTATATGTTACCTTTGTTCTAGCATCCCCACCACTTGATTTCTTAGAAGTCAAGTGGAGTTTTTAATTAGAAATATTATAAAAGAGGAAATGATGTATGATAGGACTCAGTCCTATTTGTACCACATACAACGATAAGGAAAATAGATATTGTCATTGTTCAGATCTTTGATTAGCACTTAAACATGGGATATGATGAATGGATACACCTATCATTTTAGATTTATCATATTCGACAGCACCTATGCTACAATCTTAATGTTAATTATTATTCTAAACTTTATTTATTCTTATCATTTTCTTGGTACTAGCAAACCATGGTTGCGGTTGGAATGTAGAATCATATTCATCCACAAAGGCCCCTAAATGTAGAATCCTATTTAAAATTATTCCTAAAAAATAGATTATTTTGAGTAAAATATTTGAACCAATTCCATGGAGTAGTGCAATCATTACATTCACCCACTATTCATAATCTTTCAATTAAGTGGTCTTCTTGGCCTTTGCCTTACCATTGAGTGGGCTTCAACTAAGGTCTATTTTCCCAATTATTCTCTTCATCTCCTATTCTAGGTGACCAATATCATCACTACCCATCACTAGCTTCAAGGCTTTTAAGCTAGATCCAAATTCATATTGAAATATTGGAAGAAGCAAACATATTTAAAGACTATGTTTGATTGTGTCTGAAAGGTCATTTTTGCCTTGTCCACGGTCCTCCTTTAACAAGAGTTGTGGCCGTTTGCGGATGTGGGAATTTTCTTAATCAATCTTGAGTTTCTTAATTTCTGCATTAATTCATAGTTTTATGCTCTACTAAGTGTTTCGCTGTGTGTAGTATTAGGGATTTAATTCCAAATGAGTGGATTAGAGCTCAAATTTTTCTCAAAGGAAGATCCAAAAATGTTTGAGGCTTGCTTTGAACTGATTTAAACTTGTGTTGTTAGTGCCTAAGGAGGTTGCCATCAACAGATGCGCAAGCTAAGCAAAGAAAGTATTGAACCCCAAACTCTTCCTTTGCTCACAAGGATTAAATATTTTTTCTAGGCATTGAGGTTTCAAGTGTGCCTAGAGAGTCAAGGCTTTTGGGATACATTAAAAATGTTCATATAATGAAAGAAGAAAGACAAGCAAGCCCTTTCAATCATTCCTCGACATTTATCACAAGCATATTATTGGCCAAATTGATACCTTGAAGATTGCTTAGGATATATGGGGACTGATGCATTTGATGTTTTGATAGACATTTGAAAGGCTTATCGGCCTCAAATCCCAACAAGGAGTTCTCCATATTATGAATAAGGGATTTGGATGGTCCCCTCTGCTTAAAAAATAGAATAAGCTTCAAGATAACTCTCTACCTCTTAGGTATGAGTTGAGTTGTGCCTCTAGTCGTGAGGTGGTTGTATCATTTCAAAGATTTCAAGAAAAGAAGTGCATTTACAACTAATAATTTTTATTAATTTGGTTGGCAATTTTTTGGCCTCATGCATGAGGCTTCATTGCTTCAATGAATCAAAGAGAACACTTCAAATTTCAAATTCTAAGTTGTTGTCTTCCCCAATAGGTCTTTTTACTGATTTATTCATGGATAATGATCACAATGCATGTTTTATAGTTTCTCTTGAGGACCTATGCATACTACGTCAATTTTTCCATTTCTGAAGTGTGACAAGCACATTGTTTTGTGTTCTTCTACTTCCAATAACAGATTACCATCACTCATGAATATAATTAAGTGGAACACTCTAACCATAATGTCAATATATTCCACAAGCCCATTCAACATGAAAATGGCTTTTATTATGTTTTTAAGATTTAATCTATCCACGTAATAAAGGGCATATCATAGAGATCTATTGGTGAACTTAAGCGAGGAGTTTTTTCAATTTTTTCTAATTAAATTGATGAAGTTTTTTTATTTTTTCTCACTTAGTTTAGTAGTTTAAGGGAGAGCATAGGTAATGAGATTTGGAGAGTTTGTGGGTTTAAAAGAAGGATTTTCTTTGTGTTTTATAGATGAAGGGAAGTAATTTATGAAATTAGTGGTTAAGTTTAGGCATATATAAGTATATAGAGGGAATTTTTCATAAATCAGATTTAAATTTTCACAATATGCATTTAAATCATGTTAACCCCTATATGAATTTTCACAGATATCTTAAGGTCATGAAGATATATAGAGGAAGTGATGAAGAGCGGAGGTAGATTATATGGATATTTTTTGGGACTATAAGACAAAATCGCACTTCCATGTCTCATTTATATTCATTGGAATGAACTTTATTCATTGTTAATTTTGGTGTAATCTTTGCAATGATATCTATTTACATATGTAATGACTAAGTAAATTATGATGAGATCATAAGAGAAAAATCACTATTCTTTAAGCATATATCCTAAATGTTTATATTCAAAAGATATTTGAGAAGGGCATCAAAATATCCAAAAAGATAATAGAAATTATCTGATATGACTTGTATGATGATTATGAATGACATTATAACATTAGTGTGAAGACATTGAGGATTAGATAGTCAGTCCTCTTTGGAGAAAGAGTTCATTGAATTGATCTATATGGATCCTTGAATGGTATTATACCTAGACTATTAACCAAGTTCCCTCATGTCATGGTTATGTATTTGGTCTTTAGACTTGAGATATCAAAGACCTCTTGTGGATGGCTGATCTAACACATCAAAAAAATCAAACCTATCTTCCCTTGAATGACATCGTCGCTATGAACACTCAAGTATTTCCAAACTTCACCTAGCCCTTCTGTGGTGTTCACTTGGACCTTTTCCTTGTGAGTCATGGGAAATGGGAAAAAATTTTCATTCTACTTTCCATATTTTGAACTCCATTCCTATCAAACAAGCTATTGATTTAGTTCATTGTAATGTGTGAGGACTACCAATCCTCATCCCCATTGCAACTACAATATGTTCCTTTGGTTTTTGATACTACCTTGTTCTTATTGACGATTATTCTTGTTGTCTCATGGGTCTATGTTAACATATAATTTATACTAGTAATTATATAATTATTAATACAAACTAAGGCATAAACCATTCCATTCTTATGCATTTTATCATACTTTGAGCGCATATCTATCATTCTATGAAATTTAAAGTTATAGTCTCCAAATGTAGTCTTTTTAGGAATAATCATTAAAGAGATATATTTGAGATTAGATTATTCTCATTTTCTATTTAAGATTATAAATAAGTTTGAATGCCAAAAAATAAGAGAAAATATTTTTTGTATACACTTATTTATTTTTTTAGTTGTATTTTTCAAAATAAATGAGTGTAACTTTGAGACAAAAATTTCTTATCTGGTTATTCATTAAATTTGAATTTTTAGAATAATAGATTATTTAATTTCTTATAAAAAAAAGGATTAAAGCAGAGTTGTGTTTTTTGATTTTATTTATTTAAATAATAAAAAACATAATTTTATTTCCGTGCACTAAGGTGGCAGCTGACACGACGAAGTTACTTGTGTGTTGTCAAGTGGCCATTTATGCACGCTCACGTGTGTGTACACATATGTATATTAGTGGTTAAAGCATCCTTTTTAAAAGATTTAAGATAACCTACTAAGACTGCACTCTCTTTATAGACGATTTTTTTGCCACCATTTTTGCCATGTGGGACTATTTTTGCTTCTTTTTTCTGCACAAGTGACATGGCGCATTTTGGAATGTGCTATCATTTGCTATCATTGATTCTCACTTAAAGCAGGGAATACGTGGCGCATATCAGTTCATCATTGAATCATTTTGCAATGTTCTAATCTCAACACTTGATTTGAGGAGTTATAAACGCTGAGATTAAATCAAGATCGATGGACTCCCATGGACATGTCTACACATCCAAAGCATCTGATGAAGATAAAATGGCGGCGGTTACATGACGACATGGCAAAATTTCAGCACTTTATCGCAAATCCAACAGCCACGACTTAACGACATTGATTCACATTCTAGCGTTACGTCTAAGCCGTTAACTAAAGATGAAGAGCAGAATTGAATGGTAAGGCCCAAAGTTTACGTATTTATACCCCTATTCCTCAATGGATAGAGCATTCTCGAATGTTTTGAGTAATCGAACTATTTAAATGCTTCTATCCTTGAATATCTTGCTACTGAACTTTTGTTGTTCAAAACACGGAATGAAAAGCCTTGATCCGGTGATGAATTGGATTACTCTGAGCTTGATTTCAAGTTAGATTACATGTTTTCTCCCGTAATATTTCTTCCTATAATATTAGATTTCAATTTTTGAATAGTAGATTAGTCGAATTTTACAAAATTTCACTATTTTCTCTCTCTCCCCAATACATTTTTTTACCTAGATTTCACTTCTTGATTTCTCCATGAATACTGATCCAAATCGAGTGATTTTTTTGTGAGTTTTTCTTGGAGTATTCTTTCCAAATATACTAAAATCCCTAATTTCTTACATCATTGCATCATCTGATTTGATCAAATTTCAAAGAATACCTAAAAAATTCTCTTAAATCTTTGTGGATTTGATCTTTATTCATCATTACACTAATTAATTCTTGATTAAAACTTCAAAAGTGGTGAGTTTGGTAATTATTTTTACACAAATTTGTGTGTATTCAATAATCATGAGAATTCGTTTTTGTTTGTCTACCTTCACAAATAGTGAACTGAAGTTCTTGTGCATGTTCGATAGTTCTTAAAAGAGATTTCTATATAATATTCTATCACATCAAAAGTACTTCAGACTAGCAACTCTCTCAAGAGGATTGCAAGGCACATAGCATTCTTCATAAAAAAAGTTACCCTTACACATCTCATCAAAATGGAGTTGTCGAACAAAACATTGACATGTCTTAGATATGACTCGCACATTACTTTATGAGATGGGTATGCCTCACTATCTATGGTTTGATGTCATTTTGACTTCCGCTTACATTATCAAATGACTCCCCTCCTCTCCCTTAAGTAGTGAAGTTCTTCTTCATCACCTCTACCCTGATCGAGCTTTATCCTCTTTTGCCCCAGATCTTTTTATTGTGTGGCCCTTTGTTCAACATCACTCCCCCACCAAATCCCAGCTTGGCCCCTAAGCGCTCAAGCGTGTGTTTGTTGGTTAATCTAGAACATATATAAGAGCTATCGAATTTATTTTCTGGAATACTGAAAGATGTCGTATATGTCAACATATTTCACGATTCTTTAAAAAGCTTTACTGTGCATGGGCCTTCTCCTTCTATCACTTTGACTACACTACCTATCAATCACCCCCCTAGCCACCACCTCCTCGTCCCAGGACTTGGCTATTACTATGCTACCCTTTACACCCTTGTCTCATCTTGCCCAACTTCACTACTCTCAGCTCCATCCTCTCCATCCTCTACCTCTTCATCCTCTCCATTCTAGCAGCTCAATTTCTATCCATCGCACCATTTTTTTGCCCCACTAGCTGACCTCTCCACTTCCTCATCTATAGATTCAGTGATGTCCTCCTTACCTCCTAATGATTTTTATTTACATATCGCTTTACGCAAAGGAACATGTACTTGTACCTTACATATTTTTTGTCTTTTTGTTACTTATGATCATCTGCATTGACAAAACGAGACCGCGAGGTCGTCGAAAACACACGGTCTCGTGTCAAAACAAACTCCAAACTTACCAATTTAATAAAAGTAACTCGAATTGAGAGGTATAATGGTAAATATGGGCCGAATCCACAGGGAATTAGGGAAATTTCTAATGATCTCTTCGAAGTTGATCAAATCGGATGATGAATCGATGATAGAAATTGGGGAAAATGGTATTTTATTAAAGAGGACTTGAAGATAAATCCACAGAATCAAAAATCAATGAATTTGACTTTGATTTTGCCGAGAAATTAACGATTGCAGATAAGTGATTTTTCTGAAACATAAAATCACAAAATTGATGAAATTAAGACTGAAATTAAGGAAATTAACGATTCTAAAATGAAATTAAACACTAAAAGAAGATAGATTAGGATAACTGCGATCATTAACCCACAATTGCAATCGAATTGATCCAATTAATCGCCCGAATCAAGGCTATTCATAAAAATCCAAAAATCACGATTCGTGGAGTTCAAGCATCAATTTCTTCCTCGTCGATCATCGAAATCTTGATCTTAAGAGCTCCGTGGATGTGGAAATGAGTCTAGAAGAGATTAGGATCAAGAGATTCAAGAGATTTGGTGTCTAAACAGTTCAGTTTGATTGAATTGCTCTTGAATGCTTTACAAATATGAAGAACATCTCAATTTATAGGAGATTTGAGCGTAACCGTCGATGAAAACGCATCAACGGCTCTGATGAAACGCATGATCATGAATCGTTACCGTTAAGTCGTGGCCATTGGATCGCGATTGGACGCTCGAGATGAAGACATGTCTTGTGCGTTATAAAATGTAATGAAACGCCTACCGTAGGATTGCGATCATACGCATCAGATACGTTTTTAGTCGATTATAACTCCTCAGATCGACGGGTCTGATTAAATCGTCTATAAAACGATTCGTCAACCAATCCCTTTGCGCCACGTACCCTCTCCTTAAGTGAAGATCAAGGGTCACGATCCTTCGCACGATCGGACGCCCCTTACGTTGCCACATCACCTCTTGTGTTGACCGTTCCATCGCGACGCGATCGGACGGCTCTGATCGCACCACATCACCTGTGCGATTTAGAAAATTAGGAAAAATTGATTTTAATTTGAAAATTCAATTTTTAATTCTGGAAAATCTTTTTGAAATTCAAAAATTTAGAAAAAAATCCCTAAAAATTAGAAAATTCATAACTTTAAAAATATAACTCCAAATTAATCCAAATTTCTTTTATTTGATCAGAAATTTAATTATCTATCATTCTAAAAGTCAAATTTAATAACTAACAAGAGATTTAATTTCTATTTAAAAAATACATTCATTTCTTTAAGATTTTAAATGAATTTTTATGAAATTAAATGAATGTTTATAAAAATGATTTCTCTTATTATTTAACTTTAAAAACCACTTATAATCTCAAGTAAAGATGGGTTATAAAAATAGTTATATTTAATTGATCATAATTAACCCTAAATTAAAGTATTTTGAAATTATAATGACTTTTTCATAGAATGATAGCTAAATACTCATAAATATGATAACATGCATAGGAATGAAATTTTTTATGCCTTAATATGCATTAATAATCATGTATCATCATGTGTAATTAACATGTTATCATGCATCCCTCTTATTGTTCCTTTGCTCTTGCTCATGATTCCAAGGTGATACATTGATCCCACGTGGCTGCTATGGCAATGCCTCATTGGAAGGTGACAAAGCGTTTTATGTGATCGTTAAAGCACACAAACGTCGTTCAAACAAAATTTCTAATTCTAAGCTCACAATAAAAAAGATATAAAATCAAGTATAGTGTAAAGATTGGGTCGATCCACGGAGAACACGATTGACTTTAATCGCAGAGTTGACTTAGTCAAACTTAGGTTTAATTAGGGTTTTTAAGAACTAAAAATAATGTTTTATTAATGTTAATGATATAGACTTACTAAATAACAAAATTTAAGAATTAATAAACTGATTTTATGCAGAAATGTCAAAAGTCAAGGTCAAAGCATTGACTTTGACCAATAGTTGACTTCTATAAAATCAGATAATAAAAAGGGCTTAAAATATTACGAAAATTATATATTCAGGAAAAAGAGAGAAAATCAAAATTTTTGATAAATAATTCGTGATTTTTTTAGAAGAATTAGGTTTATTATGAATTATTGAAAATCAAAGATCAAAAGAATCCCGAAATGAACACTTTGGTGTAAATCTTCAAATTGACTAACCAAATGATATCCAAATCTTGAAATTCACATATGAATAGAAAGCTAACAACCAGAAGATTCCAACGAGACTAAAATTATCAAATTTCACCTTGTATTTTAAGAGTAATAGATCCCGCAAACCAATGCCCAAATTCAGATTGAAAATGAACAGTTGATGGTCAAACGTCAAATTGAAGGGTCAAATGATGATGAAATTTTACGATTTTTCTATTCACAAAAATCTGATGAAACAAGGAATCCAATGAAATCAAAATCAAACGATTTAGACTTAAGGTCAAGGAGAAATCCTTGTTTCAAAATCAGAAAAAATTCGAACCTAGTTTGGGCGAAAATAAAGATTAATTTGATTTAAATGATGAAATTAACTACTTAAATCTAATCTAAATAACAATTTTTGTAAGTTGAATGATCGATTCACACTACTAACCTGATTGACGTGAAGATTGGGCTCCAAATCGCATCGATTGGAGTGTATTTGCTCGGTTTCTTCCTCGGCGTACATTCGACGTTCAAGGGGAGAATTCGATCAAATCATGCAACGATTCGTGATCAATCCCACCTTGATTGGATCACAATCAAATCAAGTCTAGAATGCGGGGGGATCACGATGAACTCAAGATTTTGCTCCAGAATTGCTTAATTCCTTCACGATTCAATCAAGAAGTACTTTACAAAGGAAGATTATCGGTAGTTATAAGGAAATTCCGCGCGAAAATTCTGGACTGTTCGATTCGGTGAAGACCGATCGATGGCCATGATCGCATGATGATTGTGGGCCACAATCCCATGATCCCGCGAAAATCGCCCGTTCGATCTTGATCGGAAAACCCTGATGTATCCACGTGTTGCCCCCACAATCTGCGAAAGTGTGATTAAATTGCAACCGTTCGATTTCATTAATGAAATCGACGGTTCACATTATCCATGTGTGTTGATCCTTGATCCGATGAACTTTGTTTCATGCGATCAACGCATCTTAATCATCGGGATCACATCTAACGCGCCATGCAATGTCACGTTGCCTGAAATTTAAGAATTCACCTGAAGATAGTCCCACACGGAGAAATTAAGTGGAAACAAACGGGTATATAAGATGGAGCTCCTTACGCAAATGCGTTACCACCCCAATATACTTACCTGGGCCCACTAAACCATGGACCCATCACTTTTTAGCCCGAAGACCCTCTTGCGCCAAGTATGCGCCACGCTAGCGCCCACGCGGGCTCGTGTGGCCCCGCCACATAGGCACCACGCAGGCGTTCGTGTGGCTCGCGTGGCCTTGCCACATGTCCGCGCGTCGTGCCACGTCAGCTCCATGAGTGTTGCGCAAAAAATACACCCATTTTTGCCATTTTTAATGAAATAAATTCTGAAAAATTCCTAAAAAAATCAAAAAAAAATTCAGAAAAATCCAAAAAATTCAGAAATTAATATCTTAAAAAATATAACTCCTTTTTGACTCAAATTTTCTCCATTGGCTCAAAAATATATTCATTTTTAATATCATGTCATCTAAAATATAAATTAAAAGAAGAACATAAGATGAATTCACAATAAACTTAGATAATCTCTTAAGAGGTTTGTTTTATATCATCCCAACATTCTCTTCTTGAAATTAATTCTTCTAGTCATCCACTAAAGTCAAAGTAATTCAAGGAAAGTAATTAATTTATATTTATTTAACCTTGCAAAAAAGATTGAACATCCATAAAGCAAATAATTAACCCTAAATAATGCATAAATATGGACTTTAGTAAAATGGCATACCAATAGAGAAAATTCATAAAAACTATGATAACATGCATCATAATCACATAAAATAAGCATAAATATTAGTTAAATAAGATAAGAATTCAAGTTAAATATGCATGTTATCAGAAGGCAACTATGAACAAGGAATATAGGGCTCTCATCTATCATGGTACTTGGGAGGTTTTTTCTCACCCACAAGCCACTGACATTTCCTCGTGGAGATGGATATATAAGGTATGCTTTCTTCATTAGTTTGTTTATGGTCTTATCCATTGGTGGTATCAAGCTCTCAACCTATTTAACGCCTCTCATCTTCACCTCTTATATAACGACCTATGTGCTCTCCTTACTATATGCAATTCTAGGGTTTTTTGGTTTCACCCTCAACATACTGTCAGAGCCATAACTCCTCTCGCTGCCTCTGTTGTCGTCACCATGGAACATTGCAGTCATTAGTCATGGTACGTGGCCTCCTCCCACTCCAACATAGTCTCCTCTCCATCATTTTCTATAACCATCACTACTATCGAGTGTTCTCATCGTTGACACCCCAAGCACCCTCCGTCACTCTGCTTTAGGTCGTGCTCTGCTCTAGGCCGTGGCTCGCTCTGCAACATCTATCACTTGGTGCCACCCGTTGCTCCTACGTATATTGCCCCATCATATTATTGATGGAAAGAATATAGGTGGTCATTGAAAACACACTTTCTTGCGTCAATTTTTTTTTTCAAACTCACTAATTTAAATAATTAATCACAAATTCTTTAGGCTAATAGTGAGTAAGGGTTTAATCCATGGAGAATTAGGGAAATTTTTGGATATATTCAAAATTAGATCAAATTGAAAAATGAACTGAGGTGAGCAATTAAAGATATTGATATTTTTAGAAAGAAGACTCAAAGACAAATCCACAGCATCAGAAATCACTTAATTTGAATAAGTATTCATATATAAATCAAGGAGTGAAATAAAGAGGGTAAATTCAATTGCGAAGAGAGAGAAAATGACTAAATTTCATGAAATTTAACTAATCTACTCATCAAATTTAAAATCTAATCATATAAGATGAAAGATTTGGAAGAAAACATGTAATGTAGCTTGAAATGATGCTCAAAATGATCTAATTTATTGTTGGATCAAGGCTTCTCATTCCACATTTCAAAAAACTAATATTCGGAGCTCAAGCTGCAACTTCTTTGTTCTCCCTTGACAAAATTTTTATTTCAAACACTCCTTGGACGCAAAAATGAGTCTTGAAGAGGGAAAAAAAGAGACTGAAGCACTGAGATGTCCAAATGGTTCAATTGATTGAAAGATCGAAGAATGGTTTACACGTTGAAGAGAGAAAAATGTATAACATTTTAAAATTAGGCTTTACCATCTAATCTTCTTCTTGATGAGATCAATGGTCGCGATGGAATCCAAAGAGGTGAATTTTTATAGTTATGTCGCTGTTGAGCTCAAAGTCGTCGTGTGTTTAAGCCTGGAAAACTTACTATTCACAAACTAGGAAACTATGAAATACTAGGATAATTGGGATGTATAGGTTTCCTAGGTCAATCCACAAGGACTTTAGGGCGAGAAAATGTCAATATAGGCGGAAAGAGAAGGGAATAATCTAGACTACTTGGAGATATCAATGGGAAGGACAACTAGAGTGTGCAAAATAGAGAGATATGAAAACTAAAATAACTTTAGGAAAGATGACGTGTGAGGAGATATAGTAAAGATAAAAAGAAAGGAAAGATAAATTAGATAAAAAATGGGGAAGGAGTGTACTAAGAGAAGGAAAGAGTGTGAGTTAAGGAGAGAGAGAAAGGGAGGAAAAGCTTTTAGGAAGAAAGATGGAAAGCCGGAAAGAAATAAAAAAAGAAGGTTTTGAGGGAGAGATTTAGAGAGAGTGAGAGAGATCTTCGAAGAGAGGGAAGGAGATTATAAGATAATTCAGGAGAAAGAGAATGAGCAAAAAATGTAAGAGAGAATTTAAGAGAGAGCGAGATCAAAACTGGACGAAAAAAAGAATTTTAGAATAGAAGAACGGTAGGGGAAAAGAAATAAAGATGGTCAATAGACGCAAGAGAGAGAGAGAGACAGAGAGAGACAGAGAGAGAGAGAGAGAGTTTGTCAACAGGCAGACGCACGCGCGAGAGAATGCTTGAATGCTTGAATGTAAAGATGCGGGAAATAAAATAAAAAAAAAAGAGAGAATGCTTGAATGTAAAGAGAGCCGAGAATAAAATTTTGGGTTAATTGCCCCATCTATCCCAACCTTTTAAAGTTTTCCCTCTCTCTCTCTCTCTCTCTCTCTCTCTCTCTCTCTCTCTCTCTCTCTCTCTCTCTCTCTCTCTCTCTCTCTCTCTCTCTCTCTCTCTCTCTCTCTCTCCCGGGTCTTTTTTTGGTCATCTCCATACTCGATGGAGTGTATTTTTGGCGAAGGAAACCGGCGAGAGCGATCGGGGCTGTCGCAGGGGCGAGCTCTTCTAACTCTCGACCAAATACCGACGTGATATGGTATAACCTCGAAGAACTAGAGATAGCCACAGAAAACTTCTCCCCGAAGAACATGATCGGGAAAGGAGGATTCGGTGTTGTCTACAAAGGAAAACTCCTCGACGGGAGCCCAGTCGCGGTGAAGAAAATCATCGAGTCGAATATCCAGCGAGACGAGGATTTCCGCAACGAAGTAGAGATCATCAGCAACCTCTGCCACAGGAATCTCGTGCTGCTGAGAGGCTGCTGCATTAGTAGTGACAACGATGACAAAGAAACCGGAGAAGGGAATCAGAGATACCTCATCTACGAGTACATGCCGAATGGCAGTCTCGACGACAACATCTTTGGCGGCACGCCGTTGACATGGTCGCAGAGGAAGAGCATCATCATCGACGTGGCCAAGGGGCTCTCGTATCTGCACTACGACATCAAGCCGGCAATCTACCATAGAGACATCAAGGCAACGAACATTCTCCTCGACAGAGAGATGCGGGCGAGAGTGGCGGACTTTGGGCTGGCAAAGCTGATGCGCTGCGGGGAATCTAATCTGACCACGAGGGTTGCAGGCACGCACGGCTACCTGGAACCAGAGTACGCGCTGTACGGTCAGCTGACAGAGAAGAGTGCATTTACAGCTTCGGGATTGTGGTGCTGGAAGTGATGTGCGGGAGGAAAGTGATAACATGCTAAATTAACATGATAAAATATGATTATTGATACATATTAAGGCATAAATGATTTCATTTACATGCATGTTATCATACTTATATGTATTTTTCTATTATTATATGAAAAAGTCATTATAATATCAAAATACTTTAATTTAGGGTTAATTTTGATAAATTAGAATTTAATAGTTTGATAACCCATCTTTTTCTTGAGATTATAAGTGTTTTTAAAATTAAAATAACAAGAGAAATCATTTTTATAAACATTTCTTTCATTTTCTAAAGTGTAAAATCTTAATAAATGAATGTATTTTTGAAATAATAATTTAAACTCTTATTATTTATTAAATTTGACTTTTTAGAATAATAGATAATTAAATTTCGGATCAAATGAAAGAAATTTTGATTAATTTGGAGTTATATTTTGAAAGTTATGAATTTTATAATTTTCAGGGATTTTTATGGATTTTTCTAATTTTATTTTTGATTTAAAACCATTTTAAAATAAATAAAAAAAAATAAAAAAGGGGGGTTTAGATTTCGCGCGGGTCCCATGTGGATGCGACGTGGCACTCTGGGCCACGTGGCAGTGCCACGCGGGCCCACGTGACGCCTACGCGGCTTATACATATATTTATTATTATTTATATAGTATATAATGGGTATTCAGCCTTCCGTATATCGGAAGGGTTTTCAAACCTTCTAAAGCGTCGGGTGTTATAAACCCGACGATCTCCTTTATTCTTCTCCATGTGGGACTAATCCACACGATGTGTTAAGATGCAAGTGACACAGCCAATCGTGGAGCGTCGGATCGGACGAAGCGCTGAAGATCAAGCGTTGATCAGATGCACTTGCGGACCATCGAGATGATCACGCGCACGTGCTTAAATACATGCGTTATAACGGCCACGATTAAATCTGGCTGGGAGGATCGTGATCGTCGGCTCACGATCCAACGGCGACAAATCAAAGCGTTTTTATAACGCTCATCTCGCGGATCATCCAGACCGTTCGTCGAGATCGGACGGCCACGACATGTTTGAAACGGTCCACGATGGACCATTCCATCGTAACCGTCGATCAAAACGATCGGACGGTTACACCCAAAATTTGTATAAAAGGAGAGGTTCTTCGACGATTGTAACCATTCGAGTTGGAATTCAATCTAATTGAGCTGTCTAGACACCTTCCCTCTCGTTTCTCTTGATTCCATCGTGTTCCTCTTTCATTTCCGCACCTTCGAAGCCTTTGAAGTCAAGATTTGGTGGAGAATCCTAGGAGAAATCGGCGCTTGAATCTCACATTCGCGTTCTTCGTGTTCTTCGCGATTAATCAGCTTAATCGCGGCGATTTGATCGCTAATTGGGATTAGTGGAAGCGGTTTTTCTTAAATTATCTTCTTATAATGTTTAATTTTCGTTTAGATTAGGATTTTAAGTTTGATTTAGCTCAATTTTAGTCAAAATTGCGATCTTCACATCCGAAAATTTCTCTCTAATTCAATTTTTGATTTATCCACGAAATCAAGATCATTTTCGATGATTTTTTATTCTGTGGATTCGTTTTGAAGTTATCTTTCATGATATATCATTTTCCCCAATTTCTACCATCAATTTCCCGTCCGATTTGGTCAATTTCAAAGATTATATCAAGAAATTCCTTATTTCCCTATGGATTTGACCCTTATTTACCATTATACCCTTCAATTCGATACATTTTCATCAAATTGGTAAGTTTAGAATTATTTTTGACACGAGACCGTGTGAAATCGACGACCTCGTGGTCTCATCTCGTTAGAAAGCGCTGGAAGCGGCGTCGGGCTCGGAGTCGATGGTGATTACTGACTGGGCATGGGCACTCGTGAAGGCCGGGAAAGGAGCGGAAGCGCTAGATCTGGCATTGTTGAGGAATGAGGAAGGCAGGCCGCCTAACCCTGGGGATATTATGCAGAGGTTTCTCGTCGTGGGGATTCTCTGCGCGCACGTCATGGTCGCGCTCCGGCCGATGATCCGCGAGGCCTTGAGCGTGTTGGAAGGGGATGTTGATGTGCCACAGTTTCCGGATAGGCCTCTTCCCGTCGGGTATGGGTACCATCTCGCTACTGAGGCCAGCATTGAAGCGCATTTTACGATGGGAAGGCATGGTTGACTTCATGGTGGAGGATCTGGCGGAGAAGGACATGGCTCCATGGGTGGACTTCGAAGCTAAGTACTTTGAAACCGGTGTTGATGTGGAGGAGAAGATTCTCAGCTCCATTGTGGATGATGTCCTAGCTGTTTATCATCGTCACTTATAAAAAGCCAATATTTCCTTTAAGTGTTAACCATGGGAGAGAGACTAAGGAAAACGGAGAGAGAGAGAGGGAGCATATCCATGGGAGAGAGCCTTGAAGGATGTCCTTTTTCTCTGATTTCTAGTCATGTTGAAGAAGTCCGCCATCATCTAAAAAACCCTCCAATGATTTAATAATGCGAACTAGAGAGAAGATATGTGAAAGTCACCCGTTTTGCCGTTTTTCTTTTTGTATTGGAGAGTAGATCATCGTGGCCACCATATTTTTTAATCATGTGAGAAAAAAAGGAGATAGTGATAGAGAAATGGGTGAAAAAGTCAGCCTTTTTCCCTCGATTTCAGGTCGATACTCGGGAGAAGGAAGAACATGGGCGGCAAGCTTTCCCGGTCAATGAACTTCGGGAGAGAGAGGGAGGGAGGGAGGGAGGGAGGGAGAGAGAGAGGGCGGGGACAGAGAGGGAGGGAGGGAGGCCGGGAGAGAGAGGGAGGGAGGGAGAGAGACGGAGGGAGGGAGGGAGAGAGGCCGGGAGAGAGAGGGAGGGAGGGGAGAGAGAGAGGGCGGGAGAGAGAGAGAGAGAGAGAGAGAGAGAGAGAGGGGAGGGAGGGAGGGAGGGAGGGAGGGGGAGGGGCAGGACGCGGGAGCGAGTGAGGGAGGGAGGGAGGCCGGGAGAGAGAGGGAGGGAGGGAGGGCGGGAGAGAGAGGGAGGGAGGGAGAGAGACGGAGGGAGGGAGGCCGGGAGAGAGAGGGAGGGAGGGAGAGAGAGAGGGAGGCGGGAGAGGGAGGGAGGGAGGGAGGGAGGGAGAGAGATGGAGGGAGGGAAGCGGCTGACTTGGACACGACGCTGGCGCCAACTGGACTTAAGTTAAGTCCATGTCAGCGGCTGGGATAGATTGAGGAAAGAGAAAAAAGGTTGGGATAGATGGGGCGAAAAAAAAAGGTTGGGATAGATTAGGGAAAATTTTAAAAGGTTGGGATAGATGGGGCAAATAACCCTAAAATTTTACGAGAAGAAAGAAGAGAGACGGGAGCGCTATGAAGAAAGAAGAAAGAAAGAGGGTGGGGAGAGTTTGGAAATGATGAATTCGGAAGAGAGAGAGCGGGAGTGACGGAATCGACGAATTCGGAAAAGAGAGAGAGAGGGAACTAGTGTGAGAAGAGGGAAAGAGGAAATTAGAGAGAGAAGGAAGAAGAGAGAGAGTGCGTGCGGGGTATTCAGAGAAAAAAAGTGAGATCGCGAGAGAGATTAAGAGAGGAAATAGAAGAGAGAGAAAGGAGGATGCGACGGAAGAGAGGAAAATCGGAAAATTGAAGGAGAAACAGGAAATAGCAGAAGAGTGAGAGCGAGAGAATGAGGGAGAGAGCAAGAGAGGAACTGAAAAGAAAAAAAATTGGAAGAAAGAGGGAGAGAAGGACGATCGGAAGACGAATCAGAAGAGAGTAGTGAGAGACCAATCAAAAGAGCAAGATTGGGTGTGAGAGAGAGAGAAAAACTGAGGAAGAGAGAAGAAAGAAAAAAACGGGAAAGAGATCGACGGTGGATGAAGTAGAGAAATTTAGAAAGGGAGGAAGGGATAGTGCACGAGAGGCGCAAGAGAAATTAGGAGAGGAAATAGAAGAGAGAGAAAGGAAATTTTTGGGAGAGATAGAGAGAGTGATATTGCGCAGGCGCGTGAGAGGAAAATTTAGGGAGAGGAAGGATGATTGGAAGAAAGAAATTTGAGGGAGATAGAATCAGAATTCGAGAGCTAAAGGGAAAACGTCGAAGACAGAATACGGGGGAAAGAGAGAGAAGTTGCATGAGGAGTTCAGCAGCAACAGAAGAGGGGAAGATCACAAACTGTAGGGAGAGAGAGCCAAGAAATTATGGCGCAGAAGAAGGAAGAAGAGAGGTTGGACGGAAAGAAAAAAATGACAGCAAGGTTGAGAAAAGAAAATGTGAGAACATGGAAGAAGCTGGAGAGTGCGATAGAATTTTAGAGAGAGGAAGAAATTTTAAGAGAGGGATAAAAATGCCAAAGAAGGGTTGAATCGGTGGGAAGGACGCTACCCAAAAAGAGAATTACAAGAACCCTAAGAGAGAAAAGTACCAGCAAAAGAGGAAGAAGAAGAAGGAACAAAAGAAGAGGAAGAAAGAAGAACCCCACGAGAGAGCTTTTTCCCCCCTTTTATTCTCCCGAGTCTCCACTTCGGCTGGGCTCGCATTTCCTTTGAATGGGCCCACCCTTCTTGCTTTGGACAGCCCATTATGGCCTTTTAAACACTTCCATTGGAGGATCTTGCTATTCTTCCTCTTGTATAGTTCATGAAAATCAGAAAAACAAAAGTCATGTAAAATAAATTCCTCTCAAAACACTAATATTCTACAAACTTCAAGTTATGAGATAGTAGAGAAGATGCTGTGTTCAAGAGTTCAATAGAGTTAAATAAGAGTAATTTTATGGGAGCTTATAATTACATTTTATGTTCTTATCAATTATCACCAAGCATTAATCTTAAAGCCCTTCACTTGCAACAAGATACATCGCATCATGAGAGTCATTGTGCATATCGGAGCACATATCTAGAAGCTTCTAGAGCTCCCACTACCTATCTCTACTCTTCTTTTATAATTATGAGAAACATTATTCATAGTGCCATAGATATGCCTAGATCTGATGATTGGTGCAAGATCAACCCAACCCTAATTCTTCCTGCCTTCTTTTTAGGGGTGATGGGCCCAAATCTCAATCGATGGACCCCAGCAATGAGAAATTTGATGGCCAATAATGTCCACACGGCTTGTAAGCTTCCTCTCACAACATTGGAAAATTATTTTTTCATAAAATTTTTTTGAAGCTGCTCCAATCATAAAGAAGAGGCTACCTCTCGATCCAAATGATAACTTTATGTTCTTTGTGAATTTTTTAATTCACTTATCCATGATTTTTTTAAGTATGCAGTTTTATGGCTCATTCTTAGCTTAAACTCGAGTTTTTTATATATATTTTGGATGAATACACTAAATTAGGCATTAATTGGGCCATTCCTGGTACATGTTGGTCGTTGGAGGGTTAATAAGTCAAATCAATCTTTAAAGAGGTTGATTTTTACCTTTTTCATCTTCTTTCTTTGGCTTCAAATTTTCTCTATCAAACTAATCTCTTTGATATATCATGCATTTTTAATATGATTTAAAAGAAATTTGGAGTGTTAAAATTTCTCATCTAATTTATAGATTTTAAATCAACATTTCTTAATATTCTTACCACATTTTTCATCAAACTTTGCAAAATTTGGTCGAGTTCCATTGGTCATCGTGTATTTTCAATTATTTTAAGTCTCTCGTCAATATATGTATTTTTTGTTTGTTTTATATCTCCAATTATATATCTATAATAATAGAATTCTTGATCTATAAAAATTCATATAATCAACTTTGTTGGTACTCCCACAAATATCTCGTTCTCCCTTGTTTCCCAATTCTATCAAATCTCTCCTCTCTATTTCATTTTATTTCTAGATTGCACACACACTCTCTCTCTCTCTCCATGTTCTTTCCATATCACTTCTTTCAATTTAGTGTCCATGAAATGTCTCTTATGGACATTGAAATATATCCATGAAATCATTCATTTAAGCTCACTAGTGATGTCATATGGATTCTTTTTGTGGAGTTAGAGAACTAAATAAGGGAGTACTAGTTTGTATAGTCTACACAAAATCTTTGAATTGAGTGATCAATCTTGATGTGTGCAACGAACGTTTACTCATCTGCATGAAATAGTTCATTAAGAAATCATTTATTCATTAAAATTGATTATTTTTGTCCTCTAGATCAGTTAGAGAAATGGATATTGAAGCACTTGTCTCTATAGTCTACCCACAAGAAAAAAATTGGGTCCTAGCATTTGAAACCAACAAATTGTTCATGGAATGAGGTAAGACATGTGCACGTTTATTTATAGGATGGGGCCCTCTAATCGACAGAGACAAGAGAGATGAAGTAGAGTAAAGCCCATTAGGTGCTAAATTCTACTCTCACTTATAAAACTTATTAAGGCTCTAAAAGCAATTATTTCATCTGAGAATGTTGATTATAAAGATAAGATGTCTAATATAGAGGAAATAATATCTTAAATTTTTTTCCCTTCCAAGAGGAAAACTAGGATGCATAGTTTGATTTTATAATGTTGTGTAAAACAAATATTTCTAATATACTCATATTTATATGCTCATATTTATACTCATATGGATGGCATCCATGATTTTCTAATACTAATTGATGGTGGACTTTTCACAAAAACATATATTATATGCATGAGCACTATGTTGTAAATTTCTAGACTGAGGATGATGACACACATGGTTAAAAAAAAAGAGTTTCTATAAGATCTTTAACCCAATTTAAAAACATCGCTCTTGACGATTTTGCATACTTTTGGGCGGAGAATGATGATCTAATCTGGTCATGGGGATCATGATTTATTTTAAGTTGATCAATCCTTTGGATCGACTCATTGAGTAAGATCTAAAATTGGATTAAGGGGTGTTGATCACTTCCCTAGACTCGTATAGACAATTGAATAGATCCACTCGAGCTGTCACTTGGGTAAGATTTGATCTGATCTGATCTGAAGTGATTGTCGATCAAGTAAGTGATTGTCGATCTGTTCTAAAAATTTGGCATAAAATTAAAATTACATATGCAAAAAAGATCGAAGTCTTAAAATTTATATAAAAAAAACACCCTTGATCTCATCTACGATTAAATCGGCAATCAGATCAAGAGTTTAAATGCGAGATTGCTGATCGTGGTCTCATTGGATTGTTGCTTCGATCAATATCTAAACCTCTATCACCTACCATGGCGGCCCACGCAGGCAGATGGAAGGATTTAATTGTTTCGATCCAATCTGAGCTCCCCGGTCCCAAAGATTGCCGTCCCTGAGTAGGTTGGGCATTTAATACTGCACCTGGTCGGCATCATCGACACGAAGGATCTCAAACAGTGCACAGAAAACTTCGTTTTTTTACATTGCCCGATGGGTGATAAGATCGACTGTTGTTTTCTTCTTGTGATTCGTTTTTTTCCTCCTCTTCTTGTTGTTTTCTTTCTTCCGTTCTCTTTCCCGCGATCTCTCTTTCTTTTCATGGTCTTTCTAAATCTAGTCCTGCCCCCTCTCTTTTTTCTTTTCATGATCTTTCTCTCCCTAGTCCTGCCCTCTCTCTCCCTCCATTTTATTCATCCTCCTGCACGGTCAAACCTCATTGTTCATCTTCAAGAGGTTTAAATTTTTTAAATTTCCCGTCTTCACTTAAACACTTAATCTTCACAGAGCTTTCTCCTCTCTTAATGGAGCGATCGAAGCGGCCGTCAGGAGCGTTCCTTCTTGACATAGATGGCATTTCTCAGACGTCCCCCATCTCGCTCACGGTCAAAGATAGCGGCGTCATTCAGGTCGCCAAGCCAATCGCGGGCCTTGAATAAACAACTTCTCGCGTTATTACGAGCCTTGAAATCGGCGCGTTAAAATAATAAAATATTTCTCGCTCACATCTCAATGCCGAGGTCACATTCAAGTAACGGGTCTCGTGCATGATGCATCCACGAAGCATCAGTGACGACGAATAGCGAAAAAAACTATCAACGAGCAGAAAAATTCTTCAAATTTCGTCTCTGTATCGTCTATTGGATAGAATAACTCTTGACTTCCTCGTTCAAGGAATATGTTATCGTTGTTAGAATTAAAGCTGCCAGAGAGTCAGAGAAGATAGTCAATGAACAAATACTTGAATCTATTCACAAGAAAAAATTGCCGAGTCTCGTGCGGCATACATACATAATTGTACAAAAGAATCAATCAACGACTATCAACAGCGAAGAAAACGAGATCCGTTCCCAAATCACCGAGGCAGCCAGTTCTCCTTCCATCTCAGATTGGAATTATCCTCCTCCATCTTCTTCTTCACGATATGCTGATACGCACGGGTCAGTCGCTTAAGAAACCTATTCAGATCAACCTCCACCGTCTGTCCTCCGAGATAAACGTTCTTGGTCACCTCCCACCCTCTCTTGTTCACCTCGTCAGGGTTTCTCAGCACCGGGTCGTCGCTCTTGTAAAGCTTTGAAAGAGAACTCTCAGAGGGCTTGATCTTGTAGGGTATATACTTTAACCCCAATTTCTTCGCCGGCGAACCATAGTAAGACTCTGCCGCCCAATCTGTCCCCAGAGGGATTATCTGAATGAAACACCGATCCTGGCCTCATGAACAGAAGATGGGTCATGGCTGCTCCATGAACTCCTATCATGGCGTCGGAAGAGTTCAAATCTCTGTACATTTTCGCCATCTCAGTCGTTCTATCAGGCCTTACAACTTTCACCCGGAAACCTATCTCCTCACAAAGACCCACCAGCGCTTCCTCGTTATCCATCCCTCTTGAACCATTCCTCGAGATAATCACCAGCTCAGGAGAAGAAGTAGGCATCATCACTGCAGCATCGGCCCTCTTCACCGGTACTTTTGCTTCTTTATTCTCGAGTTCTAAGACTCTGGGGCGGTAGGCGACTTCAAGAAGATTTCGAAAGTCGAAAATGGTGATGTTCGGAGACGGGTCGACGGAGAGCTCGCCATGGATACGAAGTCCAACAGTTACTTCCGGAAAGCAGTGGGTGCGATTGTCGCTAGAGAAGTCGATAGGAGGATAGTCCGATAATAATGGGAGAATATCCTTGTATTTCGTTATCCACCAGCTGTGGTATTCTAGAATAACGAATACCACGCGACGATTGTATCCTCTAGAAGTGATGTAGAGGGGGATCAACCCGTCGTTGAATTCATGGTAGACGTTGCCGGTGTAGCCGCCGGTGGAAAAGACAACTGCGGGGACGTCGTGGATGACGTCGCAGGCGGCGGAGTCGCTGGAGGCATTTAGGGTTACGAGATTAAGTTCGTCGATGGTGTTCATGACGTTGCTCTCCCATTTTCTGGTGTACGGGCGGATTTTCTCGGGTGGGGAGAGAGAAGAGGCGCCGTGGAGGAAGACGGAGGAGAGAGAAGGGACGACGCGGACGTTTCCGCGGAGGACGCAGATATCTGAGCGATTGTGGGTTCGATCGCAGCAGATGGAGTTATCTGGAACGTGAGAGCATCCGAGAGGCGCAGCCTTTGCAGGTTTCTCAAGAAGCCGCTCTTCCTTTGACTCAAAAGAACCTGGAAAGGAAGGGTTTAGAGAGGGACTAATAGAAGGGTTTAGAGAGAAGAACTTACAGATGACGGGTTTGGAAGAGGCGGGGATGAAGAGCAGCGAGCCGAGGAAGAAGCTGAAGAAGACGAGGAAGAAAGATGAAGAAGAAGAGAAGGGCGAGGTGGTGGTGTCTTCCCTTCTCTATTTGACCCTTCTTCGTCGCACTTCTGATGATGAGTCACCATTTTTTCTCGCTACTAAAGTCACGAATATCTAATCGACCTTCGATTGGCAAGTTATGTAGGAGCAAGCCACCCTCGTTCTAGAGAGAGAAAGTAGAATGCCGTGTGCGGTGGGAAGTGGTGGGTCAGCGGAACACGGCAACAAGCTAACGGGAGGAAAGGATGTCCGCTGAGCTGGCGACGGCTGCACGAGACTCCAGAGACCAGCTGGCCGCTGAGCGCGTTCAGAGTTTCACCGGATAGTCTTCGGTAGTCTGCGTCACATCGTCTAACCTTCCACGGTTGAAAAAATCTTTTTTTACTGTAAATGAAATTCAAAATCCAAAAGCAGAAAGAGTGCTAGCTGGAGTGCACGAGATCCAGACTCTAAAAGTACGGCTTTTCCTGATGAGCTAGTTGGAGCGAACAGAGAAACAGGGCAGGGGTTTCTCGTGCCGATCTCTCATCTGCTGGAGTAATGGCGCATAAACTGCCGTCTCCCCGCAGGAGCATTGCCGATCTTCGTGATGAACAGGCGGAATGCCAACGTGACCGAAGCAGAGGTCATCAAGTTTCATTTAAAATCCTGTCGCTTCTGAGGGAAGCATTGATGGGTTTAAAAGATGAAGTCAGTAAGCTTTCATTGGCGGATTTCGGCGATCGAGGCGACGATCCACAGCAAAATAACATTAAAAGATCCTAAAAAGTCTAATAAATCGGATAAAAATTGATTACGAGAAGGTGACAGAGAGCGGACTATTCGCCCGTTCGTCTGACGGCTGATATTTGGCCTAACGCGGTTTGGATTCGACAGTTTAATCTTCCCGTCGATTGAAGTGCTAATATTTTTTGCATATTCTTCGGTATTAGGGCTTTTTTTCATACTTTTCCGCAGTTCCAGTTGAACAGAAGAAAACCAGGTCAAGATAGGATCAAAATCACTGAAAAGGCCTCGTCCTTCTAAGTTTTAATTTCCGAAGCTCGACTACAGGCGTGCAAAGAGTCTATCCAGACCGGCGGTTCTTCCATTTGACTCTTTCTGGGGTAGATTTTCTCTGACTTTCGCTCTCTTCGCCTTTCCCTCTCTACTTTCATAGCCGCAGACGCTTCTCCAAAGTCAAATCTGATGGTCTCCGGAGCTCGGAATCGGTCTTCTGCTTGTGCAAGTCATGGAATTTTTGTCGCTTCCGACAAAAGCTGAGGATTGGGCGTAAGAATGATGACAGCGACTGCGAGAAACACGGAAAAAGACCGGAGCTATTGACATTGAGAGAGAAATGGGGGCATCACGTTCCTTACTTTCTCGAGTTCAAAAGCTCTCTTGAAGGGCGAGAATAAAGAAGAGAGAGCTATGAAAAATTTTCAAACTGTATTATTTACATGGTCAAAATAATCGAAGGAAGTCGCAGACCTATACCATCTACCAGGGAAATGGCTGATCGTCGTGATCATGATCTATCCTTTATTGATAGATTCAGGAGATCGATCGATCAAAGACGATTCTAAGAAGAGAACGGTGATTCGATTTCATCGAAGGGGATTCTGATCACTTTTATGTTGATCGATCCTCTCAACTCGGTCGATTGGATAGGATTGAGATCGGATCGAGGAATGTCGACCTGATTGTCGATCAGATCAACGAATCTCTGAGCCGTTGCTGTTCTCATCAACTTCACGTCAGATCTGAATAGAATCTCTTTAAGAGTAATTTAAAAAAGGCAGGATAGAATTCAAAGACGAAGAAACGAGCCGTCTACTCAGAAACCAGCTGTCTGCTGACAGCCCTCGGAGTTCCGAGGATGGTCAAGCTTGCGTCACATCGCAGAAGCTTCCGCAACAAGAAATATCATTTTAAACTCTGAAGGAAAGCCTGTCTAAACCGCGCCGCCCCCTCAAAATCCGCAGCGTGCTGCTGGTGGCCACGCGTTGCGACGTGAAGGGATGCAACTGGGTGAAGATTTGAAATGAGAGGAGAATGATTGGATAATTAGCTGAAATAAATCAACTTTAAAATACCTTTGCCGGGATTCCTTAACCTAGAATCTTAATTTAAAATGGAAATAAAGACTTTTCCCTGCCCTCGGTCGCCCTGCCCTGCCCACGGAGAAAACGAAGAAATTTGAGGCCTAGGTTAGGTCGTAGCTCCGGCCAGTCACTGCTCCAAATTCACGCCTGCCCATGCAAGGAAAGGAGAGACACAGCTCTGCCTACCTTTTATAAAATGGACAGATAAAAATGGCACAACCTTTAGGGTAATTATCAGATACTGGCACGACCTTTTTCGGTGGCTCAGTGGCACCACCTCGGTATTCGCTGGACGAGGCTCGAGCTTCTTGGGACGGTTACACAGCGCGGAGTACCTCTCGTCATTTACCTCCCCGGCAATCATCTTCGATGCTTTCCGTAGGGGAGCAAATTCTTCGTCGACCCGACGCGCAAATTCCCGTCGACGAGCACTCTATTCCGGCCGGCACTGCTCAGACCAGAGCATACTACTCGGAGACACAACCGCAGCGCCGGCGCAGGAGCTTCGATCGATCGAGCTCTGCCCGGCGTTCCTCCGTCGACGGCGACGACGATAACGATCTCCCGCTGAAACCTCCGTCCATCTCCCGGATTTCGCCTGCCCTCCACGAGTACTTCCATCAAGTTCGGAGCGTGGAGCGAGAAGAATTCACTATTTGCAACAGGGGGAAGCAAGAGAAATCTAGATTGTGGAGCAAGGGCTGGAGTTTACGGGGTCTCATTCAGCCAAAGTGCGAGCCTGAGAGACCATTCCCGGGGGAATTTCCGGAGAAGAAGCGAGAGAGTGTCCACCGGAGCAGTACCAGCAGCGACGTGGGCTCAAGATGCTCGACGGATTGCCGCAAAGACAAGGAGAGGAAGAGAGCCCCCGCGATTACTCATTCTTTGGCTAACGACCTTCTCGAACTATACTGAACGGGGAATTCCCGTTGACCTTCCTTCCCCTCATTCCTCTCTGCTACCAGTACATTCTGCTGATTTCTCAAGAAACGAGCTTTTTGACATAACAGCGGGAAATACAATCTCACAGCGGCGAGAAATTATCCTCTTCGGAATGTAGTGGCAGAAATGGGTGAATGCTCAGGCGGTGGCGCCGACGGCTGTCTCGGCCTTGAGCCTGGAGGAGCCGTAGAGGGTCTCCTCAAAGCGGATGATCTCGTTCTTTGAGCCGTAGGCGACCTGGGTCCTCTCGTCCAGAGTAGTGATCTCCTTGTCGAGAACGGACTGCTTCCCGTCGCTGCTATGTCCTCCCGCTTGCTCTATCAGCAGTCCCAGCGGCGCTACCTCGAACAGCAGCCTCAGCTTCCCCTTGGATGTCGGCGACGTCACGTTCGTGAAGATTCCCTTCTCCTTCACTATGATCTGCATCAACCGGAAAGATAATTTCAGTCTTTTTCATCTCCTAGAGAGATTGGGGGAAATAGAGAGGACCTGGTTGACGTCGGGGATCATGCCGCCAGTGTAGCGGAGAGTGTACTTCTCTCTGACGTAGTAGTCGATCAGCTGCGAGGTTCAACCCGATTTCGGGTTAGTCAACAAATACACGTCAATTGAGGATGAGCGTGTCGGTTCGAACCTTGGCATACTCGGGGTTGTCCGCGGTGGCCCTGAGATTCCCGGGGGAGAAGATCTTCCCCTCGCCGATCGATGTCATGTCCTTGACGTGCTGCCACTTTCCTGCACTCTGACATCATCCTCAAATCAAGAGAGAGAGAGGGAGAGGTAGCTTGAGAGAGAGAGAGACCGTCATCTAAGAGAAGGAATTCGTGGGTGCCGGGAAGATCCTTGAGAGCGAGGATGTAGGTGGTTCGGGGGCCGTAGATGCCCATGGCAGCGGCGACTTGGTCTCGACCTTTGACGCCGGTGAGGGCTTTGCCGGGCCAGACGCCGAAGATTGTGCCCACTGTGAAGTTGGTGTCCACGATGCTCGACCCGTCTAGTGGATCGAACGCCACGCTGAATCGCCCTGCAATCCATACATCGATTTTCGTTAGTCTCAAAAATGAGAAATAGGAAGAGAGAGAAATATGATCAACCCTCTGCCGGTCCGTCCATGTTCTGGAGCTTGGGCTCCTCCTTGGAACAGGCGTAATGGCAGAAATGAGAGTAGCGGAGGGCCTGCGGAGGCGAGAAACAAGGGTCGAGTTCGAGACTTAGTAAAAGCAAGATAGCGAAGAGAAAGAAGATGATTGTGTTCTATCAGTACTTCGAAGAGGAGTTTGTCCGCCAGGAGATCGACGGCGAGCTGCTCGTCGCCGAAGGAGTTCACGCAAGCAGTTCCACTGCAGGAAGCCGTCCTGACCTTGAAGGAGATGGTCCGAAGAGCCTACCCCATGCACACCAGAAGCCTGATCAGCCCCTTGTAGGGGGTCGCCTTTGACAAGAATTCTTCCTGCAGATTTCTACCCCGTTTGAATATTCTTCGAACGAGCCTATCTCCTGTCTCTCTCTCTCTCTCTCTTGGGACAGGGAAGAACTTACCAGGCTGTCACCGAGCTCGCATTTCGTGACTGGGGAAGTTGCGTCGGCGGCCTTCGCGGTCCTCGCCGATGATCTAGAGAAAGAGTTCACCCTGAGCGACTCCCCGAAGAGCGAGCTCGACCTGAGGCACTGCACTCGCGATCGATCATAGGAAAACAATCAATTCCGATCCCAAATCGAGCGCCGGTTGGTTCTTTCATTCTACGATTCATCCTTATCACTATTCAAGCAAGGAAGAACATCGATGAATTTTGTTCCCACACTAACCAGCGCGCCATTCAACCGGAGCGGAAGGACGTTGCGTGGGGCGGAGGCGCGGCGGGAGGAGATTCCTCTGGGAAGCACGCCTCTCGCGTAGCTCGCCACACCGGTCTCCATTCAACGATCTCCGTCGTCAACATCGCCATGACAAGAAGAGAGAGGAATATAATGAAGAGAGAGAGAGAATAAGAGGAACATGTGGCAGCTAGGTGGGGGAGGGAAGAATAAAAAATGCCACCTCAGCGAGAATGCTGAGGTGGTGCCAGTATCTGAGCCACCGAAAAAGGTGGTGCCAGTATTTGAGAGTGAAAAAAGGTCGTGCCAGTATCTGATAATTACCCTAAAGGTCGTGCCACTATATGATGTTAACCCAAAAAAGAAATTCTAATGTACCAAGTTCATAGATATTCATGAAATGTCCAAATTTCTTCCGCGCAAAATCTGAATTTAAATGGGAAATTCAAATGCTAAGTGATCAGATCTTATCGAAGTGATTGAACGCCTTGATCGAATCAGCAACCGTTCACTGATTTGATAGATAAACAGATTGAGGGATTATTTTTCTCAATCGTTTCAAAATATAATCTTTCCAATTTTAATTTTTTGTCAATTTCGAGGGGAGATCATTAATCAGATACGCCGTCACTGATAGATCAATTAATCCTCTCAATGATCTTCAACGAGATCACATTCAAGCACATCAAATCGACGGAGCGATTGATGCCCATAGACCAGATCTAGATAATCATCCGTTCATCGATCGAATCCCTCAAGAAATCCAGGATCAATTGTGATCATGGCTGCCATGATTAAGGCAGCGTGGCGGCGAAGACAAAGCCAGACTGATCAAGGATTGCCGACTCGATCAAAAATCACCATTAATCAAATTTAATTGATCAAATTTAATTGATTTTGACAAAATTACACATATGAACCCTTGATCTTGTATAAAATTGCGAGTTTTAACCAACATTCTGATTGGCGATCAGATCGGTTATCAATAAGGGAGAGATTGCTGACTTGATCATTCCCTAAATCGATCATTTAGCTGTGATCGCTGATCGATTGAAGCTTACTTTATCTTATCGTTGATCGGTTAGTCTCATTCAATCGTGATGACGGGATCATAAAACGGTAGCCTGTGAATAGATAAAGGACTTGGCTATCGGGGCAACCGGGTTGCCCCGAAGGAATCTTTGGCAACCCAATTAAACGGGGGAAAATTTTCCCGCCTCGGCTTTCTCTCTCCCATCGAGAGAGAGGTTTTCGGGCTCCCTCTCTCTCTCTCTCTCTTCCATCGCCCAGCGCGGCCGACGCCACCGCCGCCTCCGCATCGGGCCACTGCCTCCCGCCGAGGCCACCGCCCCCGCCGTCTCCTGCCGCCAACGCTGGCTGCGCCTCCGCCTCCTGCTACTGCTGGCTCCACCTCTTCGGGCTCTCTCTCTCTCTTCCGTTGTCCGGCCCGGACCTCTGCCTCCCGCCTCCCGCCAAGGTCATTGCCCCTCTGAGGCCACCACCGCCTCCGCCTCGCACCTCTGCCTCCCGCCAAGGTCATTGCCCCCGCCGCCTCCCGCCATCACTGCCGGCTGCGCCTCTGCCTCCCGCCACCCCCGGCGCTGCCTCTTTGGGTTCTCTCTCTCTTCTATCGCCCAGCCCGGTCGAGGCCACCGCCTCCCGCCACTGCTAGCTCCGCATCTTCAGGCTCTCTCTCTCTCTCTCTGTCTCTCTCTTCCATCGTCCAGTCCCCTGAAGGAGTCAGAAGTAATGCTGGACGCACACGTCCATGCGGCGCTCATCGTCGGCCTCCCATTTTCTGGTGTCGGAGGGTACGACTTCCGGTCATCAAACATAACACAAAATATCAGTCAGCTTGGAGCTACGATGCTGAGACACCGCCTTACGCCGCCACCCGACGAAGTGCACAGCCTCCGTCGCAGGCTCTCTGGTGCCTTTCTTGCCTGCATCAAGCTCCAGGCAGTTGTCCCCTGCCGAGAACTTCTCTCGCAGGTGTACCGCCGGTATTCCTTCTCGGACGACAACGAGGAGGCGATCTCTCTCTCCTCGAGTACTGGTTTCGGCTGATTCTCTGTGAATCTTGTTCTTCGTTCTGTTGTTTTTTTATATTCTGGCCATGTTGGTATGATTTTTTAAAAATTCTCCACCAGGTTCCCATGCTATTAGGCGAGGTGAGAACCTGGCATTGGGATTTTGAAATGCTAAATAATTAAGCGAAATTTATGACCGAGGTTCCCAGTTTTTGAGAGCATAACGATGAAGTTCGCAGCGTGGCTTCCATTTTGTAAGTGCAAAATAACATCCCCCCATTGACGTTTGGTACTTATGTTAATGATAAGGAGTAGAAAAATTCCCGGTGCTTGATAAGGAGAAAGAATGCAGAAAACCATGCAGTTGACTTTTGATCAAGATTCAGAAGGATAATATGGCTTGAAAACTTTTCCCCTAGTCTCCGCATATCATCTCTGGGAGTGCCACTGGTCGGGTTCCCTCTCACTGGCGAAAGGGCTACCGGTTTCTCCCAAGTCTGTCTTGATCAGGAGATATCCAAGGAACTTTCGAAGAACCTGATCGATCGATTCCAAAGGATGCTAAACGTGTGGTTAATTAGGGACAAACCATGGAGAAGTTGAAGAGGGTGGACTCTGAGAGAACGCACAGAATCTTCAGTCGATGACTACAGAATCTACAGTCGGATCTAATCCCCCGCATTCCTCGAAATCATGTCTCAGATCCAGTCGACCCTCTACAAACTTGAAATTGACAGTAGCGTTTTTCAACGATACCGCTTTTTATGCACAACGGATAGGAAAAGAATGGAAAAAAATTCTTCGTAAATCACGTATGCAGAGAGATTTCTAGGAATTTATTATCGAATAATGGAAATTTATTCAGTTGGTCAGCTGAAATATATGGGTCTATCCTTTAACCCATATGTTTCACATTTTTTGACTTTTTTTTGTCAAAGTTGAAAAGAGAAGGACAAATTTGCTGTTGAAATCTCATCTCTTTGGAGAACACGAGATGAAAAGGCTGCCAATGACTTCTGAAGCAGATTTCAAGTGCCGACGGGAAGATTCCAAATCTCTTGGAAGAATGATCCTGAAAAATTGTTCTTCCCAAGTCTAGATTTTTAACCAAACAATGCAAAATTTGCAGCCACGTCCAAATATTTTGGAAGAGTGACGATAAAATCTACAATTCAGGTGTGCTCTTGGATTTTTCAAGGTTCTTTTGAAATCCAGCTCCTATGAATCAAACTTGAATTTCGCGGTCTGGTTCCATGATTTTGTAAATGAAAATTCTTCGCTGTTCAACATGCTCATAATCCAAAACCTGATTTTTTGAAGGAATTTCTCGAGAACTTGGACATATTGATATTAGGGTGGGATACCCAAATTTCTCTGATGAATGGGATCATCCATCTCTCTTTGACGAATTTCTCTGATGAATGGGGAGGTGGTGAAGGCGAAGGCGCTGGCAGAGGCGGTGGCGGAGGCGAAGGTGGAGGAGGTGGCAGAGGCGGAGGAGGTGGCGGAGGCGGAGGTGGAGGCTGAGGCGAAGGCGGAGGCTGAGGCGAAGGCGAAGGAGGTGGCAAAGGCCACTTCTTCTACTTCCCCGGAGGTGGGGGCGGAAGCGGGAACCGGGAGGGGGAGTCCCCTGAGGTGGCGGTGCGGGGGCTGCGCCAAAGCCTCAATTTCTTTTTTTCTTCTTTATTTAGTGTTTGGATGGCCGATAGCTTATACACCGGTTGCCCCAGATTCCTTCGGGGCAACCGGTTGCCCCCGTAGCAGAGTCCATAGATAAATTCTTATTTTTAGGGTTTTTATCCAAATCTAACCCCAACTCTCAGATTTTATCCAAATCTAGCACGAACTCTCGTATTCTCCAAATCTAGCACCAACTCTCAGTTTTTTATCCAAATCTAGCACAGCCACTATTGTTGACTCTTCCCGATCCAGTTGGCAGCCAAGTAAGCCAAGCGAGATCCACGTAGCAGCCACATCATAGAAAAATAAATCGACAGAGAGAGAGAAATAGAGAGAGAGGCGGGAGAGAAAGAGAGGGAGGGCGATAGAGAGAGAGAGAGGGAGGCCGGGAGAGGGAGAGGGGAGGGAGGGCGAGGAGAGCAGGAGAGAGAGAGGGAGGGAGGGAGAGCGGGAGAGAGAGGAGAGCGGGAGAGGAAGGGAGGGAGGGAGAGCGGGAGAGCGGGAGAGAGAGAGGGAGGGAGGGAGAGCTGGAGAGAGAGGGAGAGAGGGGAGAGCGGGGAGAGAGGAGGGAGGGAGGAGGTCGGGAGAGGGAGGAAGGGAGGGAGGTCGGGAGGGGGAGGGAGGGAGGGAGAGGGAGGGAGGGAGGGAGGGAGAGCGTGAGAGAGATAGGGAGGGAGGGAGAGCTGGGAGAGAGAGAGAGAGGGAGTTCAGAGAGCGGGAGAGCGGGAGCAGAGGGAGGGAGGGAGGGGAGGAGCTGGATGGAGAGCTGGGAGAGAGGGAGAGACCTCCTTCCCTCCCTCTCTCCCTTCCTCCCTCTCCCGACCTCCTTCCCTCCCTCTCTCTCCCGCTCTCCCGACCTCCCTCTCTCTCCCTCTCTCCAGCTCTCCCTCCCTCCCTCCCTATCTCTCTCCCGCTCTCCCTCCTCCCTCTCCCGCTCTCCCGAACTCCCTCCCTTCCTCTCCCGACCTCCGTCTCTCCCTTTCTCTCTTGCTCTCCCTCCCTCCCTCTCTCTCTCCCGCTCTCCCTCTCTCCCACTCTCCCGAATTCCCTCTCTCCCTCTCTCTCCAGCTCTCCCCCCCCCCCTATCTCTCTCCCGCTCTCCCTCCCTCCCTCTCTCTCCCGCTCTCCCTCTCTCTCCCGCTCTTTCGAACTCCCTCTCTCTCCAGCTCTCCCTCCCTCCCTCTCTCTCTCGCTCTCCCTCCCTCCCTCCCTCCCTCCCGACCTCCTTCCCTCCCTCTCTCGCTGACCTCTTGATGAACTAAAACTTGGTTGATTAAATCGTTGTTGTGTGTTCTAATTCATTCAATACATTTATAATTCCTCACTTAGAACAGTAGTAAGCAAGGGTCGATCTTCAGGGAATCTAGGTAATGAGGGTTGAGACGAAAGTAAAAGAAGGGGTGAATTCCTATAGTGGAGGATATTTAGAAGTTAGAAGGAGAATTAAATAGAGGTAATGGATGTAATTGGTGAGATTATATCTCTGTAGTACTAATTAGAGGAAAAGAGAGTAGAATTGGAAGGGTAGAGATCGATTGAAGGTGAGAAAAGAGAAGTGAAGGGGAGATGAAAGAGGGGAAATCGTATGGAGATAGATGATATGGTTTGGTATGATTTATGAAGCAAATGCAATAACCTACAATTAAAATAGAAGAAAAGGTCCTACATTATCCATGGAAAAGGCTTACAAGAGAATCCCTCCTCAGAATCTTCCCACAAACCCCGTGTTGATGCCAATCCTAGGCCGGGTGGTGCTTGATTCGCTACGACGACGATCTCCTCTTGATCTCCTTCTCCAGAACAAACTCAAGCATCCGATGATGCTTAGCTTGGGCCTAAGATTCTCCCCCTTTCTTGCTAGTGACCTGGTGTCAAGAGAGAGCCAAAAGACAAGAGAATTCGGAGTGGAGGAGAAGCACTTTTAGGAGTTAGGGCTTCCTTTCAATCCGACGATTGAGATTGATTTTCGGGAACTTCAGGAATCAGATGGAGATCTCAACCGTACAGATGGAAGAGCACGTCTTCAAAATTTCAGCCCAATCGGACGGTCGGATTAGAAGATATAAACATTTCTTCCCCGATCATTTCTGTCCGTTGATTTGGTGATCTCTTGCGTCAGCAGCCCTAATCAGTGAGCCTCCGTGATTGCGCCACGTCGTCATCATGCCGGCCGTCAGATTTCCGCCACGTCACCTGAAAGGTAAGTAATTTAAAATAAATCACAAAAAAGGTAAGTGGCGGAATCTGCGGCGATTCACTTTTCGCCGCAGATTCCTCACTTAGCGCGAATAAGAGAGCGCCATGTCGCCTCTCTTATTTTGCGCTTGCGCAGAAAAATAGCGGCGCGCCCGCCTCGCAGTAAGCGAAAAGTTAGTATTATTTTAATAAAACGAAAGTCAGACGAGATGAATTTGACCAACTAAGAGGAAAAACGACAAAAACGAGCTAACAAAATGACAAAATGCACGCCACGTCACCTGCAAGTTAGAAAGCTAAAACAGCGGAGCGGCGACTCGACAAAACGACAAAAGAAAAACACAGAAAACGACGGAATACGATAGCATAAAACGACAAAGCGAAATAACAAAACGACGAGAAACGCGAACCCGGAAAAAGACAAAACGGAATCGCCACGTTCTGATGAAATAGAATATAATTTAATATAAGCTTCGATTCTACAAAACGACAAAAACGAACGATCTCCAGCGAATAAGACCGCGACACGTCAGGATTCTCATATTCCACTCTCGGTCAACTCTTGCGGCGAGGATTCCACGTCATATGCACGGTGAGTAAACGACAAAAGAACTAAATAGTAAAATAATATTAAAGTAATATTATAACTAATTAACCGTTGCATCCAGATCGCGACACGTGTCGCGATCTGGTGGCGCCTATCTGGCTTACCTTTCAAAACCAAAATTTGTAGATATGCCCCTGACTACAATAATTATGCAAGAATCATTAGATTAATTGGAAATAAGCCATGAAAATTCATTTAAATCACTTATAAATCCAAACAAAAAATATATTTTGCTATAAAAATTCATTTCATTGCTCATTTATAATCTAAGAGAGATATTCAAATATTATAAAGTTCAAGAAATACCATAAAATCATAATAAAGCCAAATTAAGCAATTTTAATTATAATAACACATAAATATATTCATTTTAAGCCCAATGTATATGAAAAATTCATAATTAAAGGTAGTAAATTTATGTGTTATCAACCTCCCGCTCTCCCTCTCTCTCCAGCTCTCCCTCCCTCCCTCTCTCTCTCCCGCTCTCCCGCTCTCCCTCCCTCCCTCCCTCTCCCGCTCTCCCGACCTCCCTCTCTCTCTCCCGCTCTCCTCGCCCTCCCTCCCCTCTCCCTCTCCCGGCCTCCCTCTCTCTCTCTATCGCCCTCCCTCTCTTTCTCTCCCGCCTCTCTCACTCTATTTCTCTCTCTCTCTGTCGATTTATTTTTCTATGACGTTGCTGCTATGTGGATGTCGCTTGGCTTACTTGGCTGCCAACTGGATTGGGAAGAGTCAACAATAGCGGCTGTGCTAGATTTGGATAAAAAATTGAGAGTTGGTGCTAGATTTGGAGAATAGGAGAGTTCGTGCTAGATTTGGATAAAATCTGAGATTTGGGGCTAGATTTGGATAATAACCCTTATTTTTAACATCAATGAAAGAAAGAAAGAAAGAAAGAAAGAATAAGGATAAATAAACTCCTTTAATCGCTCGATTATGTTGATTAAATCGACCTTCTGTGTTTTGGGTAATTAAGAATTCTCCGTCAATGTGCAAAACGATCAATATCGATTTGTCACGAACCCTAAGTGCCATCGAGAGGGAGGAAAAAAGGATTTTCAGAAGTTTGATCCGTCGAGTAACATTCAACGGCGATTACATCTCCGACAGTAAAGAACGATCCATCGGCTGATTTTCTTTAACTGTCTTGTTTAACTGCCAGCCAGATGAATTTCTTTAACGACTTCCGCGGCTCAAACTCGAACAAATTAATCCAGCGAAGAGGAACAGATTGCGGAAAACGGCGACTGAGAAAGACTTCAACGTCTACCGGAACCATGACGATTGTGTACTTGGAATGAGTCTTTATCCAGCGCCGGTTTCTTTCTCTGAACTTTTCTCTCCACGAGATTTTCTCTCTACATGTCAAAGCCAGAGGGACCGGAGATTGGCGGATATCGCCTAAAATCGATGGACAATCTTGGAAATCCGAGGATTACCCCCAAATTCTGTGCAATCATCTAAGGTGGCATTTGAAATCAAGATTTTGTTTAAGGAATTGTGAGAATCTGTTGCTTAAATTTTCAATTTATGCTAACATGTTATCACGAAAAACCTAGATCTGAAAATTAATTAAATCCCTTTTATTTAATTAGGTTGTATTTTCATTACTTTTATCATTCAATGGTAGGATTCATTTGAGAATGGTAGATTAAGAGAATTTCAAATTTAATTATACTTTCTCTCTCATCATGAACAATTCTTTCTCTAACTTATCTCTTTAATTTTCCTTATATTTATATCCAACTTTTGAGATTTTTGATTCCCTGGAAAGATCTTTGAGATCTAATTTGAAAAATATATATATTCCTAAATTCTCCTCCCAATTTATCATCCAACTTTATCAATTATAAAAACTCTATTAAATCACCCCTAATTCTATGTGGATTTGACCCTTTCTCACTAATATACATAATTAATTAACTTCCAATTTAAGTAAGTTTGGACATTTTTTTTTGCCTCATTGTTCAGTGTTTTCAATGCCTACATGACAATCTTCTATCACTCTCCGTGTCACTTGTTGTGAAGAGCCCCCTTATTTTCGTAATTGTCCTATACAAAATTCCTAAAAAATATAAAGAATCCTTAAACTTCATAAAAATCATTGAAATTTTTAAAACCTAAGAAAATTCATTTCCCAGTTAAAAAATTCACAAAATCCAAATTAATCCTAAAAATTTGAAAAATTGCTTGAAAAATCTAGAAATTGGCTTCCGCCAACAATGAATTATCAAGGATCGCATCATGCACATATTCTACAATATAACCTGCAACTGATTCAGTCGTGATAGTGCCTACTATTAGGTGGCATGCCCAAAGGTTTTGAAGGAAGTGGAAATTTTTTCAAAAATAGAAATCTTCTCCAAAATTTTTTCATTTAATCATGAATTAAATTTTTGATGTTTTATTCAAATTTTTTAATATAGTATCAGAAATATCACTAGGCTAAGAAAAATAGAGCATAGAACTAGGTCAAATTTAAAATTCCAAAAAATATAGAAAAATTTATCAAACCTAATATGGAAAAAATTTCATATCTTCAAAAATAGAAATTCTCCCTTAATTCCTTTTGAATTGGATAAAAAATTCAATCTCATATTTTTTTCCATTTAATTTTATAAATTTAATATCATAAATAGAATGATATTTATTCTATCTTGAAAAATAGAGCATAGAGCTAGGATGACTTTCAAACTAGTTCATCCTTCTTTTAGTCTTTAAGCTTCTATCTTGGTGACTCTTATTTTTAAGGTATCCAAAATTGGGTTAATGAACAAGATATTTATTCTTAAAGAAAGCCAACTAAGGCTAATTGCATTGCTTGTAGCCTTGATATGTGCACCTTGATGAACTTGATGATGTTAAAAATTGACTTTCTATTGAATAGTTTGACTTTCAGTTAACTATTTCACCTTTGATGAAAATAGTTGCCTTCTAAACTCTGATGTGACTGAATAAAAACTGAATTTTCAACGAACTTGCTCACTTACTGTCAACAAATTGTTTGTTAAAGACATTTTTTAGTCATTTACTTGGCATTTGGTCAAGAAATTGACCTTTTGATGAAATTGAACAGGTTGTTTTTCAAATTACTAATCTAGTATTAAAGTAATTTGTTGAATTTTTAATATTTAAAGCAATTCCCTAAAAATTTAACTTCTTGATAAAATTTTATTGACCTCATTGATATTTATGAATGCCCTTTGATCAACTAACATGCTTTTTAATGTAATTATGGACATTGATGGAGAATTATCTCAACACAAGAACACAAGGGTTCCAAGTGAACCTAGGTATGAACTAAGCAAGAGAACTCATTCTCAAAAGCAACAAAATAGCATACTCCTCCTTATTCACAAGTTTGAGAAATTATCCATTCATGAAATGAATGAAGAAGACCTCTCTAAGACATTGAAAGAGAGTGTAGATTCAAAGGGAATTATCTTCCCTCCCTTTCCAATTATATCTTGATCTAAAGATTGACTTGGTCATATGAAGTATACCTTATTCCCTAGAATACCTAGAACTCCATCTTTGGACCAATTCAACCACCCTCACCTTGATATAGGTTCCTCAACATCCAAGCTATATTCACTATATCATAGGTACCTTGTGAATAAATGATCTAAAAAATAATAGGAACATCTTTGTTGTTATATTCCCTTCTCTCTTTGAATACCACCCATAGTTAGAATTATAGGAGAGATCTAAATATTATTATTTATGGAAGAAACTATCTTCGGATTCTACTTCAAGACAAAAAAACCTTTGCATGAATAAACCCATGAATTTATGAAGATCGATCAGCATGAAGAGCATTTATATGTTGATAATCAGTCGAAGAAAGTTGTCATTGAGGAAGATAGTCACGAGGATAGGTCCTCACCATCTCCCATTTGAACAATATCTTCACGGTTAAAGGAAAGGATGACACTTAATTTGATATCTGTCCAAGAACCGTCCGCCTAACTGCTCAAGACCTCTAAGATCATCTCAGGATCAATGAGATTACACATCTCCTCTTTTTCCATCAAGGGAGTATTGAAGACACATGGAACCTTCCACGAAGATGATGACATGAGATCCACATGAGATCATATCTCATAAATGAAGAATATCATAGTCACGATCTCTTCAAGATGAATATAATAAAAACTACATCAAGAGAAAGTCCCACGGTCTTGAATAACATCAAAACCTGATCTGACTTCTTTCCATCGAACACGTAACCAACCCTACAATCAATACAACCGCCCAAGGCAATCAAGAGATCAAGATTACTCCATGGTTCACCCTCCTACAAGCTTTGGAGCAATGAGAAGACATGAGAACATCCACGAAAAGATGCCTAACTTACCATAACTACCCATGTAACTACCCTGACGCATCTTTTCATTCTACTTCTCTCTTTCTCTACTCTATAAAAGAGACAAATGTAAGAGAAGAACGGATGTTGTTTATGAAATGAAATTGTTTTCCTTGGTTGGAAAATTTATGTGTTCATCGTGTTCATCGTATGCCATTCTCTCTTCCATAAATCTCACTCCGAATTCTATCTCCCTATCTTTTCTCCCTCCCTTGCTGTCACTTTCATCCATCTCAAGTCAGGAAGCAACTCGAGGAAACCTTGGATTGTTTGGTGAATTCCAAGACATCACTTCACGTCCATTTCAAGGTATTCATCCTCTCTCCTTTTATCATTGGTAAAGTTCAGTCCTCATATCCATAAGTCCAACATTAGTTGATTCCTCCTATCTGTTCTCAATCGTGTAACTAACATCCAAAAATAATACTTAAACAAGCCCCTATCTGTCGTAATATCAATCCTAAATCTTTTGCCATCATCTGGAATCATATTAGAAACTCCTCTTTCTAATCACACAAATAGTACAATCTTCTCACCCATTCTCCTTCTCCTCGCATTCACACTCATTATCGTAATTCTTACAAACATCTCTCCGAATTATCCTTCTCCATATCTTCGCTGATTTATACTTCTATCCTTAGAATTATTATTTCTATATCTACTCCACTTTCTAGAATTATATTAGATTTAATCCTCTTCATTAAATCAATCGAATTATCTTCTCCATCGTCTTTCTTACTACGCATTCATAATATTCATCATTACACTTTTTGTTCCCCTTCAAATTATCATACACCATTTCTTCACTAAGTTATATATCTACCCCTTCATGATATCCTTCATAGATCCTCTCTTATCTTGTAGGATTTAAATAGATTTAAATATATTTTATCAACCATATTATATTTCACTCATCTTTCTATCACCATTACTCATCCTCATTCGTATCCTCATATTTATCATATCCTCTTCATATCTATCATCATCTTTCTGAATTATCCTACATCAGACATGTTTTCAAAGCCTAAAAGGAACAAATTTTTAAATTTTTGAAGTGTTTCCTAAAATTTGAACGTCTTTGCAAAAATTTATATGGCTCATTAGAATTCGAATGCCAAAATTGTGCAAGTTAAGTACTTAAGTGGTTAAAAAATGTAAAAAACTTGTGAGAGTTTTTTATGAAAAATTGGTGAAAATTCTTACAGTGTAAAAATTAAAAAATTCATAATATAAAACATAATTTTAAATTTCTTCAAATAAAGTGTTTTCCCATCCCTTGTGTGGCAAAAGTTTGCTTGAATTCTAAATGCCAATGATACCTAGGGAGCTCCATGTGTTTGGAGGCTATCAAGTGTTCGTAGGCACCCACTCATTTCCTACATTGTGATGTAATGAAAAGAATCTATGAGACTCCAACATCTAAAGTTACACTAATGAATAAAAAATTAGTGATATGGTGAAGAATGTCGTTTATTTACACTTGGCCAATGCAGCAATTCCATCTACAATATTTGCATCTATCATAGAAATATCATAAAATCTCTTCTTGTTCTCTCAAAGTTATCACCCCATGATGACAAGACCTTCAATGCTCTTAGACCCTACATATAGGCGAAGATGGTGTTGCCAACAGGAAACTACCATTTTGTAGGAGCACTTGTGGTGCATATGGACAAGATTTCCCTATCCACCAGCTCATTGCAATGTATACCCCTTGAAACCTCGCCCCTCACCGAGGTATTTAACGTTCTCCTGCATCAAGGCCAAGGTTCTTAATGTGCCTTTGTCCTTCCTCACTATCATCCTAAACCAAGAAATGATCTCATCCTTGAACTACACATTCTGCTCTTGGCTTCTAGAACATGCTGAGGTTGCATCAAGAGGCAAGTATCTTTGGACTAAGTCTTTGGAGGTATTCTTTGTCATGTTATCTTGCATTGACCCCTTATGTAAGGGATTGATTATGGCCGCCATAGTGATGGCCTTGTTTTTCAACAACACCTTCCCATTCTTTTCAATCTTTTTCTTCATTTTGAAGCATGTCTCTTCCATTGACAATGACTCCTCCACTCACAAGTCGTTGACACCCATGATGAGATAGTGATCTGTCGTCCATGTGATGACTCCATTGATGTATTCTTGAAGTCCTCCAATAGGATGTAGTATGTCATAGATGGTGCAATCATGTTCATGGCTGATATACTATGAGGAGATGTTGAATCGTCCAAGGACATGCCAAAAGTCACTTGAAAGCTCTCACATCCAAAAATGACCATCTATTGTCTAACATGTTAGCACAATGGTTGCAAAGCCTCAAGAACTCAAATCGTGGTTTATCTGAGCTTCATATGGCATAACTAGTGTTTGCACCTTGGACACTCCATCCTTGAGGCTCATTATGTGATGTTGGAAGGCTTTGATCTCCTTTATTGTAATATCATCTATGCCCTTGTCTTCATCACTATCGTACTGTCTATTATCATGGACATTTTGATCGAAGTTATGTGGTTTGAAAGTCAATTATACTTTCATCTTTCATTTATATTTATTGAAATAAACTTTTATTCATTGTTATTCTTGTGTGATGGTTGCAATGAGGTTTCATGAGCATATGCAATGACCAAGTGAATTATGATGATATTATAATAAAATGACCACTGGTCTTTAAACTTATGTTGTAAATTTTCTTATTCGTGGGATATTCGAGAAGGACATCAATTTATTTAGAAAGAATAACACTATATGATCTTACTTATATGATTAGTATAGCTGATCTTGTGGCCATCGATGTGGAGACAAAAAGAAAAGATAGTGGGTCCTCTTTGGAGAAACATTCCATTGAATTAATCTATATGAATCCCTGAATGATATTATGCCAAATTGTCAATCAGGTTGATATACGTTACAATTTGTACGTGGTCATTTGACATGAGACACCAAAGAATTTTACGAATGGATGATCGTGTTTTGACTATGACTTACGAATCCCTAGGTATAGGATCTCTAAAATGTCATAGATTGGATACCACATGAAGTCCTTGAAGGTAATTGAGTGATCAAGATGAGATTGTTTGCCTTCACTATGAGAGGAGATCGACTCAAGAAATGAGATGCGGTTAAATCCTTGGCCAAGGCAGTGGAAATAATAGAGAAGTTGTTTCTTGCTGATTTTCTACTGTCAAAAATACTAAATTGAGTGACCGATTAGGGTTTAACAAATAACTATACCCTGAGTCATTCATAAGTCTCACATGGATGAATGATTATACGTACACGGTGACTAATGTCGACAAGGTTTCATGAAGGAGTTTTGATATACTCCATATCTCCCAAAGCAATTGGTATAGCTTAACACCTGCCGAGCTAGCGACTGAACTTGTCGATTGGGTTAAATTGATCCTTAGTTAATTAATCTATAGTTAATTGATAAGTTAGTTGATATAATTAATTGATAAGAAATCCTGATAAGTGAATGGATGTTGGTGGACATAGATATAAATATAAGGGTTTTTATGAAAATTTTAGATTCCCAAAGTTTATAAATAAGGTGAGAACGATGATAACAAGGGTGCCCATGTGAGCCTAGGGGAAAATTCTCCCATCTCTTCTCTTCCTCTCATGGTGACTGATAACATACAACTTATACTTATAATTTCAAGATCATTAATTTGAGGCATAAAACATTCCATTCTTACGTATATTCTTATACTTTGAGTGCATATTCATCATTCTATGCAATTTAAATCATAAATATCAAAACACGTTATTTTAAGGGATAATCATGCATAATCAAAGTTGAAATTTTTAAAATAGGTTATCCTCATATATATTTGAGATGATATTTAAGTTTTAAATGCAAATGATAAAAGAAATTATTTTTATGCACACTCATTTATTTTTCTAGTTTTATTTTTCAAAGAAAAAAGTATTTTTAGTTAGAAATTGATTCTCTTGTTATTTCTTAAATTAAATTGTATAGAATGATATAATATTTAATATGAGACAAAAAGAAATTTAGATTAAAAAGGAGTTATATTTTGAAAGTTATGAATTTTTCTTAAATTTTTTTAAATTTTTCTAAATTTATTTTGAAATTATTTTAATTAAAAATATTTAAAAAATCAATTTTAAGTGCATGTTGATGTGGCAGCCGATGTGGCGGGTGATAACATGCAATCTGAACATATAATGCATGATTATTAATGCAAAATAAGGCATAAAACATTCCATTTGTATGCATGTTATCATACTTTGAGTGCATTTCTATCATTTCATGTAATTTTAAGTTATAATCTCAAAATGCACTAAATTAGGGATAATTATGCATAATTAAGAATATATTTTAGAATAAATTATTCCCATCTAAATTTGAGATTATAACTAGGTTTTTAATGATAAATAATAAGAGAAAATGTTTATATACACTCATTTATTTTTCTAAAGTTTTGTTTTTCAAGAAGAAATGAGTGTATTTATGAAATAATAATTTATTCTCTTGTTATTTAAATATTTTGAATTTTTATAATGATAGATAATTAAATATGTGATCTAATGAAAGAAATTTGGATTAATTTGGAGTTGTCTTTTGAAAGTTATGAATTTTCTAATTTTTAGGGATTTTTCCATAATTTTTCTGAATTTTTATGAATTTTTCATGAATTTCTAATGATTTTCTGGAATTAAGAATCGATTTTTCTAATTAAAAATCAATTTTTTGAATATTTTATAACGCGCAGGTGACGTGGCGCGATCAGAGCCATCCGATCAGATCGCGATCAACGATCCCGATGAGGAGGCGACGTGGCATCGTGAGGAGCGTCTGATCGCACGTGATCCTTATCAACCGTTGATCTTCACTAACTCGATTGGAACACGTGGTGAAATCAAGGTTCAGCGGATCGTCTTAATCTCGACCGTTGATCGCAAGAGTTATACGGTCAAGATTAAATCACAAGAAAACGCATTTGATGCATTCGATCGCAATCCAACGACGACGTTTCAATGCGTTTTATAACGTGCGGAGACATGGCTTCATCTGAGGCGTACGATCGCGATCCAACGGCTGTGACTTAAAGGTAACAATCAATTAGAGCCGTTGATTAAAGAGGAAACGCCCGATCAGACAGTTACACCCAAAATCACTCTAAATTGAGATATTCTTCGATATTTTGATGTATTCTTGGATGATTTCACTCAGTTGATCCGTCTATACACATCAATCCTTGAATCTCTCCCTTTTAATCACTTCTAAGCTTGTTTCTGTGTCCATGGAGTGATTAAAAGAGAGATTTCATCGATCGATTAAGGAGAATTTGACTCTTGAACACTGACACTCGTTTCTAAAATCACGGAATGAAAAGCCTTGAATTCGGCGATTAATTGGATCATTTCGATCACTATCTCAGGTTAGATTACGTGTTTTCCCTCTAATCTATCATCATGTATCATCAATTTATAATTTAGGATCGTAATTTAGGATCGTAATTTAGCTTAATTTAGTCTTTAATTTCGGTAAATTCATGATTTAATTTTCGGAAATTTCTCTCCACTTTGCTCTTTGATTTCTCCGCGAATACTAATCCAAATCGAGTGATTTTTGATTCCGTGGATTCGTCTTTGATATCTTTCCAAATCTACTATTTTCCCTAATTTCTATCACCAATTCATCGTCTGATTTGATTAAATTCCAAAAGATATCTCAAAAATCCCTTATTTCTCCGTGGATTCGACCAGTATTTACCATTATGTCCCTCAATTCATAATTAAATCATTAAATTGATAAATTTGCCTTTAATTTTGACACAAATCGGTGTGCAATTAACAACCGCATCGATTCGTTCTGTCATCCAACCCCTTGATGTTCGTCAAGGTTCCGTCAAATGGCTAAAAATGAAAAAAAAATAGAAAAGAAAGAGGCAAGGAAAAAAGAAGGAGAAAAAGAAAGAAAAAGAGAGAAATGGAAGAAGTGAAAAGAAGGAGAATAAGTTAGGGGAATATCTTCCACCACCATCTTTACCATTTCCATCTATCCTTACCATCCACCATCATCCACATCATTTGGGAGCTAAAATTATCGTAAGTGGTACCACCTTTGCTTTCAAAAATACATTTTGTTTCCATACATATTTGCTTTTAACCACGTCATTCCTTTAGATATAGTGTCTTTTAATTTTCTTTCAACCACCTCACATGCTGCATCCCAAAGATAGGAATACCTTTGCGATTGTACTCTTTTTGGGGTGGGGGGGGGAAGACGAGTTGAGGGGAATTCTAATGCACTAAGTAGCCTCCATTTTGAGGGAAGGAGTGATGTATCTATGGAGAGGGTAACGAATTACATCTACTCATGAGAGTGAAAGGACCTTTTCATCCCCATATCATTAAACCCTAGATATCCTCACCTTGATCACAATTGAGATATAGACTCGAGCATTAGCCGATGAGCACTACCCTAATATGCACTAAAGAATTCAACCTAGAAATGGAATCTAGATCACTATGGTCCACACTATAAGGAAGAGTAATCATACTTTATACATTTCACCTCTTTAGTAGTAGGATTGAGAAGTGGAAAGGACTTTTCTAGGGAGATTCTATAGTAAAATTGCTAAGAGACAAACAATCATTTAATTTGGGGGGTGTGATAGCATGCAATCTTAACATGATAATACGTGATTATTAATGCAAAATAAGGCATAAAACATTCCATTTGTATGCATGTTATCATACTTTGAGTGCATTTCTATCATTTCATGAAATTTTAAGTTATAATCTCAAAATGCACTAAATTAGGGATAATTATGCATAATTAAGAATATATTTTAGAATAAATTATTCCCATCTAAATTTGAGATTATAACTAGGTTTTTAATGATAAATAATAAGAGAAAATGTTTATATACACTCATTTATTTTTCTAAAGTTTTGTTTTTCAAGAAGAAATGAGTGTATTTATGAAATAATAATTTATTCTCTTGTTATTTAAATATTTTGAATTTTTATAATGATAGATAATTAAATATGTGATCTAATGAAAGAAATTTGGATTAATTTGGAGTTGTATTTTGAAAGTTATGAATTTTCTAATTTTTAAGGATTTTTCCATAATTTTTCTGAATTTTTATGAATTTTTCATGAATTTCTAATGATTTTCTGGAATTAAGAATCGATTTTTCTAATTAAAAATCAATTTTTTGAATATTTCATAACGCGCAGGTGACGTGGCACGATCAGAGCCATCCGATCAGATCGCGATCAACGATCTCGATGAGGAGCCATCCGATTGCACGTGATCCTTATCAACCGTTGATCTTCACTTACTCGATGGGAACACGTGGCGAAATCAAGGTTCAACGGATCATCTTAATCTCGACTGTTGATCGCAAGAGTTATAACGGTCGAGATTAAATCGCGAGAAAACACATCTGATGCGTTCGATCGCGATCTAACGGCGGCGTTTCAATACGTTTTATAACGCGCGGCGACGTGGCTTCATCTGAGGTGTCTGATAACATGCAATCTTAACATGGATAATACATGATTATTAATGCAAATTAAGGCATAAAATATTCCATTTTATGCATGTTATCATACTTTGAGTGCATTTCTATCATTTCATGTAATTTTAAGTTATAATTTCAAAATGCACTAAATTAGGGATAATTATGCATAATTAAGAATATATTTTAGAATAGATTATTCCCATATAAATTTATGATTATAATTAGGTTTTTAATGATAAATAATAAGAGAAAATGTTTATATACACTCATTTATTTTTCTAAAGTTTTGTTTTTCAAGAAGAAATGAGTGCATTTTTGAAATAATAATTTATTCTCTTTTTATTTAAATATTTTGAATTTTTATAATGATAGATAATTAAATATGTGATCTAATGAAAGAAATTTGGATTAATTTAGAGTTCTAGTTTGAAAGTTATGAATTTTCTAATTTTTAGGGATTTTTCCAGAATTTTTTGAATTTTTCTGAATTTTTAATGAATTTCTAATGATTTTCTGGAATTAAAAATCAATTTTTCTATTTAAAACTCAAATTTTTGAATTTATTTATAGCTCGCAAGTGATGTGGCGTGATCTGGAGCATCCGATCTCGTCGCGATCAAACGGTTAAAATAGGTGGTGATGTGGCAGCGTAAGGAGCGTCCGATCAAGCATTAAAAATGAATCGTCGATTGTCACTTAAGTGAGGGGTACGCGGCGCATTGTGATTGGATGACGATTCGCATTTCAAAGCATTTAATCTCAGCCGTATATCAATGGAGTTATAACGGCTGAGATTAAACGCATCACGTGGACCCCTGTGGACAGGTGAAGATATCTTATCCGTTCGATTGAGATCGCACGAAAAGCGTTACGCGACGAGTGATAACATGCAATCTTAACATGATAAAACATGATTATTAATGCAATTTAAGGCATAAAACATTACATTTATGTGCATGTTATCATACTTTGAGTGCATTTCTATCATTCTATGTAATTTTATGTTATAATCTCAAAATACGTTAATTTAGGGTTAATTGTGATAAATTAAGGATAAATAATTTTATAACCTATCTTTACTTGAGATTATAAGTGATTTTTAAAGTTAAATAATAAGAGAAACTATTTTTATAAACATTCATTTAAATTTCTAAACTTAAAATCTTAAGGAAATGAGTGTATTTTTGAAATATAAATTAAAACTCTTGTTATTTAAATATTTTGAATTTTTAGAATGATAGATAATTAAATTTCAGATCAAATGAAAGAAATTTGGATTAATTTGGAGTTGTATTTTAAAAGATATGATTTTTACAATTTTTAGGGATTTTTCCTTATTTTTCCGATTTAATTTCTATTTAAAAAATATTTAAAATAAATAACAAAAAAAGCAAAAAGCGCGCGGGTCCCACGCGGGTGCGACGTGGCACGCAAGGCCACGTGGCAGAGCCACGCGGACCCACGCAGCGCGCCTACGTGGCGCGTTTTTATTTATAGTATATTTTATTTAATATATATAAAAGGGGTCTTTAGCCTGCCCTATATGGGGAGGGTTATTACCCCTCTAAACCGTCGGGTGTTATAAACCCAACGGTTTCGTAAATTAATTCCGTGTGGGACTATGTCCCACACAGTCTTTTGATGCGCAGGTGACGTGGCGCGACGACAGGCGTTGGATCTCGTGGACGGACGATCGATAGGCGTCGATCGCGTGGAGCGCGGACCACCAGATCGGATCAAAGCACGTGCGCGAATTCAAAGAGTTATAACGGTTGGATCGTGGGCGACGTGGCAGCATCGCACGCGTCGATCGCGTGGAGGCGGGGTGCACCGGAGATCAATCAAACACGTGCTGAATTTAATGGATTATAACGGCCGGGTCTAATCGCGTGCGTGCATCTCGGCCAGTCGGATCAAGAATAAAGGGGCGCGATTGGAGCGTTTCTTATAAATCGTTTCATCGGATTAAATTGTGGCCGTCCATCACGATCCGACGGCCACGACTTAATCGAAATGGTCCACGATGGACCGTTTCATCGTAACCGTCGATCGAAACGATCGGACGGTTACGCCCAAATTTAGTTTAAATAGCCTTGTTCTTCATCGATGTATGCATTCGAGTTGGATTTCAATCAAATTGACTTGTCTAGACACCGATCCACTCGTTTCTCTTGATTCCATCCTCTTCCTCATTCATTTCCGCATCCATGGAGGGGTTGAAATCAAGATTTGGTGGAGAATCGAAGGAGAAATCGCCGCTTGAAGCCGGTCGTGACGCTCTTGACGTTTTCGGTGATTAATCTGCTTAATCACCTCGTTTTGATCGCTAAACAGGTTTAGTGGAAGCGGTTTTTCCTAGATTATCTTCCTATTATCTTTAATTTTCGTTTAGATTAGGTTTTAGATTTCAATTTCGTAAAATTTAGCTCAAAATCACGATTTTAACGTCCGAAAATTTCTCTCCACTTCAATTTTCGATTTCTCCGCGAAATCAAGTCCAAATTCGATGATTCTTGATTCCGTAGATTCGTTTTGAAGTTATCTTTCTAAAAACACATTTTCCCTAATTTCTCACCTCAATTCGTCGTCCAATTTGACCAAATTCTAAAAGATATCTCGAAAATACCTAAATTCCCTGTGGATTCGACCCTTATTTACCATTATACCCTTGAATTCGTGATTAATTTTTAAAATTAGTAAGTTTGGAATTATTTTTAACGCGATACCGCGTGAAATCGATGACCTCGCGGTTTTGTCTCGTCAAATGGCGCCGTTGCCGGGGAATTTAAGGCATATTTTTGAGAAAATTCGTCAGTTTGGACTTGGTCAACATAGGATTTTTCTTTTATTTCTTGAATTTAACTCGCATCGATCATAATTTGAGTGATCCAAAGTGACTTCTATCTTCGTGATCCTTAATTCGAAGAGAATAAGTGAATTCGACCCCTTCTCTACGACTACGGGCGATCATTTTTCAAAATCGCGTTAAGAAATTATAAACACTCGCGGATACCGACACCCATGTATAATCTTTGCCATTATTTGATAAATTAGTAGTATATAATTATTTTCATGAGATGTCATTCATTTAGAAAACGTGTTTTAATGCCTTCCGAAGATGAAATCTATCTTAAATGATCCTCAACTCGATGCCATCTTGAGTAATTTTCCCTCTTCTAAGGATTACGGTCTATTGCTCACATGTATCGTTTTCAGAGGGCCAAGCTCTCACGGAATCACGCATGACTTGTTTTTCTAAATCATTGTTGAAATTTTTATCTTTATTGAAATTCACGATTCTATACGAAAAAGCCTGTTGTACTAGGGTTATTAGAGTTTCTCGTCGTCCTAGGCCGCATCAAAGCCATGCTCTGTGTAGACTTAGGCCATGATAGATTCGAAATGATCTGAATTTCAACCGCTCTATCGATAGAAAATTTTTCTCGAAAACAAAATATATTTATATCTCTATATTTATATATATAATACAATATATCTATAATATATTATCTCCAATAAATTTTGATTAAATGAATTTAATCTGATGATATGATTTGAATTTCATGCATAAATTCAAAATTTCACTTTCAAATCATAGAGTATGATGATTTATTATTCATAACAAGGATAATTATGGTTTGAATCTTGAGAAATTTTTTATCATGCATCAAGTTTTTATTCAAAATAATCGCATCATTTTTGGAGAATATGAGCTTAAACGAGTCTGGCTGAAGACGATAAACTTAGCGCTTATTGGGAGGCAGCCCAAAGTTATCATTTTTGTGTTTTTCCTTTAGTTTTTCTTAGAATAAATACATTGGCGAAGAACTATATTATGAAGGGCACGCACGCACGAGAAATCCCGTGAACAAGCATCAAAAAGCCCAAATGAGTTTTTCTAAACCCTTTTCTCCTTACCACATTTTATTATCATTTTCATGCCATGATCATTATTATTGCTATCTTTCATCATGAGCATAGTAATTTGATTGAGGACAATGAAGAGTTTAAGTTGGGGGGTGAGGACTTAGAAAAATTCAACAATTTTTCAAAAATTTTAAAAATATAAATTCTAAAAACTCCTATTTTCCAAATTTTTACCACTCTTCTCCACCTTAGAAGTCTTGAAAGCTTGAGATCTTATCTACTAGAGATGTAGAAATGAGGGCCTAATAGCCCATATGATTACATTTTAAGTAATAAAATAAAGTGATCTAGATAAACCATGGGAATATTCGTAATGGTTGACTTCTTTGGGGTTGGGTATCTAACAAGGCACCGAGGAAAAATGAGTAATCAGAAGGTTGAAGTGCTATAGATTTGAAATGGAGAGATTTTGAGTGAAGTTCAAGCAAAATTCTTATCCCCTACCTTACATCAGCCGAACCTGCTTAGTGTGGGAATTCCTCGATACCGAACTTTTCCTTAAAAGAGTGCAATGATCCATAATTTTTGAAATACCTATCTTTCCCTTATAGGCATTTAGTTTATCTCTTCCAAATCAGTCAAGTAGTTACACCACTTTGTTTTAAACCTCACTTATGATAATCACACTCCCAAGTGACTCACACATCCATCACATCTCCTCTACATTCCTCTCACATGAACATATCCCTTCAAACATTACTTCACACTTTGGTAAACTCTCTTCAAACCTCCACGAAACAACTCCTCCATATCCTTATTTTGTGTAAACTCTTTTGAAATTTTGGAGTATGTTACAAAAGTAAAACAAAAGAGAAAAAGAAAAAGGCAAGGAAAAAGGAAGGAGAAAAAGAAAGAAAAAGAGAGAGATAGAAGAAGTGAAAAGAAGGAGAATAAGTTAGAGGAATATCTTCTCTTCTCAACACCACCATCTCTACCATTTCCATCTATCCCTATCATCCATCACCATCCACATCATTTGGGAGCTAAATTATCATAAGTGGTACCACCTTTGCTTTTTAGTCCATTTTGTTTACACACATATTTGCTTTTAACCACATCATTCCTTTAGATATAGTGTCTTTAAATTTTCTTTCAACCACCTCAAACGCTGCATCCAAAGATAGAAATACCTTTGCAATTGCACTCTTTTTAGGAGGAAGGAAAGTTGAAGGGAATTCTAATACATTAAGTAGCCTCCATTTTGAGGGAAGGAGTGATGAATCTATGGAGAGGGTAAGGATTACATCTGCTCATGAGAGTGTAAGGATCTTTTCATCCACATAGCATTAAACCCTAGATATGCTCACCTCGATCACAATTGAGAATTAGACTCGAGCATCGGCCGATGAGCACTACCCTAATATGCACTAAAGAAGTCAACCTAGAAATGGAATCTAGATCACTATGGTCCACACTATGAGGAAAAGTAATCATACTTATATACATTTCACCTCTTTAGTAGTAGGATTGAGAAGTGGAAAGGACTTTCTAGAGAGATTTTATAGGAAATTTCTAAGAGACTAGTGATAACATGCATTTATAACTTGAATTCTTATCCTAATTAACTCATATTCATGCTTATTTTATGTGAATATGATGCATGTTATCATACTTTTTAGGAATTTTCTCCATTGGCATGTCATTTCACTAAAGTTGATATTTATGCATAAATTAGGGATAATTTCATGCTTAATAGATAATTAATATTTTGTTAAGTTTAAATTAATAGAAGTTAATCTCTTGTATTGAATGATTTTTGACTTTAGTAAATGTTTAGAAGGATAATTTCAAGATGAATTTATGATTTAGAATGTTTAGTGAGAAATGATTTAAGTAAATTCTAATTCATCTTGATTTCTTCTTTGAAAATATATTTTAAATGACATGATGTTAAAAAGGAAGAAATTTGTGATCCAATGGAGAAAATTTGAGTTAAAAAGGAGTTATACAAATGAATTTATGAATTTCTTAATTTTATAGTATTTTCTGGATTTTATTTTGATTTTTCAGGATTAAATCGTGCAATCGGACGGTCGGGATTAAATCGCGCAATCGAACGGTTGGGATTAAATCGTGCAATCGGACGGTCAGGATTAAATCGCGCAATCGGACGGTCGGGATTAAATCGCGCAATTGGACGGCTGAAATCACACGGAGTGGAATCCGCGTCATGGGCCACGGTCCCACCGATTACGCGCGATCTGACGGCTGAAATTACACGGAGTGAAATCCGCGTCACGAGCCACCAATTTCGCGCGATCCGACGGCTGAAATTACACGGAGTGAAATCCGCGTCACAAGCCACCAATTTCACGCGATCTGACGGCTGAAATCACACGGAGTGAAATCCGCGTCGTGGGCCACGATCCACCAATTTCGCACAAACTTATCTATAAATAGGCCTCATCTCCAATGTAAAATTCATCTTCTAGTTGGCCTCCTTTTGGAGGTTGGCCATTGGGATCAAGACTGCTAGGGATCAACTATCTAGGTATGTTTAATTATCGTTTGTTCTTCTTATGTTCTTGTGTGTTCGCCTGGTATCTAGGATTGTGCGGCGTGACGAACCGAGTGCATCTAGATACCCGACTTGCTTCTTCGTATCCTCTTTTGTGATCGCTTGTTCCATGGCAAGAGTGTTTCGTGTCGAAAGGCCAAGGGAGCACCGGTGGATCAGGTTTTATCTTCTTATCGTATTAAGAATTAATCACCATCGGTTGAATCGATCTCGAGAAAGTTAGAGGGCCTTGTCACTGAGATCCCCGCTCAAGGCTAGGGCTAGGGTCTTAGCCCCGTGAGGACTGAGGATAGGGGGCAAGGTTGATACTATGCGAGTTCTAGTTGCTTATTCAGCTCATTATTCTACCATGATAAACGCCAAGCTTGGGCGGTAATTCAAGCTCCTGTAGAATAATGATGACTGCGTCACGAGTAGACGGATTGACCGACATTTAGGGTTTATGTGTTAATCTTAGGACATTTCTTTCCTCTTTTATCAATCTATTAATTAAACCAACTACAAAAAAATATCTTCTCTTGTTCTTGAACTTTTGATCGACTCGTGAAGAAATTAAGCGAGTTTCGAGGAAGGTCTTAAGTTCTCGTGATCCTCTGCTTCCAAGTGTGTAGAGACGCATCAATTGAAGCATGATAATCACGATTTCATCTCTTGATTTCATCGAATTTTCCCCTTGAATTCCGAACGTCCAAGAGGAAGAATCCGAGCAAATTCACTTCAATCCACGAGAATTGAGGCCCCATTCTTGCGGCAATCGGGTTAGTAGTGAGGTTCGATCGATTATCAAGAGGTAATTTGTATCTTTATTAGGTTTAGATCATTAATTTTGCAAAGTAGTTCATAGTGTTCTTCATTTTTCCTAATTTTTAGTCCGAAAAGTTGCTGATTTTGAAAATAGGATATCTCTTTGATTATAATTGGAAATCACTTGATTTTGTTTCATTAGATTCCTCTTTTCATCAGCTTTCCGTGGATAACAAATTCATCAAATTCCGAGTTCATTTGGCCCTTCAATTTTATGTTTGACCAAGGACTATTCATCATTCATCAGAAGTCAAATGTTGACTTTCGGGGTCAATTACTTTCAATTTAAAAATCATAATTCGATCATTTTGGTCTCTTTAGATTCCCCTGGTTCTTAGCTTTCCATTGACATATAAATTGCAAGATTTGGATTTCATTTGACCATTCAATTTGAAGATTTGCTCTGAGGTGTTAATATCGGGGATTTTCTGATAGTTGATTTTCAATAATTCATAATAAATCTATTTCTTATCTAAAAATCACGAATTATATATCCATAAATTCCATTTTCTCTCTAGTTTTTGAATATATAATTTTCGTAATCTCTTAACTCTGTTTGATCCTCTGATTTTACAGTACACTTACTGTTGGTCAAAGTCAATGCTTTGACTTTGACTTTTGACTTTTCTCTGTCAAATCTGAGATTTCAATTCTTGAAACTTCTTAGTAGGTCTATTAATATCATTTATATTCATAACATCTTATTTTCTCTTATTTAAAACTCCTTTTAAACCTAAGTTTGACCAAGTCAACTCTGCGATTAAAGTCAACCCTGCTCTCTGTGGATCGACCCGATACTTACACAATACTTGATTATTATATCCTATCTTTGTGAGTTCGGTTTTATAAATTTTGTTTGACCATCGTCTTTGTGTTTTAACGACGCACGAAAACGACACGTCAACTAGCAATTATTTAAGTGGGGGGGGGTGTGATAACATGCAATCTTAACATGATAAAACATGATTATTAATGCAATTTAAGGCATAAAACATTACATTTATGTGCATGTTATCATACTTTGAGTGCATTTCTATCATTCTATGTAATTTTATGTTATAATCTCAAAATACGTTAATTTAGGGTTAATTGTGATAAATTAAGGATAAATAATTTTATAACCTATCTTTTACTTGAGATTATAAGTGATTTTTTTAAAGTTAAATAATAAGAGAAATTATTTTTATAAACATTCATTTAAATTTCTAAACTTAAAATCTTAAGGAAATGAGTGTATTTTTGAAATATAAATTAAAACTCTTGTTATTTAAATATTTTGAATTTTTAAAATGATAGATAATTAAATTTCAGATCAAATGAAAGAAATTTGGATTAATTTGGAGTTGTATTTTAAAAGATATGATTTTTACAATTTTTAGGGATTTTTCCTTATTTTTCTGATTTAATTTCTATTTAAAAAATATTTAAAATAAATAACAAAAAAAGCAAAAAGCGCGCGGGTCCCACGCGGGTGCGACATGGCACGCAAGGCCACATGGCAGAGCCACGCGGACCCGCGCAGCGTGCCTACGTGGCCCGTTTTTATTTATAGTATATTTTATTTAATATATATAAAAGGGGTCTTTAGCCTGCCCTATATGGGGAGGGTTATTACCCCTCTAAACCGTCGGGTGTTATAAACTCGACGGTTTCGTAAATTAATTCCGTGTGGGACTATGTCCCACACAGTCTTTTGATGCGCAGGTGACGTGGCGCGACGACATGCGTTGGATCTCGTGGACGGACGATCGATAGGCGTCGATCGCGTGGAGCGCGGACCACCCGATCTGATCAAAGCACGTGCGCGAATTCAAAGAGTTATAACGGTTGGATCGTGGGCGACGTGGCAGCATCGCACGCGTCGATCGCGTGGAGGCGGGGTGCACCGGAGATCAATCAAACACGTGCTGAATTTAATGGATTATAACGGCCGAGATTTAATCGCGTGCGATGCATCTCGACCGTTGGATCAAGAATAAAGGGGCGCGATTGGAGCGTTTCTTATAAAGCGTTTCGTCAAATATAAATCGTGGCCGTCCATCACGATCCGACGGCCAGGACTTAATCGAAACGGTCCACGATAGACCGTTTCATTTTAACCGTCGATCGAAACGATCAGACGGTTACGCCCAAATTTAGTTTAAATAGCCTTGTTCTTCGTCGATGTATGCATTCGAGTTGGATTTCAATCAAATTGACTTGTCTAGACACCGATCCACTCGTTTCTCTTGATTCCATCCTCTTCCTCTTTCATTTCCGCATCCATGGAGGGGTTAAAATAAAGATTTGGTGGAGAATCGAAGGAGAAATCGCCGCTTGAAGCCGGTCGTGACGCTCTTGACGTTTTCGGTGATTAATCGGCTTAATCACCTCGTTTTGATCGCTAAACAGGTTTAGTGGAAGCGGTTTTTCCTAGATTATCTTCCTATTATCTTTAATTTTCGTTTAGATTAGGTTTTAGATTTTAATTTCGTAAAATTTAGCTCAAAATCACGATTTTAACGTCCGAAAATTTCTCTCCACTTCAATTTTCGATTTCTCTGCGAAATCAAGTCCAAATTCGATGATTCTTGATTCCGTGGATTCGTTTTGAAGTTATCTTTCTAAAAACACCATTTTCCCTAATTTTTTACCTCAATTCATCGTCCAATTTGACCAAATTCTAAAAGATATCTCAAAAATATCTAAATTCCCTGTGGATTCGACCCTTATTTACCATTATACCCTTGAATTCGTGATTAATTCTTAAAATTGGTAAGTTTGGAATTATTTTTGACGGGATACCGCGTGAAATCGACGACCTCGCGGTTTCGTCTCGTCAACGAGCCAATCGCAAGGCTTCATCCGGAGCGTCCATCCGCGATCAAAGGGCCGAGATTTAACCGTAACGGTTCGCCCTCACGCGTTTAATCTGGACCGTTGATGAAAGATTAAACGCCCCATCTCACGGTTACGCTCAAATCACCTATAAATTAAGATATTCTTCGAATTTGTAAGGCATTCTTGGATGATTTCGTTAAATTGATCTATCTACAGCCTTCCATCCTTGAATCTCTTGCTTCTAATCTCTTCTAGACTCGTTTCCGCGTCCACGTAGTGATTAAAAGTGAGATTTCATCAATCGATTAAGGAGAATTTGTCTCTTGAACACCAATGATCGTTTTCGAAATCGCAGAATGAAAAGCCTTGAATCCGGTGATTGATTGGATCATTTTGATTGCTATCTCAGGTTAGAATACGTGTTATCCCTCTAATCTATCGTCATGTATCATGAATTTTTAATTTAGGATCGTAATTTAGTTTAATTTAGTTTAATTTAGTATGTAATTTCGATTTTTCGTTCTTCCGATTTTCAGAAATTTCTCTCCTTTTCGCTCTTTGATTTCTCCATGAATACTTATCCAAATAGAGTGATTTCTGATTCCGAGGATTCGTCTTTGAGTTATCTTTATAAATCTATTATTTTCCCTAATTTCTATCACCAATTCATTGTCCGATTTGATCAAAATTCAAAAGATCTCTCAAAAATCCCTTACTTCTCCGTGGATTCGACCCTTATTTACCATTATACCCCTAAATTGGAGATATTTTCATTAAATTGGTAAGTTTGGAATTATTGTTGACATGAATTGGTGTACAATTATCGACCGCATTGATTCGCTTCATCAGCGTCAGATCGCGATCCAACGGCTGCGACTTAACGGTAACGATTCACATTAATGTTCTTAATCAAAGCTGTTGATTAAAGAGGAAACGCCCGATCGGACGGTTACGCCCAAAATCACTATAAATTGAGATGTTCTTCGACATCTTGATGTATTCTTGGATGATTTTACTCAAATGATCCATCTATACACATCTATCCTTGAATATCTCCCTTCTAAACACTTCTAAACTTGTTTTCGCGTCCACGGAATGATTAAAAGAGAGATTTCGTCGATCGATCAAAAAGAATTTGACTCTTGAACACTGATGACGTGTCATTTTCGTGCGTCGTTAAACACAAAGACGATGGTCAAACAAAATTTATAAAACCGAACTCACTAAGACAAGATATAATAATTAAGTACTGGGTAAGTATCGGGTCGATCCACAGAGAGCAGGGTTGACTTTAATCGCAGAGTTGACTTGGTCAAACTTAGGTTTAAAAGGAGTTTTAAATAAGATAAAATAAGATTTAAGATATGGAAATGATATAAATAGGGTAAATAAGAAGTTTTAAGAATTGAAATCTCGGATTTGACAGAGAAAAGATAAAGTCAAAGTCAAAGCGTTGACTTTGACCAACAGTAGGTGTTCTGCAAAATCAGAGAACCAAATAGAGTCAGAAGATTACGAAAAGTAGATATTTAGAAACTAGAGAGAAAATGGAATTTATTGATATATATTTCGTAATTTTTGGATAAGAAATGGATTTATTATAAATTATTGAAAATCAATGATCAGAAAATCCCCGAAATCAACACCTCAGAGGAAATCTTCAAATTGAATGCCCAAATGAAATCCAAATCTTCTAACTTATATGTCAATAGAAAGCTAAGAACTAGAGGAATCCAAAAAGACCAAAATTATCAAATTCTGATTTGTCAATAAAAAGTAATTGACCCCGAAAGTCAACGTTTGACTTCTGATGAAAGATGAACAGTCCGTGGTCAAACGTTAAATTGAAGGGTCAAATGAACTCGGAATTTGATGAATTTACTATCCACGGAAATCTGATGAAAAGAGGAATACAATGAAACCAAAATCAAGTGATTTGGAATTATAATCAAAGAGATATCCTATTTTCAAAATCAGCGACTTTTCGGACCTAAAATTGGGGAAAATGAAGAACATTATGAACTAATTTGCAAAATTAAAGATCTAAACCTAATAAAAATACAAATTACCTCTTGATAATCGATCGAACCTCACTACTAACCCGATTGCCGCAAGAATGGGGCTCCAATTCTTGTGGATTGAAGCGAATTTGCTCGGATTCTTCCTCGTGGACGTTCGGAATTCAAGGGGAAAATTCGATGAAATCAAGAGATGAAATCGTGATTATCATGCTTCAATGGCTGCGTCTCTACACTCTTGCAAGCAGAGGATCACGAGAACTTAAGACCTTCCTCGAAACTCGCTTAATTTCTTCACGAGTCGATCAAAAGTTGAAGAACAAGAGAAGGAGTACATGACTTTTTAAAGGAGAAATTGGCCCGGAATCGCGGGCTGTAGAGGCGGTCGTGGGGGCGATTTTCAAGCGTCGTGGACGCGCTTCCTTAGGCATGAGTCGTGGCTTCAATTTCGCGGCGATTTTGACCAAATTCAGCGGTGAATTTGGCTCCTCTTTCCACGATTTTAGCACCACGATCGGACCACGATCGAGCCACGATCGGGCGTCGATCGTGATCCTGGAGCTCCCTCGATCATCGTCGGCTCGAGTGGAGTCGATTCCGCGGCAGCATGCGTGCGATCGCGGCTCGATCGCGAGGTTCTTCCACGTCGTTTCTGCACCGTCCGATGGCGATCCTGTTAGATGAACGATCACGACTCATTAATCCTGTGCACCGCGATCAAGCTTCGAGCCCTCCGCCAGCCGTCCGATCGTGATCGTCTTGATGAAGATCAGGCGTCCGCGTGATGGAGATCGGACGCACCAGAAGACTCCACGCGTTTCCAAAATTCGCGAACGATCGCGACCGTCCGATGACGATCGGATGATCGGGTAATGCCCTTGATCGCGAACATTGTAGGCCATCCGATCGCGATCAACGCAAAGCCTTCGATTGATGCCGATCGGACGCTTCTTGTGATGCCACGTGTCTACAGGTGAGCCGTCGATTATCTTCACTTACTCCTCGAATTCAGCACGTGTTCGATTGCTGATCGCGTGGACTCGGGTCCACTCGATCTCAGCCGTTCCGCCCGCATCCGACGCTCGTCGCGTCGCCACGTCGCCTGCAAGGTAAGAAACGTGTGGGAACATAGTCCCACACGGAAGACAAAAAAAGATTTCGCCCCTATAAATTAGGGGGCGGTAAACGCCTAATGCGTTACCGCCCCTAAATACTAACCAGGGCCCACTATACCCATGGGCCCTCCACATGCGAACCCTCTGCCACGTGGCGCCCCACACGGGCGCCCACGTGGACCGTCCGCGTGGCCTCCTGCCACGCGTCAGCTCCACCTGCGCCCCGCGTGGGCCGCCCGGGCTCTGCCACGTGGCCTCAGTGCCACGTCGCACCCCAGGGTCGGCCCTCGCGCGCCACGTCAGCAGCCGCCTCGCCACGTCGGCACCTACAGGTAATAAAATCCCCCTTTTTCGCGATTTTGTTAATAGAAAATTCCTTAAAAAATAAATAAAAATCAAATAAAATTCAGAAAAAGGGCATAAAACTTCAGAAATTCATATTTCTCAAAATGCAACTCCTTTTAATCTCAAATTTTCTCCATTGGATCACAAATTTCTTCCTTTTTAATATTATGTCATTTAAAATCAAGATGACTTATAATTTACTCAAATCATTTCTCATTAAACACTTTAAATCATAAATTCATTTTTGAAATTATCTTTCCAAATGTTAACTAAAGTCAAAAATCATTCCATAACAGAGATTGACTTCTATTCATTTAAACAAAAGATTAATCATCTATTAAGCATGAAATTATCCCTAATTTATGCATAAATATCAACTTTAGTAAAATGACATGCCAATGGAGAAAATTCCTAAAAACTATGATAACATGCATCATATTCACATAAAATAAGCATGAATATGAGTTAATTAAGATAAGAATTCATGGTATAAATGTATGTTATCAACTGACACTCGTTTTCGAAATCGCGGAATGAAAAGACTTGAATCCGGCGATTAATTGGATCATTTCGATCACTATCTCGGGTTAGATTACGTGTTTTCCCTCTAATCTTTCGTCATGTATCATCAATTTGTATTTAGGATTGTAATTTAGTTTAATTTCATCGTTAATTTTGGTAAATTTGTGATTTAATTTTTGGAAATTTCTCTCCACTTCGCTCTTTGATTTTTCTGCGAATACTAATCCAAATCGAGTGATTTTTGATTCCGTGGATTCGTCTTTGAGTTATCTTTCCAAATCTACTATTTTTCCTTATTTCTATCACGAATTCTTTGTCCGATTTAAGAAAATTCCAAAAGATCTCTCAAAAATCCCTTATTTCTCCATGGATTCGACCCTTATTTACCATTATACCCCTCAATTCGTAATTAAATCAGTTTGTAATGAAATTTTGGTAAATTTGGTTTAAGTTTGACACGAATCGGTGTGCAATTAATGACCGCATCGATTTGTTCAGTCAGCGGGTGCACTTGTGTGTCTTCATATGACAGTGTGTGCGTGAGTCATGAGGGGCACGTGTGACGCACAGGTGGCATGCAATTTAATGGCCTGATTTGGTTATATAAACCTGTTACCCCTTATGTACCCACCGCGTCATCTTTATTTCTCTAATGTGGGACTATTTTTATTTTTATTTTATCATAGGTGATGTGGCATAACGAGAAGTGTCCAATTATTGATGATCACTTAAGTGCAGGGGGAGTAAGTGACAATATCTAAGTGTACACCGATTCCTCTTATTTAATGGGCTAGTCCTAGCCATCAATCTGAGGAGTTATAACGACCATGATTTGAAGCGTCTTATTCATTGGATCATGATAACATGCTATTAATACACGCATTGACATGATTACTAATGCAAATAAAGGCATTAATTATTCTAAATGTATTTTAAGTATATTTCTATCATTTTGTATCATTTCATGCTATGATCTAAAAATACATCAATTTATGGATGAGTTTGCATAATTAAATATTATAATTTTAATCCTAATTATATTTAATATCATAATCATGTTTTAATGATGAAAATATAAGAGAAAATATCTTTATTAACATTTATGTATTTTTATAAATTTATTTTATAAGATACATGAATTTATTTATTTAATTAAAATTCATTCTCTTATTATTTTAATAATTTGACTTTTTATAATGATAGATTATTCAATTTCTGATCCAAAAAAACAAATTTGAATTAATTTGGAGTTGTATTTTGAAAGTTATGATTTTTACAATTTATAGGAATTTTTATAGAATTTATATGAATTTATTTCGATTTTTAAAGAGTTTAAATTAATTAAAAAATGGGCAAAAGGGGGTATATATCGTGCGGGACCCACATGGATGCGACGTAGCACGCAAGGCCATGTGGCAGAGCCACGCGGACCCACGCGAGTGCCTGCATGTCACGAAGGTGACGTGTATAGATATTATATTTAATATACATAGGTTATAGTACATATAAGCATTCCATAGAGGAACTCGCTAACCCGTTATAATCCTGTCACCTTATAAACCCGACATGTCCCCTTAATTTCTTCAGTGTGGGGCTAATTCTCTTATTTCAGGTGATATCGATCGTTGGATTAAATCGCATGACGCATTGCGCGTCGATGCGGTGGACGCGAGGTCCACCTGATCTCCAGTCACGCACGTGGTTCAAAATTGACTTAAGTGAATTCATCGCGACCGTTGATCTCATGAGTTATAACGGCTGAGATTTGTCGCGACCGATGAACCCTCCGATTAATCAAAACCATCAGATGAAGATCCAACAATCAATCTGAAACAACGCGCCTCTTCACTTAAACACGTTCACTCACCTCAGCCCTCCATCTACGATTGAACGGATGCGACTTAATCGCACCATTTTGATCAACAAGCGCTTCATCGCGACCGTTGATCGCGATGCATCGGTTAGATCAACGACTACGCCCAATTTTCATTTAAATTAAACTCTTCTTCGAACGGAAAAGACTGCTCTTAAATTTTTGAGATAATCAAACTGTTTAGGCGCCACAATTTGAGCGCCAATCAATTTCCCTGCGTTCTTGACTCGTTTCCGCGTCCAAGGAGTGCTTGAAATCAAAATTTGATCGAGAGATCGAGGAGAAATCACATCTTGAACTTCAATTTCATCTTCGAAAATGCGGAATGAAAAGCCATGCATCTGGCGATTAATTGGATCATTTCGAAGGCTACTTTGGGTTAGATTGTGTGTTTTGATCTTAATCTTTCATCATTTAGTGTTAATTTTACATTTTGAATCTTACAATAAGTTTAATTTCAGTTTAATTTTGGTTTTAAATCATTTTCGTGATACAAATTTTCTTCCATTTTATAACTTCAATTACTCTGTGAATTCTCATCAAAATTACTCGATTTTTGATTCCGTGGATTCGCAATTGAGTTATCTTTCTTAATATTATAAATTTCCCAATTTCTAATCTCAATTTTTCATTCGATTTGATCGAATTTCATAGGTATATCTCAAAATTCCCTAATTCTTCGTGGATTCGACCCTTATTTACCATTATACCCTTATATTCGTGAATTAATCTTTAATTTGGTAAGTTTGGACTTTGTTTTGACACTATATTGTGTGCATTCAACGACCATACGATATCGTTATGTTAGATCACGATCAGACGGTTGTGATTTGATGACACTCTCTCTTCATGCGGTATGTGGTGCGATTTTGACGCTTCAATGAAGATCTGATGGTTGCAACTTAACCTTAATGATTTACCTCTACATATTCTATTGGGACCATTGATCTCATCAAGGAGAAGATCCGACGATCATGCCCAATTATGAAATGTTATAAGTTCTCTCTCTTGGAACGAAGTATGCATTCTTGGATTCTAGATCTATGAAACCTTTGGATAACATAATTCTTGAATATCTTGTTTTGATCCTATTTTAGACTCAATTATGTGTCTAGGGAGTGTTTGAAGTCAATATTTCATCGAGGGAAAAGGAAGAATTTGCTAGTTGAACCCCAAAGATCTGTTTTTCAAAACATACAATTAAAAACCTTGATCCAACGATTAATTAGATCACTTTGAGCAAAATTTCAGGTTAGGTTTCATATTTTCTTCCTAGTCATTCATCCTATTACATTAGATTTCAATTTCAATTCATAGACTAGTTTAAGTTTGTAAAATTTTATCATTTTCTCTATCTTCACGATCAGTTTTCCTCTCCTAACTTCGATCTTTGATTTCTCCAAGGACACGAGTCCAAATCGAGTGATTTTTGATTCCATGGATTGGTCTTTAAGTTATTTTTCCAGATCTATGAATTGATCTAATTTATCACCCCAACTCGTTGTCCCATTTGATCAAATTTTCAAACTTCTTGAGAATTTCTCCTAATTCTCCATGGATTCAACCCTTACTTATCAGTATGCTAATTAATTCTTAATTAAATCCTTAATTGAGGGAGTTTGGAATATATTATGGCGTGTGGAAGAATGTTTTTGTTGATTTCATGATCACACTTCAACAATGATGAATGTTCAAGAGGAGATCTAATCATCCATTGATTGTGCGAATACTTCTAGAGGAGATTTCATGATCACACTTCACCATTGAGGGTGGACGCTGGAACGGTTGAATAATTCTTTTAAAAGATTCCTATAAATAGAAATTTTATTAGATACTAGATGATGAGATTATCTAAAATAGATGATGGGATCATCTAATATTGGTGCTTCAACTTTGTTGAATGTTTAATTCATTATCTGCCGCTGTAATCAATGTTCTGATTGAAAATTTGGATAGCTTGTTGAGCCTTAGCATCCACGAGATTTTGCCTTCTCCCATCTTTGCAACGAGAGGTAGCATGGATAAAAAATCTCTTCATTTCAGCCTAGATGATCATGTTTAAGAAATGAGTGACACATGACACATTTTCCTTTGCGGTGAACTGTTGGTTCACACCCTTTATCCTCTAAAAAATAATTGATAATCCTCTTTTTACTAGAGGTGTTATCAATGGTGATGGCATAGATATGAAAGAAAAATGACGAGTGTGTTGAATTTAGGGCTATAGAAGAGAAATTTAACATGCCACAAAATATACCTTCATAGTATGGGAAAGTCCTTGAGTTGCTGTTTGATTATCTCAAAAATATTGTCACCCTACTGATTCCCAGCTAGCTCATGGATGTAGTGCCACTTTGCATCAACTGAATGAATGGTGGCACCTAGGAGCTCTGCATCGTTCTCAACAATCCAAATGTTTTGGTGAGTGAGAATCACTCTACATTCATGAACAGGCTCTTTACATCCTCTTTCATCCAGTCAGACACCTTCATTATCCAATGCTTGATGGCCTCTTCATTGGGAGTGCCATGTTTGATTTGCATGGCATATCACCACAACTCCTTAAATGCAAATGGTACTCGAATCCATTTACGATCCCTTGTAAGTTGTCAACTATTCTCCATGGAGATCTTTCCATGCAAATAAAACATGTGATGACACTTTTTGTCTCCTCTATTGCTCCCCACAATACACAACATGATGTCAATGAAATTCATTAATGAAGGTGTTAGTGACATGAGTCCACTTGGCACCAATGCTCTTTAGCTCATCATGTCTCTCTAGATGATGCTTTAGTTCACATATCTCTTGATCAAATTTTGAGTGTTATTTATATTCCTCTCATGATAGATGAGGCATGTGTAGTGCCCTTGCACAATGTGCATGAAATATTGAATGATAGTGGACACCCGAGTTCACAGGGCAGATGGAGGACCGATGGGAGCATACTACCTTGGAGGATTATGCGGGACCACAGATGAGTGATCTACTCGGAGTGTTGTTCGATAATAAGTCTTGGAGACTTTAGAGAGGCAAGCCAACCCGAAGAGGAGTAAGGAGCGGAATGCAGAGCTTTGGGAGTCGACCCATGGGAGATAGGATGAGTGGGAGTGTACCAAAGGACAGGGACAAAGTGAGGTCACTAAATGAGAGTGTGATTAGGTCATATCTCAAGATCGTGCTTGAACTTTGGTTTGACTATCTGGGCCAGTTAGTAATTGCTACTTGGGAGATAACAAGGTGAGGAATGACTCTAGCAGGACTCTCTCCTCTTAGAATTGGCGTGGGGGGTTTGGATACCCTGCCCAACATAAAAATAACTGGTGTATGAGTGCCGTGAGGTTTAGAGTGAACAATCAACTGATATAAAAATAATAGGAAAAGATAAAAAGTTAAGGGGTATCTAATTCACCCCCACTCTTAGTTAAATTCACCATCCAATTGGGCTTTCTCAATTGATGAAAATATTGAGAAAATAGAAAATATTGAAGAAAAATGATCCTAATCTAAAGATTCGTGATAAAAACATATGCTACTTATGCTCTTTGGTCAAAAACACTTTCAAGAGCTCGTACATTTCGCTTGGACTTGGCATCTTGCATTCAACACGAGGAATGAATAGCAAAAAAGAAGAAATTCACTAGAGATTATGTTCCTTACACAAAGAAAGATTCATTGGTGCCCAATTCCCTCTCACTAGCCAATTCTAGAATCACACAACGGAATGTTAGAAACCAATTTTTTTTGCACAAATTAAATCAGCCCTAGTGAAGCTGTAGCACTTGAAATGACAAACATGCACATAAATTCTCAGCCCCTAACTTGATTGGGATCATTTTTGGCTGTTCATTTTTAAGCATTTCTAGTCATTTTTTAGGATTCATTTTTTCCTTTAAAAACAACTAATTGATTTAATTTTGATCAAATTTAGAGATTTCAGATTGTTCCACCTATTGTTGTTTGAGCCTTCGAGAGGAGAGAGTAGTCGAAGTAAGTGGAGATTATTGGATCGAGCTCACCAAAGTTGAGTGCCATGGACTTGCGACACATTTTTGCATCTAGTTTGTTGTGATAAACGAGCATAACATAATTAATCTGGTGCGTTGGGTAGTGTGGTCACACAAGCCATTGCATCCAGTGCAATGCATCACACGGAGAGAGAGGAGATTCAGAGTACTGTGTCCATCAGATTGAGCGATCCACAATACACTAAATGTCTCTGTGACGAGACGAGACCGCGAGGTCGTCGATTTCACGCGGTATCGCGTCAAAAATTATACCGAACTTCCCAATTTGGGGAATTAAGAGAGAATTGAGGGGTATAATGGTAAATACGGGTCGAATCCACATGGAATTTAGGTATTTTCGAGATATCTTTTGAAATTTGGTCAAATTGGACGATGAATTGAGCTGAGAAATTAGGGAAAATGGTATTTTTAGAAAGAGGACTTCAAAACGAATCCACGGAATCAAGAATCATCGAATTTGGACTTGATTTCACGGAGAAATCGAAATTTTAAGTGGAGAGAAATTTTCGGACGTTGAAATCGTGATTTTAGATGAAATTCTATGAAATTGAAAGCTAAATCCTAATCTAAACGAAAATTAAAGATAATATGAAGATAATGTAGGAAAAACCGCTTCCACTAAACCTGTTTAGCGATCAAAACGAGGTGATTAAGCCAATTAATCACCGAAAACGTCAAGAGTGTCACGACCGGCTTCAAGCGTCGATTTCTCCTTCGATTCTCCACCAAATCTTGATTTCAACCCCTCCATGGATGCGGAAATGAAAGAGGAAGAGGATGGAATCAAGAGAAATGAGTGGATCAGTGTCTAGACAACTCAATTTGATTGAAATCCAACTGGAATGCATACATCGACGAAGAACACATCTATTTATACTAAATTTGGGCGTAACCGTCCGCTCGTTTTGATCGACGGTTACGATGAAACGGTCCATCGTGGACCGTTTCGATTAAGTCGTGGCCGTCGGATCATGATGGACGGCCACGATTTAATCCAAGGAAACGCCTTATAAGAAACGCTTTGATCGCGCCCCTTCATTCTTGATCTGACGGTCCGGATGTCTCCCGCGAGATTTAATCTGGACCGTTATAACGCTTCTAAATAGGCACGTGTTTGATCCTTGATCCGTGGGCCGCGTGTCCACCCGATCGGCGCGCGTGATGCCGCCACGTCGCGTAGATCATGACCGTTATAATCCGTGGATTTAAAACACGTGGTCTTGATCTTTCATCATGGACCACGCTCACGCGATTGACGCGCGCCGTCGATCCGACGATCCTCCTCGCGCCACGTCACCTGAAAGGTAAGAAGAGTGTGGAGATTAGTCCCACACGGAGATTATTTCGGAAATCGTCGGGTTTATAACACCCGACGGTTCTAAGGGTATGACCCTTCCCATATAGGGAAGGACAAAGAACTCTTTATATTATGTGAATAAATAAATATATATAAAACCACGCCACGTAGGCGCGCTGCGCGGGTCCACGTGGCTTTGCCACGTGGCCTTGCGCGCCACGTCGCACCCGCGTGGGCCCCGCGCGCTTTTTACATTTTTTTAATATTTATTTTTAACGTTTTTAAATAGAAATTAAATCAGAAAAATAAGGAAAAAATCCAGAAAAATCCCAAAAAATTGTAAAAATCATATCTTTTAAAATACAACTCCAAATTAATCCAAATTTCTTTCATTGGATCTGAAATTTAATTATCTATCATTCAAAAAATTCAAAATATTTAAATAACAATAGATTTAATTTATATTTCAAAAATACATTCATTTCTTTAAGATTTTAACTTTAGAAAATTAAATGAATGTTCATAAATATGATTTCTCTTATTATTTAACTTTAAAAACCATTCATAATCTCAAGTAAAGATGGGTTATAAAATCATTTATCCTTAATTTATCATAATTAACCCTAATTTAGTGCATTTTGAGATTATGACATAAATATGCATAGAATGATAGAAATGCACTCAAAGTATGATAACATGCACATAAATGTAATGTTTTATGCCTTAAATTGCATTAATATTCATGTTTTATCATGTTAAGATTGCATGTTATCACTCTGCAATTTAAAAAATTAGTCCCACATAATATAAATATAAAATAGAAACAAAAAACCCACTAAGGGTTATTAAAAATAAAAAAATATTTTAAGAAATAATACTATCGTTAGTGGTGCCATGTACACATTGATTGCACCATGTCTTCGTGCCATGCCTATGTGACATTATGTTAGCATGCCATGTGAACTTATGCACATTTAATAAAGTTTTTTGCTATTAAATTCTTGAGCAATCTTGAAAAATTTTAAAAATAGGGAAAATGTTAGAAAATTTAGTAAAAATCATAAAAATCTTAAAAAAAAGAAAATTATAGAAAACCCCTTAAAATTTAAAAGATTCATGCTTTCCATAGAAAACTCCTTTTTGGATGAAGTTTTTGGCCTTTTTATTTTTGTTTTGACTTATTTTTCATCATATGTCTTGAAATAAAAATATGAAAATGACAAAAGGGTAATTTTGCATTAGAAATTATTTGTTCTCTTCATTTGTTGTCATTCTTCAATCATGCCCACAGTTAAAAAACTTCATGCATGCAGGATGAAATCATCTTTGTTTGACCTTGGAAAGGGTTTAATATTCATATCATCAAAGGCAATTAAATAAAAATTCAGCTTTAGAAGACTATGGTATGATACATGCATCAATTTCACCATAGCATGATAACAAGATAATAATGGTGTGATTATGCTTTATATTCATTGAAGAATAATGGATTAGACACATAAAAATGGATGTTGCCAAATACTAAAGGAAAGAGGGTTGCAATGCACCACATGGCACTCTTTGCATGCTCTAATTGGTGGTGCCAATTGTAGCCCTCACAAGTTGCATAATCCATGCAACTTTTAAAACTGAAGAAAGAGAAAAAACAACGCCGTTGTCACCTTTTTGCGACCAATCAAGTCATGAAATGTTGCAAGTCTTGGGTGCACCGATTTTCATTCTACAGCTCTTGTCAAGTGCAACATTTTTCCTCCTTAATGATCGCATTAGGACATGTCATCTTGTAAGTCTTTGATCATTATCTCATGGCTCTGATCATTTGAGGTTTTCTTAACACCTTTTAAAAAGCAAGGATGGGTGGTGCTTTCTTGTTCCCTCCATTCATGATTGACACAATTAGATGATTGAGCTTTGACTTTACAAAGAGTAAAACAATATTTCTAGGGGTAATTAGAGTGCCCCACATGGTGACCTCTGAAGTGACTAATCATGATCAAACAACTATGATAGCTCCACACTAAAATCATGATATCTCATTATCAAAAATGAGTTTTGAGTTGAAATTTATTCCGAGGTTTGTCTTTCACTCTGTAGCCATACATTGGCTGAAAAATAGAAGAAAAAACTATCATCATATTAAGAATTGGACAATGTTATCCCAAGAAACACTTAAACCCTTGGAGATGCCAATATAAACCCAATTTTATCTCTCCTCATTATTTGGCCTTCTCCTAGGCTTTAAGAAGGAAAATGGGAGAAGATCAAGGCCCAAGTTGTACATTTTTTGGGCCCAAAGTTCGGGTTGGCTTCTTCCTTTAAATTACACTCCATAAATACTGTAGAAAATTTTTCTTTTCTTTTTTATGAAGTAGCATTGTCATCATTGACTTTTCCCAAGATCTCACACATCATCATCCATGCACAGATCTCACCATCACCATTCATCCATCTCACCTCACCATTCCACTTTCCTCTTTTTCATTTCCTCATTTCATTTCTCATTTCCTTATTATTTTTTCATAGATAAAATTTACAAAATATCCAATTCACATCACTCTCCACATGCTAGAATCCACATCTAGGTCTGCATCCACCTTCTATTCCATGCTCTTGTTTTCCATTTGAAGAATTTAATCTCATTGTCTAGGCTCCTTGAAGATTTGACCCTCACTTTAGCACTAAAATAAGTGAGAAAAACATGAAATTATTGCATGACATTGATACAAAGCATACAATACACAAAAACTAAGTTCATCAACAACTTGATAGAAAAATAATTTGTCAAACTCAATCAAATGAGAGGATTGACGCAACGATTTATGCGGTCAATGAAAACACAGAATCGTTGATAAAAAAAATTTTATAATTCCGAACTCACAATATTTTAAAGATTTGAAATTAAGTACAGTGTAAAGATTAGGTTGATCCACAGCGAACACGGTTGACTTTGATCGAAGGGTTGACTTGGTCAAACTTAGGTTTAATTAGGGATTTTAAGAAATGAAAGTGATATATAATTAATGAAAACAATACGAATATATTAGAAAATATATTTTACGAATTTTAGAAAATGATTTGACCTAGAAAAGTCAAAAGTAAAGCTCAAAGTGTTGACTTCGACTAGACATTGACTTTCTATAAAATCATAGAAGAAAAAGAGGGTCACATACTACAAAAATTATATATTCAAAGAGTAGAGAGAAAATAAAAAATTGATTTATAATTCATTATTTTTAGAGAAGAATTGGATTTATTATGATTTATTGAAAATCAATGATAAAAAAGTCCCGAAATGAACATTTTGGTCAAAATCATCAAATTGGCTAACAAAATGATATTCAAATCAAGTAATTCATATGAATAGAAAGCTAACGATTAGAGGATTTCAAAGAGACCAAAATTGTCAAATTTTACCTTGTATTTTAAAAGTAATTGCCCCCCCAAGTCAACGCCCATATTTAGATTGAAAAGAAATGAACATTCATTGGTCAAACGTCAAATTGGAGTGTCAAATATTGATCAAATTTTATGAATTAGATATCCATGGAAATCTGATGAAACAAGAAATTCAATGAAACCAAAATCAAACAATTTGGACTTAAGATCACGGAGAAATCCTTGTTTCAAAATCAACAAAAATTTGCACCCAAATTTGGGCAAAAAGATGAAAATTTCAATTTCTAAAATGAAATTACCTATCTAAATCTAATCTAAGCTATTTAAATTTCAAGGATTATGATTGAATCATATTACTAACCTGATTGATGCAAAGATTAGGCTTCAAATCGCGTCGATTGATGTGTATTTATTTGATTTCTTCTTCGGCGTGCGTTCGGTTGAAGTGTATTCTGATCGATTCTTACAACAATTCGTGATCAATCCTGACTCAATATGATCACAACGGAGTCTAGGATCCTGGGGGATCACGAAGAACTTAGGATTTTGCTCCAAAATTGCTTAATTTCTTCACGATTCAATCAAAAGTTAGTTTACACGGAGAATGAACAACTATTTATAGAAAATTCCTTGGGAAAAATGCAGGCCATGTGATTCGCTGAGATTGCGCGATTTTGATGGCCCACGATCCCACGATTATTGCCCGTCCGATTTTCATCGAAGTTCCCTTATGAAGCCACGTGTTGCTCCATGAGTCGCCGAAGGCGCAATTAAGTCTCGGTCGTAGGATCTCAGTTACGCGATCAACGGTTGTAAATATATCACAAGTGATTGATGAGGATCCGGTGGACCATGATCCACTCGATAGACGTTCGATCTTCTCTGCATTTTGATCCAACGCCTCACGGTTTGCAACGTTGCCTGCACATTAAGAGAATAAGATAGTCCCACACAGAAGAATTTAAAGGGAGGGGAGGGGTATAAAAGGTAGGGCACCCATTAGCCTTTGTGTCGCCTGCATGGGCCTAGTACACCCCCCCTCTCTAACCTGGGCCCACTAACCCATGGGCCCATCAAAGGCTAGCCCAATCACTCTTCGTGCCACATCAGCGCTTGCGTGTGTCCGAGTGGTGCTACCACGTGTGCGCGCCGCGCCATGTCAGCTTCGCGGGTCCCGCCCGAAGAAAATAAACCGTTTTGCGCTTTTTAATTAGGAAATAAATCCAAATAATACCTGAAAAATCAAAATAAAATTGAGAAAAATTCTATAAAATTCAGAAATTCATATCTTCATTTATATAGCTCCTTTTTTACTCAAATTTTCTCCATTGAATCACAAATTTATCCATCTTTAATATCATGCCACCTAAAAATATAAATTAAAAGAAGAATAAATGATGAATTCAAAAATACTATTAGGTGAACCCTATCATCCACTCATTTTCTTTGATTTCTCTATCATCTTCTTCTCTTTCCTCTTTTACTCACCTTCACCAAAGATAAAATAAAAAGCACTAAAAGGTGATTAATTTTGATTTGTTTGACCTTATAAAAGGTCATAAATCATTAAAGCACATAATTAACCCTAAATTATGCAAAAATATGAACTTTAGTAAAATGGCATACCAATGGAGAAAATTCATAAAAACTATGATAACATGCATAATAATTACATAAAATAAGCATAAATATTAGTTAAATAAGATAATAATTTAAGTTAAATATACAGGTTATCAAGGATGAAAAGAGGTTATAAAATAGAGATATGGAATATTCTATTGGGCCAAGAGAGAGGAGTCCGAGACATCAAGCTAGGTGATAATTGAATTTTAAATAGGTGAGAGATCAAGGAGAGATAGTAAAAGTTTTAAGAGAGAGAACTGTAAGATATTGTCACAAATTACTAAAAATCATACTCCTACACCTTATGTACCAATTGATTGACAAGACTCTGACTAAGAGGTGATTCAAATATATGTCACTTGTTAAAAGGCATAGATTATGATTCCTTGATTGTGGCTTTCAGAAACCAAGGGATGAAATCCACACACATTTCAAGGCCAAAAAAATACAATTAGGCATAAATTCAAAACAAAACATGGAAAGAAGGAAAAGCATTCCTCTATTAGGAGAAGGGAAAAAGTTTGGCTACGAACAATGCCTTTCAAGTCTAAAGGACTGGTGAAAAATAGGAAGAAAGACCCTATATATGGGGTGTTTGGGCCTCAAAAAGACATGAAGCGAATATTTTTTATTGTTTTCATTCAATCTGGGTGTAAGGGAATGCTTGTGCTTCAATTTTGCCACATTTCCCCCAAAATAAAGATTAAAAACCTTAAGAATCATCTAGATCAGTGTAGGTCATTAAATATGAGAGTTTCTAGGCATTGGGCATCAACCATTATGCCACATATCTCCTAATTAGTGTTTCCATGGAAATAAATAGTAGTGAATAAATTAAGCCATTGGATCTATTTTTTTTATTGGTGGGTGCTCCAAATTCCAGCACATGTCAAGCTAGATGATGATAGGTTAGGGGCTCTATTGATCTTGATCCAAAAACCATGTCAGCCAAATGTTGCCCTTTGAATGACTCAATGACAAAATTAATTCACATCCACCGATTTTCACTTAATTTTATGAACTAGTGTGTTTCAATTGACCACTAGAATTGACACAATTCAATTAATCTAATGCTCAAGATGATCTCAACGCAAACAAATGGCTCTAATTTGATGTAAGTTTTGAAACAAAAATACTCCCACATTCAAAATATTTTGATTTCTATGATTATATCTATTAAAGTGATTTTTAGAATTTTTAAAGAACTTTGTGTATAAGAAATATCTTATCACTCACCTAATTTTGGTGCCACACAAGTGTTGAATAATGGCCACTTGGGCTCCACGCATGCTACATTGAGCATATGCTACACTACCTAAAGCCCCTTCCTCATATTTTTCCATTTTTCTCCAAAAGAAAATCCTAATTTTTTATTTCTTAAAAAATTTATATAGAATGAGAAATTATTTAATTTGTGATAAAAAATATTACAAAGGAGTTGGTGTTTTAAAAGATATTAATTTTATAATTTTTAGAGATTTTTATGGAATTTTTTGAATTATTTTATATCTCTATTGAATTTCTAATGATTAAAGTCATTTAAAAATGCTTTCTAAGTGTAGGTTGATGTGACCATTGACATGGCACATACACTTGCGTGTTGCCATGCAGAAATGTGTGAGCGTGCCATGTGGCACAGTTGTGGCACGCACGTGGCACACATAAGGAGTGTTATTAGTGTTAAGTGCCCTAAATGGGTCAATATTGATTATCTGGATCATTTGTTTTTACTTTGCCCCCAAATTTCTTAAATATTTATAATAAGGGATTATTTTATTTTTATGCAAGTGAAGTGACGTCCTTAGTGGTGTTAGATAGGAGCAAATTGATGGATTAAATCTAGACCCTTGATTTTTACTTAAGTGAAGGGTATACATGGGAGCATCTCACTGGACGCCGATTCGAGTAATAAAAATCGATAAATCCTAGACATTCATTGTGAGAGTTATAAGGGTCAACATTTATTACCCTCAATAGACTCACCTAGACACTTGACATGCTTCAAAGCATTTGTTGAAGATCTAATGGATGCGATTAAGGACAATTCTTCTTCATGTGGATATGTGGCACAATTATGAAACTCTGATGAAGATTTGGCGGTCGCGACATAACCATAATTATTTGCCTCTTAAGATTTCATCTCAACCATTGCTCTCATCAAAAGTGAAGATTTGACAATCATTACCAATTTCAAAATGTTATAAATTCTCTCTCTTCGATGGTGTATGCATTCTTGGAGATTTTGATCAACCAAAAATTTAGGCATCTCAATCCTTGAATCTCTTACTTCAATCATGTTCCAGACTCATTTAGACATCCAAAGACTGTTTGAAGTCAAGAATTCATTAATGGAATCGGGAGAAATCACTACTTGAACTTTGAAGTTCCATTTTCAAAAGTGTGGAATGTAAAGCCTTGATTTATGAATTAATTGGATCATTTAGAGCACTAGTTTGGGTTAGATTTTATGTTTTCCATCTAACCTTTTTTTCATTTAGCATTAGAATTTAATGTCAAATATTATATTAGGTTAATTTTAATAAATTTTGTCATTTTCTCTCTCTTCATGAGCATTTTTTCTCTTACTTTGCTCTTTGATTTTTCTATGGATACAAAATTTGATTTGAGCAAATTTTTATTCCATGGGTAAATCTTTAAGTCTTCTTTCCAAATATATATATGTTTCCCGAATTTCTCATCTCAATTTTTCATCCAATTTAATCATATTTGAAAATATCTCAAGAAATTGGAAAGCGTTGATGTTGGGGCCACTTGGACGAGAGAACTATAACTATCTATGAATTCGACCCTTATTTACGTCAATACTAATTCAATCCTAATTAATCTTGAAATTAAGTGAGTTTGGTGTTTACTTTGATGCATGGAAATTTCTATTTATTGACTGCAGGATCACATTCTATCCAAACCTTAAGGACTGGAACCTATGAAGAAGAAATTCTTAATATTTTCAATGCTAACGTCATTCATCCCACATATAAAAACCTAAGACATAGCCCGGTATTTTGAAGAAATGATTTTGTGCGCTCCTTCAAAACACAATTACTCATGTTGAAAAAGTTTTTAAACACACACATTTGAAGATTTTATCATGAATTGATTAGTATAATGATGAATAAAGATCGAATCCACAAAGAATTAGGGAATTTTTTTTAGATGTATTCAAACTTTGATCAAATCAGAAAATGAATTGAGGTACGAAATTAGGGAAATTAGTATTTTTGGAAAGAACACTCCAAGGAATCCATACAATAAAAAATCACTCGATTTGGATAAGTATTCACAGAGAAATCAAGGAGCGAAATGAAGGGAGAAATTCAATCACGAATAGAGAGAAAATGACTAAAATTCATAAAATTAAGCTAGTCTATGCATCAAAATAAAAATCTAATGTTATGGGACAAAAGATTAGGAAGAAAACACCTCATCTAAATAAAATCATACTCAAAGTGATCCAATTAAATGTTGGATCAAGGCTTTTCATTATGCGTTTCAAGAAACAAAAATTCGGAGTTTAAGAGGAAAATTCTTTCTTCTCCCTCAACAAAATCTTGATTTCAAACAATTCTCGGAAGCGAAAATAAATCTAGAAGAAGAAGAAAGCAAGAGATTAAAGGATTGAGTTGTCTAAGAAAGCTTTCCACCGTGGAAGAAGAAGTATATGAATAAATGAAAATTTGGCATAGTTGTTTAATTGGCCTCTTCATCTTCAATCAACAGCTCTGGTATAATTCTATAATACAAAATCGATGGCTTTATATAATGGTCATTAGATTTGTGATGAAGATTTGAGATTTCACCACCTCTCCTCTTGAAGAGGAAGCATCGAGCAATGGCATCAGTTGCATCTTGATCTGATACTTCTAAATGAGTCACATGTCATGATGTGCCCATTGCTTGCTTTTAATCTTAACCTTTAATTCTCTCATGATGAATGGTGAGGATTCATCACGAGTTATAAGTCGAATTGATGTTTAATCACATCGTACCTTGTAATCTTATTAATGAATAATATATCTCATGATGATATATTATTTAATTTCTTATCAAACAAAAGTAACTCATTTACTTTAAAAAATGAAAATCTCCTCACACTCTCATGAGCAAATGTAATTCCTTACCCTCTCAATAAGTACATCACTCCTTTGCTCATATGGAGGATGCTGAGTGTATTAGAACTCCCCTCAGCTCATCTTCTTCCTATAAAGAGTGCATTTGCAAAGGGATTTCCTATCTTTTGGATGCAACATTGTGAGGTAGCTGAAAGAAATAAAAAGACACCACAACTAAAGGAATGATGTGGTTGAAAACAAAAATATATATAAACAAAATGGGTACTAAAACAAAGATGGATAGCAATTATGATAATTAATACTCCCAAATGATGTGGCTAATGATGAATGATATGGATGGATGGAAGTGATAAGGATGGGTGGAACAAGAGAAGGTATTCCCTTAACTTATTCTCCTTCTTTCGCTTTCTTCTTATTCCTTTCTTTTTCTCCTTGTTTTTTCCTCTTCCTTCATTTTTCTGGAAGATCTTCTAGGTACATGCATCAAGATTTGAAAAGGATATATATGGAATGAGGATATGAAGGATTCTTTTGTTTTTGAAGAGAGTATACAAAAATGTGAAGCGAAATGTTAAGGGATATGCACATGTGAAGGGAATGTGAAAGAGATGGGATAAATGCGTGGAGTTATTTGGGAGTATGATTATCATGAGTGAAGCTTAAAATGGGTGTAAAAATATAATTGAAAAAGGTAAAAAAGGGATGACGTGGATAAACAGACGAAGATAGGTACATAAAAAATTATTGCTTATTGTACTCTTTTAAGGGAAAGTTTAGAAGTGAGGAATTCCTTCACTAAGTAGGTTTGGCTGATGGATAGGAATTTTTGTTAACAACTTCTCTCAAAATCTCTCCATATCAATACCATAAAACTTCAACCTTGTGATTATCTCTTTTTCCTTGCTGCCTGTTAGATACCCAACCCCAAAGAACTCAACTACTAAAAATAATCCCATGGTTTGTATAGATCTTTTGACGTTATTACTCAAAAGTATAATCACAAAAGGTATAAGGCTCTCACTTCTACGTCTCCAATTGATAGGATGTCACTTATAAAGGTGGGTGGAGAGATAAAACTCTAGAAATAGGAGTTTCAAAAGTTTTAGAATCATAAAAAAAATTCAAAATTTTTGAGTTTTTCGAAGTCCTTACCCCCCTCCTCCCCCCAATGTAAACTCTTCATTTACCTCTATGAAATCAACATGCGCATGAAAATATTGCAAGAATTTCTAGGATCTTAGGCTCGAAAAGCTCTCCAACTTTGGATCCAAAATAATGATTGCAGCGGAGGGTGTTGAATCAAAACATTCAACATCGTGGAAGCACCAAGAATAGATGATCTCATCATCCATTCTAGGTGATCCTATCATCTAGTATAGAATAAAATTCATACTTACTTGGATCATTTGAAAGAATTCTTCAACCATTCAAGCGTCTGACCTCTAGCAGTATCCACACAGTCTCCAAACAATCGGATCTCCTCTTGAACACTCGTCACCACGAGAGGAAGAGAAGAGGGAGGAGAAGTTCCACTAGGCTTGCATGGGCACCTCTATTATGGTCGTTCTCCCCCTATTTATAGACTTTGGGAATATGAACTTTTCACAAAAACCCTTATTATTATGTCTATATCCACCGACGTCCATTGACCTTATGTGTGTGACCCTCTAGGTCCATATATCTCGCCAGTTAATGACTTTATCAACCCAATAACACTTATTGGTCCTTCTTATCAATTAACTATATCAACATATAGATTAATTGAATAAGGATCGATTTAACCCAATCGACAGGTTGAGTCGCCAGCCCGGTGGGTGCCAAGCTACACCACGTGCTCTAGGAGATATGGAGTATATTAGAACTCTTTCATGGAACCCTACCGTCATTGGTTACCGTGTACGTATAATCCTTCATCCACACGAGACTCATGAATGACTTAGGGTATGGTTAATTGTCAAACCCTAATCGGTCACTCAATTTAGTACTAATGCGAGTAGGAAATCATTAAGAACAACTTCTCTAATATTTCCACTACCTTGGCCAAGGATTTAATCGCATCTCATTCCTTGAGTTGATCTCCTCATATACCGAGGGTGGATGATCCCATCTTGACCACTCAATCACCTTCGCAGACTTCATGTCGTATCTAATCTATGACGTTTTGGAGATCCCGTGGCTAGGGGGTTGTAAGTCATAGACAAAACACGATCATCCATCCACAAGATGTCTTTGGTGTCTCAGATCAAAGGACCACGTACACAACCGTGACATGAATCAACCTGATTGACAATTTAGGTATATTACCATTCAGCGATTCATACGGATCAATTCAGTGAACTCTTTCTCCAAAGAGCACCCACTATCTATCTTTAGTGTCTCCACACCGATGGCTATAGGATCAGGCATACTCATCATATGAGTTGGATTAGATAGTGCTATTCTTTCCGGATAATTCGATGTCCTTCTCGAATATCTCACGAATAGGAATATTTAGAACATATATTTAAAGACTAGTGATCACTATATTATGATCTCATCATAATTCACTTAGTCATTGCACATGCTCATGGACTTCGTTGCAAACATCACACAAGAATGACAATGAATAAATTTCATTTCAATGAACAAGATACATGAAAGTGTGATTGGCTTATAGGCCACATAATATCCATCAATCTCCCACTTGGACTAAAGCCAATTGCCCTTGTGCAAGAACCCCATAGTTGTGCAATGACGCTCAAAGACTTCTTGAGCTAAAGGCTTAGTCAGTGGATCTGCAAGATTGTCGGTTGATGGAATTCTTTCCACCACTACATCTCCTCTGGCAACGATCTCCCTAATCAAGTGAAAGCGCCTCGGAATGTGCTTAGACTTCGATGAGACCTTGGCTCTTTTCAGCTTGTGCTATTGCACCATTGTTGTCACACAATAATGGAATAGGGTCCGAGATCGTAGGGACAACACCAAGGTCTGTGATGAACTTCTTCAAACCGGATCGCTTCCTTGGCGCCATCACTCGCGGCAATATACTCAGCCTCCGTCATCGAACTGCGTGGTGGGCTGCTTGGAACTTTTCCAAGACACTGCTCCCCCATTCAAAGTGAACAAGAATCCAGATGTAGATCTACTATTATCTGGGTCTGACTGAAAACTCGAGTCAGTGTAACCCTGAAGCTTAAGCTCCTCTCCTCCATATACCAGAAATAAATCCTTAGTCCTTCTCAAGTACTTAAGGATGCATTTCATGGCTTCCCAATGACTCTCACCTGGGTAAGCCTGAAATCTGCTCGTAACACTTAGAGCAAATGCCACATCTGGTCTTGTACATAGCATAGCGTACATGATGGATCCAATCGCCGATGCATACGGGATCTTTTCCATCAACGCTCTATCTTCAGGAGTCTTAGGCGAATGCTCCTTAGATATCTGAACTCCATGTCTTATCGGTATGAAACCTCTCTTAGAGTTCTCCATGCCGAACCTTTTGACAATGGTGTCTATGTACATGGATTGGGATAAGCCAAGCAACCTCCTCGATCTATCTCTATAGATACGTATTCCCAATACGTAGGTTGCTTCTCCCAAATCCTTCATGGAGAAGTTCTTTTATAGCCACGCTTTCACTGATGATAACATACCTACATCATTCCCAATGAGTAGAATGTCATCCACATAAAGGACAAGAAAAATGATCGCGCTCCCACTGATTTTCTTGTACACACAAGGTTCGTCTTCATTCTTAATGAAGTCATAAGATCTAATTATCTCATCAAATCTCATATTCCAACTCCTAGATGCTTGCTTCAATCCATAAATAGATCTCTGCAACCTGCACACCTTTTCTGGAAACTCCTTCGATGTATAACCCTCGAGTTGTATCATATACACCTCTTCCTCAAGGTTTCCGTTGAGGAAGGCGCTTTTCACATCCATTTGCCAGACTCGTAGTCATAGTGTGCAGCTATGGCGAGAAGAATCTGATTGACTTAATCATAGCAACTGGTGAGAATGTTTCGTCATAATCAACTCCTTGTCTTTGACGATAACCCTTCGCCACCAACCTTGCCTTGAAGGTGTCAATCTGTCCATCAGCACCAATCTTCTTCTTGAAGATCCACTTACACCCGATGGGTACTATACCCTCAGGAGGGTCGACCAAGTACCATACTTGGTTCTGATGCATGGACTGGATCTCTGAATCCATTGCTTCTCGCCATTTCTTAGAGTTGGAATCATTGACTGCTTCACTATAGGTTAAAGGATCATTATCCTTTAAGTGGAGAGTATCGACATCATGCGTCACAATATGTCCCACATATCGATCTGGTTGTCTCGGTACTCTACCAGTACTACGCGGTGCCTCTGTGTGTACTTGAAGACTTTCGGAGACTGAGTTCTCATCTAAAGAGGTAGCATTTGTGTTCGGATCTAGAACTTCTTCTAGTACTACTTTACTCCCACTATCTCTTCTCAAGAGATACTCATCTTCTAAGAAGATGGCCCTTTTCGCAACAAATATCGATTGTTCCTCAGGGCGGTAAAAGTAGTATCCTGATGTTTCTTTCGGATATCCCGCAAATCTACAAAACTCAGTCCTTGATTCCAGCTTATCTGTATCATGTTTCTTAACATGAGCAGGACAACCCCATACTCTAAAGTAAGAGAAGTCCGACTTCTTCCCTTTCCATATCTCATATGGAGTAGAAGCTACAGATTTGCTAGGTAAGACGTTAAGGACACGCACTGCTGTCTCAAGCGCATATCCCCAAAGGGATATTGGAAGTTTCGAGAAACTCATCATAGATCGCACCATGTCCAACAAGGTACGATTTCTCCTTTCCAAAACACCATTCATCTGAGGTGTGTAAGAGGAGTCAATTGAGCTAGGATACCATTATCCTTAAGGAACTGTGTGAACTCTGTACTTAAGTATTCACCTCCTCGATCTGATTGAAGAGTCTTGATACTCTTTCCAGATTGTTTCTCCACTTCATTCTTAAACTCTATGAATTTCTCAAAGGCTTCAGACTTATACCTCATAAGGTATACCCATCCAAACCTGGAGAAATCATCAGTAAAAGTGATGAAGTAGAAACTGCCACTTCTGGCTTGGACAGGCATCGGACCACATACATCAGAATGTATTAGCTCCAATACACCCTTGGCTCATTCTCCAATCCCTGAGAATGGAGATTTGGGTAATTTACCCATAATGCAAGATTCACAAGTTGCAAATGATTCATAATCAAATGCTCCCAAGTATGCATCTTTATGCAACTTCTGTAATCTTCCATCACCAACATGCCCAAGTCTACAATGCCATAAGTAGGCTTCATTCACACCATGTTTACTCTTCTTAAGAGCAACATCTATTTGGAGATTATAAGAAGAAACATCAATCACATATAAACCATTAACTAATGGTGCCGTAGCAACCAATTTACTTCCCAAGTAAATAGAACAACACTTGTCCTTAATAATCAAGGTATATCCCATCTTGTCCAAACAAGAAACTGAAATGATGTTCTTAACTATGCTAGGAACATAAGATTATCTTTCTAAAGAAAGATAATCTCCGGATGATAGCTTGAGGTTCACAACCCCTAGCGCCACAGCCGCAACTCTTGCGCCATTTCCCATCCTCAGTTCCACCTCGCCTTTTCTCAGCTTTCGCTTACTTGTCAACCTCTGCGAATCATTGCAGATGTGAGAAGTACATCCAGTATCTAATACCCAAGATGCAGAATCTCTAGAAGACAAATAAGTATCTATCATATAGATACCTGGAGCACCACCATGCTTCCGCTGAGCTTTCTCGTTGAGGTACTTTTTACAGTTCCTCTTCCAATGTCCTTTCACGCCACAGTGGGAACACGTTCCCTTGTCATTGCCGTCCTTCTTTGTCAAAGTTGCTTTCACTTGCTTTTTCCCTTTGCCCCTTTTTGAAGCAAAAGCTACCTTCCTCTTCTTGTTGATCCCACCAACAAAGAGGACTTGGGGCTTTTCCTTCTGAAGGTTCCCCTCGGCAGTAGTAAGCATGTTTAGTAGCTCCGGGAGAGAGGTCTGAATTTTGTTCATGTTAAAGTTAACAATGAACTGAGAAAAGGAGTTCGGAAGAGACTAAAGGATAAGGTCCGTGCTCATCTCAACAGGGAGTTCAACTCCAAGCACTGCCAACCTCTCGATCCACTCAATCATCTTTAGTACATGTGATTGTACAGAAGACGACTCAACCATCCGAGCCCTGAATAGACTCTTCGATATCTCATATCTCTGAGTTCTACTCTGCTCAACAAATAACTCCAAATGGAGTAGCATGGCTCTTGGTCCCATGTCTTCATGCTGCCTTTGCAACTCATTGCACATTGAGGCCAGCATATAACATTGAACTGTAGTGGAATCTTCTTGCCACTTCTGGTACTCCCATACCTCATCCTCAGACAAATCTAATGCAGGCTCAACGGGGCCATCTCCCTCCAAGACATATGCGATGCGCTCAGACTTAAGTAAGATCTTTAAGTTCCTTAGCCAATCAGTGAAGTTTGGGCCAGTCAAACGATTGGCATCCATAATGCCACGAAGAGGGTTAGTCGACGACATCTTTGCCTGTAGGAGGTGAATAAGAATTAATGATTAATTCTTTGCAGATATTGTGTTCATTGAAAATAATGCTCCCACTAAAATTAAGCAATTCACACAACCCTCATGTTCATGAAAAGGGAGAACCGACAATCTCCTAGTCGGGATCAGAATCTCAACAACTATATTATGACCTGAAGCGACTCCACCAATCACAATATATTGTTGAGCACTCATCTCATGAGACTTACAAAATTTGTAATATCTGATCATACTTCAGTCCCCGACGCTCATGTGGCCTGGAGCGACTCCACCAACCAGTGAGTTCGGTCTAGGCGGTACCCTTGTTACTTGACGGGAATAGATTCGTGAGTAGTCCTGGAGCGACTCCACCAAACTAAACGGTTCCTCTACCCCGGCCTTGTGTCATACACTAGTTCTTAGTTCCTCATCTTCAATAAGTGGGCCTGGAGCGACTCCACCAACCCAACTTAAGGTGACTTGGATACTAAGGCCATAACAAGGGAGGACCACGCGTGAGTTCGTAACTCTTGCGTTTCAGCCTAGATTTTAATATGTGAGGGGTTTTATGTTTTATCGGGTCTCTTCGTTAGGGTACATCATGGTTATCTATATAACCATACCCAAAAATATGATTATCTCAATAATCATATACATATATCATATATGTCATATATGATGTTATATCAATAAACCAAAACATATAAATAGTGGATCCTATAATAGGTCGATCTATGTTATTTGTTTCACATCTAATTTAATAACATCACAATTAAATAAATAAATTTAATTCAATGCAAAAAGTTAATCATATTAATATTTTGCAAATTAAACATGACTATCATGCTTAAAATTAAGGAAGTAATCATTTAAACACATTGATTATAAGAATTTCATGAATTTAAAAATAACTTAATCCTTAAATTATTCAATTCAAAATTCCAAAATATAACTCTTTATATTTTCCGACCATGTGGGTTTGCCAAGTGTTGCCACATGGCGTCATCAAGGGGCGCCACATGGCTTTCCTTGGTGGTGCCACATGGCCTTCCCATGCGGTGCCACATGGCCTTCCCGGATGGCACCACATGGCCTTCCCAGATGGCGCCACATGGCGTTCCCATATGGCGGCACATGGCCTTCTCAAATGGCACCACATGGCATTCCCGGGTGAAGCCACATGGCGCTCTTGGGTGATGCCACATGGCCTTCCTAGGTGGCGCCACATGGCCTTCCTGCATGGCGCCACATGGACTTATCTGGTCTCACCACATGGCTTTATATAGTGTCGCCACATGGCTTTACCTGGTCTTGCCATGTGTCATCATTTTTATAATCCATGCCATGCATATCTGCCACGTGTCATACACATGGCACCTCATAGGGTATTGACTATGCATGGATGACATGTGTCCTGCCACATGTCACCATTACAAGTTATCTCCATGCGTGGTTGACATGTGTCCTAACACATGTCAAAACCAAGGGTTATATCCATGGATGGCTGACATGTGTCCCACCACATGTCATCACATAAAATTATGTCCATGCATGGCTGACATGTGTCCCACACATGTCATCACATAAAATTATGTTCATGCATGGCTGACATGTGTCCCACCACATGTCACAACCAAGGGGCATGCACATGCATGGTGGACCTGTGTCCTCCACATGTCACCTCAAGAAGCCATAACCATGCATGGGTGCCATGTGTCCCTACACATGTCACCTCAAGGGACTATGGATATGCATGGGTGCCATGTGTCCTCACAAATGGCACCTCCATGAAATCAGGTCGAGCTTCTCCTTTTCCTTGTGATGACCATCAATGGCAATCCCATAACTCCTTCATTTCTTGTCCGTTTTGGACGTTTTTGGGCTCGTTGGAAAGCTTATCAAGAGCACAACTTGGCTCTGATACCACTGCTAGGATCTGAGGCTCGAAAAGCTCTCCAAATTGGATCTAAAATAATGATTGCAGCGGAGGGTGTTGAATCAAAACATTCAACATCGTGGAAGCACCAAGAATAGATGATCTCATCATCCATTCTAGGTGATCCTATCATCTAGTATAGAATAAAATTCATACTTACTTGGATCATTTGAAAGGTTCTTCAACCGTTCAAGTGTCCGGCCTCTAGCGGTATCCACACAGTCTCCAAACGATCGGATCTCCTCTTGAACACTTGTCACCACGAGAGGAAGAGAAGAGGGAGGAGAAGTTTGATGGAGAATTATTTTGAAACATGAACACAAGGGTTCTAAGTGAACCAATCCTCCTCCTCCTCCTCCTCCTCCTTATTTACCACTGAAAAATTATCCATTCATTAAATGGATGAAGAAGACCTCTCTAACTAATTAAAGAGAGAGTAGATCTTAAGGGATTTATTTTCCCTCCTTCCCCTATTTTATATTGATCTAAAGATTGACTTGGTCAAACATTTAATCCTTATCTTTAGAAAACATAGAATTCTTTGAGTGGACCAAGTCAACCACCTTCTACCTTGATATAGGTTTCCTAATTTCCAAACCTTATCCACTATATCATAGGTAACCTTGTATGATTATAAATGATGATCTCAAGAAAGAAAAAAATCAGTAGTAATCCATTTGTGTGTTCCTTCTCTTTGAAAACCACCTTTAGATAGACTTATAGGAGATCTATTTTATGAAATTACATTATCTTCTTGATTTACTTCAAGACAAAGCCAATGCATGAGTAAATCATGCATCTATGAAGACAATGTATATGAAGATCATCGACATGAAGAAGACTTCAAGCAATGAAGGTTATCTTCCAACACCCCACTAATGAAGAAGATAAAGAAGGCTTGGATCCATCACCACTATTTGAGCAAAGAAGATGACTTAAGCCAACCGTGAAGATTGAAAGAAGACTATCACAGGAAACTAATCCCGTAACAGAAAAACATCAGGCTATCACTGAGGATGACAGCCACAAGAATCAATCTTAGCCTTTCCGCCACGTCAACGCATCCCCTTACTGATGTAACAGCCGAAATTACCTTCCTCCTTGATGTGGAAGTCGTGACAAGAACAAGAAGGACCTCCACAAGTTCCGAAGAACACAAAGGAATGGTCTGACTGATATTTACTGATCATTGGAGATCTGAACAAATTTATATGACGCACAGCAATTTAACAAAAGCTGAAGCGTCGAAAACCCAAACGCAAGCTTTCGGTGAAGAGGAAACAACCTGAGAGCTTTTCGGTTTCTCTTCAACTTAATTGGGAGACTCGCAAACAGAATAGCGGCCGAATCAACGTCTATTGGCTTCTCATCCCCCGATAACGAGGGAATTATTTTATTCCCACTATTACGGAAGCTCAGTCAAAGATGTAAATGAAAATCCGATACTTTCAAAGCAACCCTGTCAATTACTCGGTCCCCGCAACCGTTGACTTCGACACCGACCACAGAGGACAATCCCGTTTCAACTACCATTACGGATCCACGTGCGAAGAAGAAAATAACGCGATTCGCATACTTTCTCATGCGCGAATAACCGCCACAAAGCGTCCCGTCGTTTCAACGCTCTCCTCTTCCTCCTTAAAAGGACGATTGTAACATGAAAAAGTCATGATATTTTTGAATGAAATTTCGGTTCTTTTGGTTACTATTGTTCCCCTGTGTTCATCGTATCTTTCCCCGTATCCCCATCACTCTTCCCGCATCTCCCATCTTCTTCCCTCCGAGATTCTATCTCCCTATCTCTTCTCCCTAAGTTTCTGTCCGTCTTTCATCAATCTTCCGTCAGAAGTCCACCGAGGAGAATTTATACCATCGGACGTATCCAGGAGCATCACTTTCCGCCTTGACCAGGTAATCCATCCTCCCTCCCGTTCGGTAATAATAGTTCGTCTCGTAAAATTTATAAGTCCATATTAGTCTCTCCGTCATCCTTAACTTTCTCGTCACCTTTTCTCACGTCTCCGTTATTTCCGTCTCACCCTTCCCCTATTTTCTACTCTCATTCCTTATCCATTCATTTCCAGTCGTAAACCCCTTTATCACTATTCTCACTCCGTCCCCGTACCGCGCCCTCTTCTCTATTTCTTTTCTTAAATCCTAATATACCTGTGTCGTTATCATCTCTCATCTCATCTCATCATTTTATTAACTAAATCATTTCCTACTCTATAACTATTACCTATCATAAATACTCATCTTAGTCATCACTATTTTGTTCCTACATTTCTAAAATATTCTATTAAACAGCCTCTTAATTGCATACCTCCATTTCTACTTGATATCATTCATAGATCCTCCCCTATTGTAGGATTTAGATACTCCTTCAAAAATAATCCTACATTAAAGTTCCACTAGGCTTGCATGTTCACCTCTATTATGGTCGTTCTCCCCCTATTTATGGACTTTGGGAATGTGAACTCTTCACAAAAACCCTTATTATTATGTCTATATCCACTGACGTCCATTGACCTTATGTGTGTGACCCTCTAGGTCCATATATCTCACCAGTTAATGACTCTATCAACCCAATAACACTTATTGGTCCTTCTTATCAATTAACTATATCAGCATATAGATTAATTGAATAAGGATCGATTTAACCCAATCGACAGGTTGAGTCGCCAGCCCGGTGGGTGCCAAGCTACACCACGTGCTCTAGGAGATATGGAGTATATTAGAACTCTTTCATGGAACCCTGCCATCATTGGTTACCGTGTACGTATAATCCTTCATCCACACGAGACTCATGAATGACTTAGGGTATGGTTAATTGTCAAACCCTAATCGGTCACTCAATTTAGTACTGATGCGAGTAGGAAATCATTGAGAACAACTTCTCTAATATTTCCACTACCTTGGCCAAGGATTTAATCGCATCTCATTCCTTGAGTCGATCTCCTCATATACCGAGGGTGGATGATCCCATCTTGACAACTCAATCACCTTCGCAGACTTCATGTCGTATCTAATCTATGACGTTTTGGAGATCCCGTGGCTAGGGGGTTGTAAGTTATAGAAAAAACACGATCATTCATCCACAAGATGTCTTTGGTGTCTCAGGTCAAAGGACCACGTACACAACCGTGACATGAATCAACCTGATTGACAATTTCGGTATATTACCATTCAGGGATTCATACGGATCAATTCAGTGAACTCTTTCTCCAAAGAGCACCCACTATCTATCCTTAGTGTCTCCACACCGATGGCTATAGGATCAGCCATACTCATCATATGAGTTGGATTAGATAGTGCTATTCTTTCCGGATAATTCGATGTCCTTCTCGAATATCTCACGAATAGGAATATTTAGAACATATGTTTAAAGACTAGTGATAACTATATTATGATCTCATCCTAATTCACTTAGTCATTGCACATGCTCATGGACTTCGTTGCAAGCACACAAGAATGACAATGAATAAATTTTATTTCAATGAACAAGATACATGAAAGTGTGATTGGCTTATAGGCCACATAATATCCATCAAGAATAACATGCAAGGCATGTAAAAGATAACAAATATAGTGAGAAGAAAGGGTTAGAAAAACTCGTTTAGGAGTTTTGATGCTTGTTCATGGGATTTTTCTTGATCGCGCCCCTCAACACAATGTAGTCTCTTCTTCTAGAAGTGAGAGTACAAAAATAAGAAAAAGAAAAAGAAAAAATAAGGATAATCTTAGGGTACATCCCAAGAAATGTAAAGTTTAATGTCTTTAGCCAACTGAAAACTGATGAAGCTCATCAAGCTCGATGGGGTGAGGGTGAAGTCGATGTCACTTCCTCAAGTGCCTTGGGAATATGCAGATTGACAATAATTTATGGTGTGGGTGGCTCTGATGGTAGGTAAGGCTTGAGACGATGCTCATTTACCTTGAATTGTTTGCCACATTTGATGTAATAACTCAATATTGATCCATCCTCAAACAACTTTAGAACCACACAAGAACCATCCCATTGAGAACATGCATTTTATGCATGAATTTACATGATTATCAATGCAAATAGAGGCATTAATTGTTCCATTGGTATGCATGTTATCATATTTTAAGTACATTTCTATCATTTTACGTAATTTCATGTTATGATATAAAAATACATCATTTATGGATACTTATACATAATTAAAACAATGTGATTCTATTCCTATATATATTTGAGATCATAATTATATTTTCATGATTAAATGATAAGAGAAAAGATGTTTATTTACACTCATATTTTTTCTAAATTTATTTTACAAGACACATTAGTGTATTTATTTAATTAAAATTTATTATCTTGTTATTTTAATATTTTGACTTTTTATAATGATAGATAATTCAATTTCTGATCCAACAAAATAAATCTAAATTAACTTGGAGTTTTATTTTGAAAGTTATACTCCAATTTTTAGGAATTTCTGGAATTTTTCTGAATTGAATTAACTTTATTTTCGATTTTAAAATAATTCAAAGAATAAAAAATGTGTTAATTTACTACGCGCTAACATGGCAGAGCGTCGCCATGTGGCGACACGTGGACCCGTGTGTGCGTGACGTGTGTGCGTGAGGAGTGTGTGTGTCACGCGTGTGTGCGCGTGACACATGTGCGCGGTATTAATAAGTGGTTAGGAGCATCCATTTAAGCATTTAAGCTAATCGCATAATATCTCGTACCTTATATACGCGATAAATCATTATACTTTATTCAGTGTGGGACTATTTTTGTTTCATTTTGATTTCAGGTGAAGTGGCGCACTGTGAGACATCCGATCGAGTGATTAAATCACGTGCGTTGGATGTCACTTACTCAGAGGGGTACGTGGCGACATCCTATTACACGTCGATTCGGTTAAACAACGTTTAATCTCAGCCGTCTAACTCGGAGTTATAACAAATGAGATTAACTGCACCCGATGGACACCTGAATTTATCACGATCGTTCAATGAAGATCCAACAGACGCGATGAAATGAAGCTTTTTCTTCAAAGCGCGATGTGGCTTAATCCAGACGCTCCATCACCGATCAGATGGACGCAAATAATCACGTCGATTCATCAAACTGCACTTAATCTCAGCCATTGATTGCATCGAAACGACGCATCGGAGGGTTACGCCCAATTTCTCTTATAAATTAGAATCTTCTTCGTGACGGAAAAACATTCTTGGGTTTTCGAGCAAATCGAACTGTCTAGACACCACAATCTGAGAATCTTTTGATTTCAAAAGCTTCTTGACTCATTTCCGGGCCTGACGAGTGCAATCAGAAATTGATCGAGGGAATCGGGAGGAATCATATCTTGAACGCCAATTTTTGTTTTCAAAATCGCAGAATGAAAAGCCATGAATCCAACGATTAATTGGATCATTTTGAGCGTGAATTTGGGTTAGATTGCGTGTTGTCATTCTAATCTTTCATCATTTAGCATTAGATTTACATTTTGAAGTGTAGATTAAGTTTAATTTCATTTTAATTTCAGTTTTTCATCAAATTTCGCGATCGATTTCTATCTCAATTTTTAACTTCGATTTCTCAATAAATTCTAATCCAAATCTATTGATTTTTGATTATGTGAATTCATATTAGAGTTATCTTTCTTAATATACTAAATTTTCTAATTTCTAATCTCAATTCATTGTCTGATTTGATTAAATTTCAAAGATATCTAAAACATTTCCCTTATTTCTCTGTGAATTCGACCCTTATTCACCACTATACTCCTTAATTAGTGATTTAATCTTTTAATTGGTGAGTTTTGAACTTGTTTTGACACGAGATTGTGCATATTCAATGACCGCACAAAATTGTTTCGTCACCCATCATGAGTGCAGCCTCCCTGAAAAGAGCTTAAGGTGAGAATTATAGAGCCAGACCTTATCATTGACTAGAAGGATCTTTCTTTGAATGTGCCTATCATGAAAGGCCTTGGTTTCTCATTGTAGATCTCCACATTCTCGTACATGTCGTGCCTTAGGTCCTATAACTCTTGAAACTGGAGAAGTCTGTGTTTCCTTACTATGTCCAGATACAAAGTTGAGCTACCTAATAGCCTTACGCGCTTTATTCTCAAGCTCAACTAGAAGGTGACAAGTTTTCACAAAAATGAGCAGAAAAGGAGACATCCCAATGGGTGTCTTATAAGCTATTTGATACACGCATAATGCATCACAAAGCTTGTGTACCTAATCCTTCCCATTTGACCAAATTATGTTCTTCAATATATTCTTGGCTTCTCTTTTGCTCACTTCAACTTTGCCCATTTTCTTGGGGGTGATAGGGTGTGATGACATGATGATATAATCCATAATATACAAAAGTGCGCATTATTGAAGTGGAAGCCTTTGTCATTGATGATGGTCCTCTAACATCCAAATCAGGAGAAGATGTTCTTTGTGATGAATCTGAGCACCTTCGGATGGCTATTTGACATAGTGGGTATAGCCTCAACCAACTTGGACACATAATCCACTACCACTAGAATATATTATATCCCGTTAAAGGCAAAAGTTCCCATAAAGTTAATCTCCCATCGATCAAATATCTCCACCTCAAGGATAGGCCTAAGTGGCATCTCATCTTTATTAGAGGTGTTTAATGTTACAACACACTTTAAACATTTTTTCTAAAAATGTTAGACATCCTTGAAGATCGTGGGTTGACGAATTGAGAGCACGAGGTCGTTGAAAACACACGGTCAAGCGTCAAAATAAATACCAAACTCACTAATTTTAGGAAATAAACACGAATTGAAGGGTATAATGGTGAATAAGGGTTGAATCCACAAGGAAACATGGTAATTTCTGATGATCTCTTCAAATTTGACCAAATCGGACGATAAATTGTGGATAGAAATTAGGAAATGTGATATTTTTGGAAACAAGAGTTGAAGACGAATTCACAAAATAAAAAAACGTTGAATTTGGATCTGATTTCGCGGAGAAATCATTGAATGAACAGGAGAGAAATTTCCAAAATTGAAATTCGCGGAAAACTGAAACTGAAATTAAAATTGACTCAAATTACGATTCGAAAATGAAATCTAAAGCTATACGAAGTTAGATTAGGATGAAACACAATCCTTAACCCATGATTACACTCGAATTGATCCAATTTACTCACCAGATCAAGACTTTTCATAAAAAATTTAGAAAACGCGATCGCTTATGTTCTAGCATTGATTTCCTCCCCATCCCTCAATGAAATCTCACTCTCAAGCACTCCGTGGATACGGAAATTAGTCTAGAAGCGATTGGAAGAAAGAGATTGAAGGGATTTGGCATCTAAACAGTTCGATTAACTCGAATTCCCTTGGAATGCTTTATAATGTTAAAGAACATCTCAATTTATAGGGCAAATTGGATGTAGCCATTCGATTGGCATTTAATCTTTGATCAATGGCTCTAATGAAACACTCGGATGCAAATTATTACGATTAAGTCGTGGGCGTTGGATCACAGATGGACCGCCAAGATGATGCCACGTCACGTGCATTATAAATAACGCATCAAATGCATGTCGCTAGATCTTAATCAGACGCTCATATGAATTTCCTTTGGTAAACAACTGAGATTAAATCTATTTAAAAATCATTCGCCGATATATCAGAATGCGCCATGTACCCCCCTCTCCTTGAGTGACAATCAAAGGTCATGATTCTTTACGTGATCGGACGCTCCACCTGCTGCCACGTCACCCCTCGCCTTTGATCGTTGATCGTGATTGATCGGACACGCTTATAAAAAAATGGAAAATAAATTTTAATTAGAAAATCGATTTTAATTCAGAATATCCTGAAAAAATCATTTGAAATTCAGAAAAACTCCAAAAAAATCCCTAAATATCGTAAATTTCAAAATATAACTCTAAATTAATTCAAATTTATTTCATTTGATCGGAATATTAAATTATCTATCATGTTAAAAATCAAATTTAATAAATAAAAAGAGATTTAATTTCTATTTTAAAAATACACTCATTTCTTTATGATGTAAAACTTAGAAAATTAAATGAGTGTATATAAAATGATTTCTCTCATTATTTAACTTTAAAAACTAATTATAATCTTAATTAAAGATGTGTTATGAAATTAAATATCTTTAATTCATATTAATTAACCCTAAATTAATGTATTTTGAGATTATAATGATTTTTTTGATAGAATGACAGATAAACACTCATAAATATGATAACATGCATTGGAATGGAATATTTTATGCCTTAATATGCATAAATAATCATGTATTATCATGTCTATTTAGCATGTTATCATGGGCCAAGAAAATAATTTTGTAGGATTTTGTCTATAGTCTTATGTGTGCCTAAGTGTCCTCCACATACTTCTAAGCGGCACATCGCAAAAATGTTGCCTTGCTCCTCCTCTTATACACATCACCAAATGATCTGGTCCTATCTGAGATGGAATAAAAGTGGTTCTTCCCAAAAGTAGTATTTAAGTTCATCGAAGATTTAATGCTCTAGGACAGATTCAATCACCAGGAAGTTGATGATATGTGCAAACCAAGGGGCACTAGTCATTGTGACAAGGAGATGCTCATCAGAAAATGTGTTGCTGATGTCTCCCGTACTTGGAATATGGAGATGTGATAGGTGATCCATCATTGAGTTTTCGCTGCCCTTCTTATCTTTAATCTCCAAGTTGAACTCCTGAAGAAATAACACTCATCATATCAGTCATGGTTTCAACTCCTTGTTGGAAAGAAAGTACTTTAGCGATGCATGATCTGTATGGATGATGATCTTGCTCCCCAAGATGTAAGGCTGGAACCTCTCTAAGGCATATACCACTACTAGTAGCTCATCTATCATCGTGTAGTGCATCTGAACTTGAGCAAGTGCCATGCGTGCATAGAATATGACAATTAGCTTCTTGTCCACTTGCGGCCCCCAATTTGCTCCCAACCTGATCTTAGTGCATTGTTTGAAGCGTCACACATGAACTCGAAAGGTAAGTCTCAATGAGGACTTTGTAGAATCGGTGACTTGATCAAGGCTTGTTTCAACATCTTGAATGCTCGCTCCCCTTCTTTGTCAATGATGAAGTCTTTGTCTTTGAAAAGAAGGGTGGTCAATGACTTTGTGACTTGGGAAAAGTCATGTATAAACCTCTGGTAGAAGCCAACGTGCATGAGGAAGCTTCGTAAATCTTTTAATGTTGTAGGTAGAAGGAGGTTTTGGATTACCTCTATTTTGGCCTTGTCATCTTCTAATCTGTTGCTCAAGATGAGATGCTCGAGCACTACTCCTGCTCATACCGTGAAGTGGGATTTCTCCCAACTCAACACCAGACATTTCCTAACACATAACTCAAAGATCTTCTTAGGTGAGCCAGATAGCCATCGAAGTCCTCTTCAAAGACTAAAAAGTTGTCCATGAAGACTTCTAAACTATATCTAAGGAATTCAGAGAAGATCGCTATCATACATCTCTAGAATTCATGGGGGAGTTATATAATCCAAATGACATCCGTAAAAGTGAACGTGACAAAAGTACATATAAATATCATCGTTTCTTGATTTTCTGGATGAGTGGCAATTTGGTTGTAACCCGAATATTTGTCCAAGAAGCAAAAGTAACTTTGACTTGCAAAACAGCCCTCGATTTGATCGATGAATGGTAATGGGAAGTGATCCTTCATTGTTGCGGAGTTAAGCTTATGATAGTCGATGCAAACTCCTCACTTTGTCAAAAGTTATGCTTGGATCTCTTCACCCTTCTTATTCACAGTTACTGTAACTCTGAATTTTTAGGAACAACGTGTACTAGACTAACCCATTGGTTATCAGATGTGGGATATATGATTTCTGTATTTAGCCACTTAAGGATTTATTCTTTCACTGGTTCCTACACCTTAGGGTTTAGTCATCTCTCGACCTCCCTAATGGGTCTAGAATTGCCCTCCAAGAAGATGTGGTGTGTGCACAATGAGGGATCCAATCCCTTCAGGTCTACTAGGGTCCAACCAATTCCTTGCTCATTGCACCGTAATTCATAGTAATCTTTTCTCGTGCTCCTGATCAAGGCTTGATGAAATGATCAACAGTTTTGCCTACTATGTATAAACAAAATCATACTGCAGTGAAGATGGTAGAGGCTTGAGCTCCAATATGGGTTCGACCACGTTAAATCCTCAAGATTGATCTCCTCATTGACTATCATAACTTCTTCTATGAAATCTTCAATATCCTCATTATCACAAAATTCAATGGAACCCAAGTCCTAGGAAGCTCGTGAAGGGTATTTCATTTACTTGTTTATGTTGCCCTTCATTGTAATGGCTTTTTGACGAAATGATTTATGCGGTCTTTGAAAACACACAAGCGTCGGTCAAACAAAATTTATAATTTCGAACTCACAATGACTTAAAGATATAAAATCAAGTACAGTGAAAAGATCGAGTCGATCCACAGAAAACACGATTGACTTTGATCATAGCATTAACTTGGTCAAACTTAGGTCTAATTAGGGTTTTTAATAAATGAAAGTGATGTGTTATTAATGGAAATGATATGAATATAGCAGAGAATATATTTTAAGAATTTCAGAAAATGATTTGATGAAAAAAAGTCAAAAGTCAAGGTCAAAACATTGACTTTAACCAGTCATTGACTTTATGTAAAATATTAAAAAAATTATATATTCAGAAACTAGAGTGAAAATTGAAAATTTTGATATAAAATAAGTGATTTTTAGATAATAATATGATTTACTATGATTTATTGAAAATCAATAATCAGAAAAATCTTGAAATGAACACCTCGCTCAAAATCATGAAATTGACTAACCAAATGATGTCTAAATCTTGAAATTCAGATATGAATGTAAAGCTTATGTGATGGATATTATGTGGCCTATAAGCCAATCACACTTTCATGTTTCTTGTTTATGTTCATTGAAATGAAATTTATTCATTGTCATTCTTGTGTGATATTTGCAATGAAGTCCATGAGCATATGCAATGACTAAGTGAATTGTGATGAGGTCATAATATAGTGATCACTAGTCTTTAAACATATGTTCTAAATATTCCTATTCGTGGGATATTCGAGAAGGACATCGAATTATCCAGAAAGAATAGCACTATCTAGTCCAACTCATATGATGAGTATGCCTGATCCTATAGCCATCGGTATGGAGACACTAATGATAGATAGTGGGTGCTCTTTGGAGAAAGAGTTCACTCAATTGATCCGTATGAATCCCTGAATGGTAATATACCTAAATCTCAATCAGGTTGATTCATGTCATGATTGTGTATGTGGTCCTTTGACTTGAGACACCAAAGACATCTTGTGGATGGATGATTGTGTTTTGATTATGACTTACGAATCCCTAGTCACGAGATATCTAAAACGTCGTATATTGGATACGACATGAAGTCCACGAAGATGATTGTGTGGTCAAGATTGAATCATCCACCCTCGGTATATGAGGAGATCGACTCAAGGAATGAGATGCGGTTAAATCCTTGGCCAAGGTAGTGGAAATATTAGAGAAGTTGTTCTCAATGATTTCCTAGTCGCATCAGTACTAAATTGAGTGACCGATTAGGGTTTGACAATTAACCATACCCTAAGTCATTCATGAGTCTCGTGTGGATGAAGGATTATACGTACACGGTAACCAATGATGGCAGGGTTACATGAAAGAGTTCTAATATACTCCATATCTCCTAGAGCACGTGGTGTAGCTTGGCACCCATCGGCCTGGCGACTCAACTTGTCAATTGGGTTAAATCAATCCTTAGTCAATTAATCTATATGTTGATATAGTTAATTGATAAGAAGGACCAATAAGTGTTATTGGGTTGATAGAGTCATTAACTGGCGAGATATATGGACCTAGAGAGTCACACACATAAGGTCAATGGACGTCGGTGGATATAGACATAATAATAAGGGTTTTTGTGAAAAGTTCACATTCCCAAAGTCTATAAATAGGGGGAGAACGACCATAATAGAGGGGCCCATGCAAGCCTCTTCTCTTCCTCTCGTGGTGATGAGTGTTCAAGAGGAGATCCGATCATTTGGGGATTGTGTGGATACCGCTAGATGCCAGACGGTTGAACAGTTGAAGAACTCTTTAAAATGATCCAAGCAAGTATGAATTTTATTCTATACTAGATGATAGGATCACCTAGAACGGATAATGAGATCATCCACTCTTGGTGCTTCCACGATGTTGAATGTTTTGATTCAACACCTTCCACTGCAATCATTATTTTAGACAAAGATTTGGAGAGCTTTTTGAGCCTCAGATCCCAGCATTATGATCATAAGATTCCAAGGAGACCAAAATTATCGAATTTCACCTTGTATTTTAAGAGTTGTCCCCGCAAGTCAATGCCCAAATTCGGATTGAAAATGAACCGTCGATGGTCAAACGTCCGATTCGCTGAAGGACAATTGGATGGGTGAAATGGCACAAATATGATGGCCCACGATCTCACGAGTCTTTGATTATTGCCCGTCCGATCTTCATCAGTGTCTCCTTGAGCAGCCACGTGTCGCTCCATGAGTCGCCGAATGCATGATTTAATCAAGACCGTAGGATCTCACTTAAGCGATTGATGGTCATGGATTTAGCACGTGTTTTGATGATGATCCGATGGACCGAGATCCATCCGATAAATGTGCGATCTTCCGCGCGCCTTTGATCCAACGCATCTTGAGCGGCCACATCACGTAAAATGAGAGAGGTTAGTCCCAGATGGAGAAAAATAGGGAGAGATGTTGGGTATAAAAAGGGAAACTCCCTTAAGCATTCGCGTCGCCCTCATGGGCCTAGGTACGCCCCCTATCTTACCTGGGCCCACTATACCCGTGGGCACATCAAATGCCAACGCAATTACTAAAGTCAAAATAACCCAATGAAAGTGGTTAATTTCTAATCATTTAACCTTGCAAAATGTCAAACATCAATAAAACACATAATTAACCCTAAAAAATGCATACATATGGACTTTAGTAAAATGACATACCAATGGAGAAAATCAATAAAACTATGATAACATGCATCATAATTACATAAGATAAGCATGAATATTAGTTAAATATGATACAAATTTAAGTTAAATATGCATGTTATCACTTTTGCGGTGGCTAGGAAGGATCATCCTAAAATGATTGGGCCTTGACTAAGCTCATTAATGATTTTTATATCTACTACTAGGAAGTCTACTAGGAAATAATAATCTTCTACTACGCCATGGGGTTTCCTCACCGATCTATGTGCTAAGCATAATTCAAAAAGAAAAGGGGGCAACTCCCACACATGATGACTATTATATTATTACACATTATTATTAGACATCGGAGCTAGTATTAATCTCCTCCCTAAAGAGGTATTTAACCGTCATCATATAGGGGAGTTGTAGCCTTTCCTTATAGAATTATGCTTAGAAGATAGATCACCAGTAGAATTATTCTAACCCTTTCCATAGCTACATACCCTTACATTCCTCCAAGCTTGAGGGAGGAATGTCTAATAATCTAGTAAAATTCATCCCTCCTATTTCTCTAGTGATCAAGGGCACTCTAAGATCTCTCTTTTTGATTGACAAAGAATTTTTCATAATTAATCATAACTTATCTAGTGATCATGTTTCGTTCAATTGGATCCTTTTGGGGCTTCCATGGCGTGCATATCATTTTGAGGAATTTTGCATACGAAGGAATACACTAAATGACATCTAATAGTGGTGTGGTGATTGATAACATGCTATTTATTCATGAATTTACATGATTATTAATGCAAATAAAAGCATTAATTGTTCTAATTGTATGCATGTTATCATATTTTAAGTATATTTCTAGCATTTTATATAATTTCATTTTATGATATAAAAATGGATTATTATTGATAAGCGTAAAACCGCGGTCGTTGAATGCGCGATTTTACATATCAAACAAAATTTATACTCAACTCTTCGAAACTGATTTTTAAATTAGAACAGTGGCAAGTCGAGGTCGAATCCACAGGGAGGAGGGTTAAGAGATTGAAATCAGAAGCTTATTTTTGGTATTTTTAGATTTAGAAACCGAAAATGATCAATGAAAGGAAGAAAATGTGTGTGGAGATGAAATGAACCGAACAAGTGCTTCCAAACTCTTTTCAGAGATTGAAAACCCTTGATCGATGGTGGAAAAGTATTTTTAGGGTTTTTAAATGAGAAAATGGTGATAAACAGATGACGAAATTAGAAGAAATGGATAGAAACCGATCCTAATCTAAAGATTCGTGATGAAAATACTATCTAGTGATGCTCCCTAATCAAACATACCTTCGAGAGCCGTATATTTCGCCCGGACTTGGCGTCTTGCATCCAACACGAAGAATGAATAGAAGAGGGAAGAAACTCACTGAGAATGAAGTTCAACACATGAACAATGATCCATCGCTGCTTTCTTTCCTTCTGGCTAGCCAATGCTAGAAGCAAACAACAAAAACATTGATAACCCTAATTTTTTTGTCTCTGAGCCTAAATCAGCCCCAGCAGATTCGTGGAGCTTGAAATGACGATCATGCCCACGAAATTTCAGCCCGTAACTCCATCAGGATCGTGAGATATCGCGATTTTAGTCTGGAGCATTTCGGCCGTTGATCTGATGTCCTCTCTTTAAGTATCCCAGTCAAACCGCTCCCGTCAAAAATCGGTCCGGTCAAACGCGTGGGTCAAACCTGCAAACCTGCAAAGAGAGAGAAAGGGCAGAAGAGGAGAGAGACGCGAGGAGAGAGGAGAGGGAGAGAGAGGAGAGAGAGAGAGAGAGAGAGAATGTGTGTGTGTGAAGAGAGCCTCGCCTCGCGACGGAAGCCATTTCCGTCGCGAGGAGATGCGAGGAGAGAGATGGAGGGAGAGAGGGTCTCTCCTCGCTCTTCTCTGCGACGGAATTTGTTTCCGACGCGAGAGAGAGCGAGAGCGAGAGATAGAGATAGAGAAAGGGAGAGGAGAGACGAAAAATCGCGAGAGAGAGGCTTTTTCCTCGTCTCTCCTCGCGACAGAATTTCCGTCGCGAGAGAGAGAGTGAGGGGAAGAGAGAGACGGCTAGAGAAAGAGGAAAGATGAGGAGAGAGGGGGAGAGAAGGAGAGAACGCGGAAGAGAGGAAGAGAGAAGAAGAAAGAAGAGGAAGAGAAGGAAGTTTTCGTAAGGAGAGAAGGATCGCAGGAGAGAGAGAGAAGATGAAGAGGGAAGGAGAGCTCCTCTCGCGAGAGGAAAGGAGAGAGAAAAGAGAAAGTCTCCCTCTCTCCCTTCCGCACGCACGCGTGCGCGAGGAAGAGAAGGAGAAAGAGAGAAGAGAAGGAAAAGAAAGGAAGGAAAAGCGGGAGAGAAAGAAAGGAGAGGAGAAGGAAAAGAAAGAGGAATTTCTGACGGAAACTTCCGTCGCGATGGAAGTTCCCGGAAAAAGATGAGAGAGGGAAGAAGCGATTTCTCCCTCTCGTGCGATGAAGAGAAAGAAGAGAGGGGAGAGGAAGATAGAAGAAAAGAAGGAAGCAGGAGAGAGAGAAAGAGAGGAAAGAGGGAAGAGAAGAAAGGAGAGGGAAATGGAGGAGGCGAGTCTCTCCTCGCGACGGAAATTCCGCCGCGAGAGAGAGAGAGAAGGGAGAGAGGATTGGCGCAAGAGACAGGGAGAGAGATTCTCTCTCCTCTTCTTTTTCTCTATTCCCGTTTTCTCTATTTTTATAAAGTTATTTTTTTCAGGATTTCAATTTCTCAAATTCTCAAAAGATACTAAAAAATCCAGAAAAAATGTTAATTCATTAGATATAAAAATATATATAATCTTGATGAATCAATGTCATTAAAATGCTCATAAAATGCTATTAATTATGAAAAATCAAGAATATCCTTTAAAACATAGAAATTATTAATTTAATCATTTTAAATCATGATAACATGCATTTATGATTATATTTCAAAGATTAAATGCATAAATTACATGATATTAATGCATGAAATTGCATGTTATCAATTATACATAATTAAACATTATAATTTTTAATCTTAATTATAATTGAGATCATAACTATGTTTTAATGATGAAAATATAAGAGAAAAGATCTTTATTAACATTCATGTATTTTTATAAAATTAATTTAGGAATTACATGAATGTATTAATTTAATTAAAATTTATTCTCGTATTATTTTAATATTTTGACTTTTTATAATGATAGATTACACCTTATAAACCCGTCCCCTCTCATTAATTTTCTCCGTGTGGGACTATATTCACTTTTTTATTTAAGTTTCAGGCGACGTGGCGAAGCGTGGATCGTTGGATCGAAAGCGTGAGAAATATCGCTCGTAGATCGCGTGGACTCAAAGTCTATCGGATCACAAATCAGGGCATGTGCCTTAATTGATACTTAAGTTAACCAATCTCGATCGTCCATCTCACGAGTTATAACGGTAGAGATTCATCGCGACCAATGGACCTCTGTTTCAATCTAGACCGCCCGATGAAGATCCAACGCATGCGATGAAACGATGCGACTCTTCACACGATAGGAGTGGATGCATCCTGACGCTCAATCTCCGATCAGACGATCACCATTTAAAAGCATCGTTTCGATCAGACGACACTTCATCACGACCGTTGATCTCGATGAGCCATTAGATCTAACGGTTACGCCTCTTTTTCTCTATAAATAGAACTGTTCTTCGAACGAAAATGTACCCTTGGATTTTCGAGTGAAATCAAACTTTTTAGATACCACAATTCAAGCATCCATCGATTTAGATCTCTTCTTGACTCGTTTCCGCGTCCGAGGAGCATCTGAAATCGAAAATTGATCGAGAGATCAAGGAGAAATCACATATTGAACTCCATCTTCGTCTTCGAAAACGCGGAATGAAAAACCATGCATCCGGCGATTAATTGGATCATTTCGAAGGCTACTTTTGGTTAGATTGCGTGTTTTCATATTGATCCTTCATTATTTAGTGTTAATTTTACATTTTGAATCGTAGATTAAGTTTAATTTTTGTTTAATTTCGGTTTTCAATCATTTTCGCGATCAAATTTCTATCCTATTTTCAAACTTCGGTCACTCCGCAAATTCTTATCCAAATCACTCGATTTTTGATTCCGTGGATTCGAAATTGAGTTATATTTCTTAATATGATAAATCATCCAATTTCTAATCTCAATTCGTTGTCCGATTTGATCGAATTTCAAAAATATCTCTCAAAATTCCCTAATTCTCCGTGGATTCGACCATTATTTACCATTATACCCTTAATTTTGTGAATTAATCTTCAATTTGGTAAGTGTGGACTTTGTTTTGACACGACATCGTGTGTTTACAATGACTATACGAAATCGTTTCGTCAGTGATGGTAACCTTTTGGGAGGCTTCTAGTAGATTATCGGCTAGTTCATTTCTTTGTGGCTCTAGGGCAGTTAAATGCTTGAGGATAAGGTACATGAGGCTTGTATGTATTAGGTTACAGTTTAGCCTTTGCTTGTTTCAACTCATCCTTGTAATTGCTATCTTGTTCTGTCATGACAGTTGGTGCCTCTTCATCTATCAAGAATTTGTGGAAAGGATGATCCTTGTTGGGGTCCAGTAAATCTTTGTCACTTTGAAGGCTTTATTAAATACACCCAATCAACTTCAATGGACAGGTGGCGACATCTGAGATGTCGATTCCCGTCGGACGGACGCAATCGCGTGATGATTCTTCTTCACGCATGAAGTGGCAAAATCTGAGCGCTCCATCTTTGCTCAAGCAGACATGACTTAATGACAATAATACGCATCCAAGCTTTTCATCTGAGATGTTGATTGAAAATAAAGAGCCAAATCTAACGACCACGCTTACTTTAGCCTATAAATACACATGTTCTTCGACGATGTAAACCATGTAGGGGTGTTTCATGAAATTTAACTATTTAAACGTCTCAATCCTTGAATCTCTAGTTTTCTTTGTCTTCTAGATCAATTTTCGCATCCATGGAGTGTTTCAAATTGAGATTTTGTGGAGAGAATATGGAGAAATCACTTCTTGAATGTCGATGATCACTTTTGAAATCGCAGAATGAAAAGCCTTCGATCCGAGGATCAATTGGATAATTTCAAGCACAATCTCAGCTTAGAATTCGTGTTTCCCTCCTAATCTTTCTTCCTATAACATCAGATTTTGATTTCGAATCGTAGATTAGTCGAATTTTAGATTTAATTTCTGTTTTCTCTCCATCACGTTTAGATTTTTTTACCTAGTTTTTGCTTGATGATTTTTGCACGAATCTTGATCCACATTGAGTGATTTTTTATTTTAGGGATCTTATTAAAAATATCAAAATCCCTAAGTTTTCACCTCAATTCATCGTCTGATTTTGATCAAATTTTAATAATACCTCGAAAATACCTTACTTCTCCATGGATTCGACCCTTATTCTCAACTAAACAATCTATCTTGTGATTATTTCTCAAAATTGGTAAGTTTGGAATTGTATTTTGTATGTCTCTGCGTATATTCAACGACCTCATATATTCGTATCATCATTGGTGCATTCTGCCATGGAGCTTAACTAGAGGATGGTTATTGGGAGACGTATGCCAACTATCTTGAATTAGCGTAGTGATGTGGGTTTTGCTATTGACTGCTGCTGCGGGTTGGAGGATACATATGATCAATATTCCTCTTAAATCCTGCATTCTGTGATAATTTGGGTATGCCCCTCAATAATTTGCTTTTCCCTATTGACTTGGCCTTGCTTGTGGGTTTTTTCTAAACATGTCTTGCCCTTGTATCGCTATGACTAGGGAGTCTAGCTAGATGTTGATGGCGAGCGGGATCCATCCCCATCAGATCAGGAGGTTGTTGCGGTACGAGTGTAGCCCGATCGACGTGCAAAGACAAAGGAACAACGTTTTTGATACACGGCTTGATCGTCAGGGATCTCACCTATCTCTGCAATGACATCGAGCCGAATTCATCAGGTCTTCCCATCTGTTGTTTCTATATTTACTTCTCTAAACTTACGGGCCCTATATGTTAGTGGGCCCACTAATTCTTCCCTTTTGCCTTTCGTTTCATTCCCTTTTCTTGGGGTTTATTGGGCCCTCCCCTTGGCTCAACAAACTCTTAAACCTATGTGTGCGTGTGTTTGGCTTCCTTGTTGGGCCTGTTTATGGGTTAGGGGCCTCAGTGGGCCTTCCCTCACTTAGGCCCATTTTGGGCCCTATATAAGGGAGGGAGAACCCCCCTTCCCATAATTGCCATATGAAAAGTGATTTGTTAGTTTTCGCTCAGTTAGCTGTAGAGAAGACGAAGAGGAGAGGGAGAGAAAGAAGAGAGAGAGAGAAGGAGGGTCGGTGGTGGGAGAGGAATTCCTAACGATCGTCGAGTGCATGAACCGACTCCGCTGATTTCCGAGCAACCCGTTCCAACTCTGTGTCGCATCGTCGACGTGAACACGCTTCCTACGATGCTGCCAAATCGCCGCACGTGATCCCCGACCAACTCCCTCTCCCTCTCTTAGCCTCTCTCTCATCTCCCTCCCAGACCGTTGGAGGATAATTTTCCTTCGCGCACGGTGACACTCGCAATCGCCGCATCTCGTCAACTTCCAGAACTAGGAAGGGAGGTACCTTGGGTATATTGAGAAGTGGGTACTCAGGGAAGAGGATCTTCTGTGGCACCCCGAGCTGAAACCCTATCCGCCGCGCGCTATTTGCATTCACGGGACGCAGTCGAATGAGACGTGCCAAGCTAGAGGAAGAGTCCTTCGTCACTGACCTCCCTCCTCTGACAGTAAAGCGAGAAGGGTGGCGAGAACTCACCGAGAGGAGACCCACAAAATGCTGAGGACGAGAGGGGGTTCCACACTGAAGGAAGTGATCTAAGCCATTGGTTTGTCATCCTACGTCAGCGACAAGACAAGATCCAAGATTCAATCGGGAGCGTCCGCGTGGATTGTTATAACGGCTAAGATTGGCTAGTGAAGGAACGACGGGACCCACAAGCCGTTATTACAGTTTTACTCTAAGTGTTCTTTCTGATTCTTTTTTCTTTTAAATACCGAAGGCGTTTCGGTTAAACGTAAGTGTGTGAAATGTGAATGAATCATTCTTTGTTCTCCATCTTCTTGTTCTTGAACATCTGAGAGAGCGCCTGATTTCAAGAGAGTGTTCGGCGGATTCTATTCGCGCAGTAAGAGTGTGTTCTAACAAGTGGTATCAGAGCCGCCGATCCTCGTAAAACCTGCGGAAAATGCCGAGAAGAGGTGATGTGGTGGCTTAGGGTGAGAGAGCTTCGACTAGTGAAGTGGTCAAGAAGCTTGAGGTAGTCGCTCCGACGCCTCTAACCCAACTCACCGCAACGAACTATCGTCATTGGGCAATGAGAATGGAGGTGCATCTTGATGCACAAGGTTTGTGGGAAGCTGTTCTTGGCACTGACACGAACAGGCAGAAGGACAGGCTTGCTCTTTCGGCGATGCTAGCGGCAATTCCGGAATCATCTTGAGTTCAATTAGACATCAAGAAAACAGCAAAGGTAAATTGGGAGATAATTCGATCATCCCATGTGGGAATTGATCGTCTCGCCCAATCGAGAGCTCAAGGACTCCGAAGAGAATTTGAGAATCTCTCAATGAAAAAGACTGACAAGGTGAGTGAATTCACGGACAAATTTTCAAGAATTGTCTTTGAATTGCGCCAACTTGGAGAGAGGGTGGAAGATACAGAAGCGGTGAAGAAACTCTTACGGTCAATGCCGCCGAGGTATGATTCTCTGACGCTTTCTTTAGAGCAATTCGGTGACTTAGACTCAATGTCGTTAGTTGAAGCGATTGGGTCATTGAAAGTACATGAAATGAGACTGGCTGAGAGAGACTCAAGAGAGGAAGAACAGGCTCTCTTGTCCCGCGCAATGAGTAAGTTCAAGAAAACAAGACAGGAAGATGGACAGACGTCACGCGGAAGAGGAAGAGGCAGAGAAAGAGGAAGAGGAAGGGGAAGAGATCAGGGCAGAGGAAAAACCCAAGTAAGTGATGTTCAGAAGCAAGAAAATTCAAGAAGACCTTTCAATAAATCGAAAGTTCAGTGCTATAATCGCCAAGATTTTGGGCATTTTGCTGATGAATGTAAGAATGAGAAAAAGCCAAGAGTAAGAGAAGAAGCTGCAAATATTTCAATTGAAGAATCGAGTTTGTTCATGGCCTATACTGAGGACTTCTTACTGCAAGGATCTCAGGAAGATAATCTCTCAAAGAATTCATGGTATCTTGACACTGGTGCAAGCTCACATATGACGAGTAAGAGATCATTCTTCTATTCTCTTGATGAAACTCTACATGGTACTATTAAGTTTGGTGATGAGTCTTCAGTAAGGTATGAAGGAAAAGGATCTATTCTCCTAAACTACTTGGATGGAGAAGAGATTACAATTGAAGGAGTTTTATATGTTCCCTCCCTGAGGGTTAATATTCTGAGTCGTGGGAAACTTGATGAAGATGGTTTCATATCGACGTTAGGAGGTGGCATTTTATCTATATTTGATAAAGAAGGGAAGCAATTTGCACAAGTTCAGAAAACAAAGGGTAGTATGTATCTACTCAATTTGAATGTTGCCGAATCTTGCCAAATTTCAAGAGAAGAGGATCAAGAAGTGTGGTTGTGGCATCATCGCCTCTGTCATCAGAATTTCCGTGCAATTGATGACATGAGGAGAGGTGAAATGGTAAGAGGCTTACCTAATGTTAATTTTTCGGATCGATTATGCATAAGCTGTGTAGCAGGCAAGCAATCTCGAAGCTCTTTCCCATCTCATCATCATTTCGAGCCACAAAGAGACTTGAACTTTTGTATGGTGATATATGCGGTCCAATTACACCTTCAACCATTGGAAACCGAAGGTATTATTTCCTTCTTATTGATGACTTTACTCGGATAATGTGGGTGTTCTTTCTGAGGGAAAAGTCAGAAGCATTTCAGCATTTTAAGATTGTTAAAAATTTAGCTGAATCCGAAAGTGGTGAAAGACTAAAGTGTTTTAGAACAGATAGAGGTGGGGAGTTTAATTCTGAAGAATTCAATAGCTTCTGTGATTTAAATGGAATCAAAAGACAGCTAACTGCTCCATATTCTCCTCAACAAAATGGAGTAGTGGAAAGGAAAAATCGGACCATCATGTCATGTGTTAGAAGTATGTTAAAAGAGAAGAACTTACCTCTAGAATTGTGGGCAGAGGCAGTGAACACTTGTGTTTATTTTCTAAATCGATCTTACACAAAGAGTTTGAAATGTGAAACTCCATATGAGAAATGGAGTGGAAGAAAACCGTCAGTAGATCACCTAAGGGTGTTTGGATCGGTGGTTCATGTGAAAACCACCAGCAAAATAAGTAAACTCGAGGATAGAGGCACTGTGATGATATTAATTGGATATGAACGTGGTACAAAAGCATATAGGTGCCTTGATCCACTGAATTTCAAGGTAACCGTGAGCAGGGATGTCATTTTTGAGGAATCTAATAGCTGGGATTTTAGCCAACAGAGATGTCAACGCTTTGACCTCACTCCCTCTTCAACCATTAACTTGGTAAATCAATCTGAAGTACCAGCTGAAAATCAAGACTCAACCATTACATCTACTGTACCTACAGAAGAGTATAGAGCACAAGATCAGTCCTCAGAAGAAGACAGAATAGAGAGGTTTAGATCAGTGCAAGACATTTATGAAGGAACACAGGAAATTGAAGAGGATGAAACGTGCTTTCTTACTGATGAAGAACCTGCATCTTTTAAGTCAGCAATGAAAGAAAAATTATGGAGAAGAGCAATGGAAGAAGAGATAAAATCTATTGAAAAAAACTCCACTTGGGAGCTTGTGAAGCTACCCGAAAAATGTAAATCTATTGGAGTAAAGTGGGTATACAAGATCAAAAGGGATATTTCTGGAAAAATTACAAGGTACAAAGCACGGTTAGTGGCAAAAGGCTTTAGCCAAGTAAAAGGAGTTGACTTTGAGGAGGTCTTCTCACCTGTGGCAAGGGCAGAGTCTATTCGAATAATTGTTGCTATGGCAGCACAATTCAAGTGGAAATTACATCACTTAGATGTAAAATTGGCGTTTCTAAATGGATATATAAAAGAGGACATATATGTAGATCAACCCGAAGGTTTTATACAAGCAGGAAAAGAAGACTATGTCCTTAAACTGAGAAAAGCTCTATATGGTCTCAGACAAGCTCCAAGGGCTTGGTACAGCAAATTGGATGGAACACTGATGTCAATGGGCTTCATTAGAAGCATTAATGACCAAGCAGTGTACACATCAAACAGAAGTGAAAAGAAATTATGGGTAGGAGTGTATGTTGATGACCTCATCATCACAGGTTCAAATCTTGAGGAAATTGAGTCATTTAAAATCTCGATGAAGACACAATTCGAAATGACAAACTTTGGTCTATTAAATTCCTATCTGGGCATTCAAATAATGCAGAAAGAAGAAGAGATTAAGATATGTCAGACACGTTATGCAATGAAGATTCTGGAGAATTTCAAGATGTCAGACTGCAATCCGTCAAAAATGCCAATGGAATGCAGATTGAAGTTAAACTGAGAAGGAGAGGGATTAGAAGTGGAATCCACGTTGTTCAGAAGGTTGATTGGGTGCTTAAGGTATCTCACCTTAACACGACCCGATCTGATATATTCCGTGAGCTACCTGAGCAGGTTTATGAGCAAACCTTTTTCAAATCACTTGACAGCCGCAAAGAGGATCTTAAGATATGTGAAAGGAACCTTAGACTACGGTCTTATATACAAAATTGACAAGGAATGCGAATTAATGGGATATTGTGATAGTGATTATGCAGGTGACGTTGATGATCGGAAGAGCACATCAGGTCTAATCTTCTTCTTTGGATCAAAACCGATTGCATGGAATTGTTCCAAGCAGAAGGTAATTGCTCTGTCATCTTGCGAAGCAGAGTATATCTCCTCTACAATGGCAGTGTGTCAAGGGATATGGATAAATCGGTTTATGAGTGAATTGATTGGGTGCATTGAGAAGCGGTTTGATCTATGCATAGATAATAAGTCTGCAATTGAAATCAGCAGAAATCCGATTCATCACGGTCGGACGAAGCATATCGAGGTTCGATTTCACTTCATCCGAAAATGTGTGGAGGACGGGAAGGTAAATCTCAGGTATGTTCGAACTGAAGATCAAGTGGCCGACTTATTTACGAAATCGCTTGGGATTTCCAAATTTTGCGAGTTCTGGGAAAAGATTGGTATCGCGAGAGTTAGATGAAGCTCAGATCAAGGAAGAGATTGAAGGAAGTGATCTAAGCCATTGGTTTGTCATCCTACGTCAGCGACAAGAGAAGATCAAGGATTCAATCGGGAGCATCTGCGTGGATTGTTATAACGGCCAAGATTGGCCAGTGAAGGAACGGCGGGACCCACAAGCCGTTATTACAGTTTTACTCTAAGTGTTCTTTCTGATTCATTTTTCTTTTAAATACCAAAGGCGTTTCGGTTAAACGTAAGTGTGTGAAATGTGAATGAATCATTCTTTGTTCTTGAACATCTGAGAGAGCGCCTGATTTCAAGAGAGTGTTCGGCGGATTCTATTCGCGCAGTAAGAGTGTGTTCTAACACACACAGCCGTCGACGGAGTTCTTAATGACTCTGGCCGACGTTAGAGTCCTCGCTAGTCCACAGACTTGCGTCTCTCCCGGCCACATGCACACTTCGTGCTCCACCAGATTCATGCAACCTACGTGTCTCCTGCCTGAGCGCGCTCCCGGCGACCCTCTCGATCACACACCTCCGTGTGTAATGCTCCCAGCGGTGCGCACTTCCTGATTGTGCACCTGCCACACCTTTACGTGTGTGCGCAGCTCCAGCCTTCGCGCACATTCTCAGCGCTCGACGCCTTCGTGCACGCTTTGTGCGCACAGCGCGCCGCGCTCCCCGTAATTGCGCATGCTCAATCCTGCACTCACAGGCGCCCTCAACCTACAGAGCCTTCGCGTTGACTTTGCTGATCGTCATGTATGCCTGTACTTAGGGTTAGGTGAGATACCATGCTTAGAGGCTAGGACCCGCCTACACTTAGGCCTGGCTTGATCACCCGACCCACAATCAGCCTTAGTTACATTGATCAGGCATGACGACTTCATACCTCATCCTGCATCAGATGTGATCGAGCCTTCAGCAAAGGGTGCATGGGGACAGGTCATGTAACGAAACAAGTACAAGTCCTTTAGAACCGTTTCAAATTTTGATTCTACCTAGTAGAACGTTTGGGACCTCCGCCATCTTTCTGATCCTTTCTAGAAGCATGCCTATCTCAATTGACTTGGTGTCGATCAATTGTCCTTTTGGCGTGGCCCCTCGCCCAAACGGCTTTGCAGCATGGTAATGGATATTCTTTTCCACCGTCTCTATTAATTCCCTTGCATCATCTTTGAACTTACTCATGAAGGTGCATCCGCTAGTTGCATCTAAAAGATACCTATCTTGCAAGCTGATAACATGCAAAATAGAGCAATTAAAATACCATTTTTCCATCATATTTGTCGGTTTTTAATGATAAATCATCATATTTTATTGCATGTTATCATGATTTCATGTTAAAATGAAGTTTTCTTCGATTTTCAATTAAAATGGTGTTTTTGTTAAATAATTAGGTCAATTAACAAAGTTTGAGAGTCTTAAAGGATGAATTTCATGAGAAAAAATTACTGTTCTTTAATTGACCTATTTCTAAAACAAAAGAAATCAAAGAGAAGTTATATTAATAGAATATTTCTCAATAATAAATATGTTTTTAGATTTTTATTTCATGCTTTCTTTGGGTAAAAAAATCGATTCTTTTAAGAAAAAGTGTTTTTTTCTTTTTATTGAAACTGGCCCTTATTGGGCCATTTTATCTCTAATGGACTGCGAAGTGCGCGCAGGGAATGCACGCAGATCGCGCGGACCAATCAGAGCTCCGCGCATGACCTGCGTACAAAATGAAAAGAATAAAATTAATAACAAAAACCATGACCTGTTCTTCGCGATTTACGGCTATAAGTTGGGCGAAACGCGAAAGGAGGCGGTGTTCTTGATTTTTTTTCTGCGGGAGGACTGGTCGCCGGCACTCCTCCCTGTCTCAAGCACCTCTTGGAGCGATCTGGAGCTGAAAACGACGACGATTTCGCTGGTCCGGTGGCGTCAAGTTTCCACCTCTTCTCCCAAATCCGGCTGTGGCAAATCGCCGGATCTTGATGCTGTTCGTCGCGAGGAAATCATCGAAAGAGGTTCCTAATCCATCTCCAGGAATTTCTAGGCGATTAAAACATAGATTTACTTAAGATTTTCAGTTTAATTCATAGATCTTCTTGATTTTCTCTCTTCTCGCGAGTTTCTTCCGATTTTTTTTTTTTTTATGATTAGATCCGATTTTCTCAATTTTAATCAATTGAATAAGGTTATAAATGATTTCATATAACTCCTAAAACATAATCTACCTTCAATAAACTCCAATTTAGGTTTTAATTGCTTTAATTAGCCAATCTTGATCAAGATTGGCTAATTTAGGGAAAATTGACCTAATTCTTGAATAATTGAAATTAAAATTCGAAAATCTTGTTTTCTGTTGATAAATAACAGTGGATTAACATGATGATTATTAATCAATAATAACATGACGATTTCATTATTAATTGGAGAAATGCATTGATATGATAAAACCTCAAGAAAATTATATTAAATCTAGATGTTCTTAAATTCTTAATGATGAGAAACTTGAAATCTTAATCTCTGATTAAATCTATCTGATTATAAATAGCAGAGAATATTGATTTTATGATATTGAATTTGCAATGATCTTAATTTCAAACATTGATCAAGAATCATCATTAATCACATAAATAAGAATTAAAACCATCAAATTCGTGCTTTTCTATTCCTAAATCGATTGAAATTGAAATTCACCACCGCCTCCTTTGGATTCGACCCCTTATTACACCACTAAGGGAGATTATAAATTTTATTGTATAAGTCTGGAAAAACCCTAAATAACGACATAAATCACGCTAATTTCTGACTTATCACAAGCCTAAACTATCATAAATTATTTGCATAAGTTCATGGTTAGATACTCCATGATGAGGGCACTCCCTAGTGAGGTCTTCAAGTCTTTGCCACATTTCATGAAAGGTTTCACTCTGCCCTTCTGTAAATTTGTAAATAGCTTTCCTAAAGGAGGTGGTTTTCCTATTGAATAGTATTTTCTTAAAAATTCCTCCTCCATCTCTAACTAGGAAGTGAACTCTTTTCCTAACTTAGGGAACCAATCTTTCGCTCTATCTCTAAGGGTAGCGAGCAAGAGTTTTGTTTTCATTATATATGTCGATATGCTATGAATTTGATTAATTTCACACACTTGGCTAAGCTTGTCTATGTGTCGATAGGGATCCTCGTAAGGCTTACCATGGAAGACAAGTAGCATACTCATCACATGAGAATCTATTCTTAAATTGACACCTCTATTAAGGGGTGCCTGAATACGAGTGACATGTATTTGAGGGATAGGCCTATTGTACTCACTAAGGCGCTTCATAGTATTTCAATTGTCATTCTGGGCCATTTCTATGGGTTTTAGGGTTGAAGTAGATGCGATTGAATAAGGTAAATGCGGGGAATGTTAAAAAAGATCTACATGCAACGGGATGTTCCTCGTTCTCTAAGTGAGCCGTCGTCTCATGGAAGGGTGTACTGTATATATGTATATACATAAAATTATAATATCAAATAATGGCAAATGATCATACCTCGCATCCGTATTAGTGGGAGTTATGCTCTCTTAACTCGATTTTGAAAAAGCGATCATCTGTAACCCGTAGAAAAGAAAAAATCACTTAAACTTTGTGAATTAAGAATCTCAAAAATAGATTTCTACTTCAGATCACTCAATGTCTAATTGATGCAAGTTCAAATCAAGAGAATATAATGAAAAATCCAAGTTTAATCAAGTCAAAATTATCTAATTTTCTCAAAAATATGCCTAATTCCCCGACACTAGTCCCATTTGATGAAACAATTTCATGCGGTCTCTAAAAACACACTTCCTCATGTTGAAACAATTTACAAAGTCACCAATTTGAAGATTGAATCATTAGTTGATTAGTATAATGGTGAATACAGGTCAATTCAATAGAGACTTAGGAAATTTTTTAGATGTATTCAGAATTCAGTCAAATCAAACTGAAATGAAGAGAGAAAATTTGATCAGGAAGAGAGAGAAAATGACTAAAATTCATAAAATTAAGCTAATGTATGCATCTAAGTCAAAATATAATATTTTGCAACAAAATATTAAGAAGAAAACACATAATCTAAACAAAATTGCGCTCGAAATGATCTAATTAATGACTAGATAAAGGCTTTTAAATCCGCATTTGGAAAAATAAAAATTCTGAGTTTATGTGGCAAATTCTTCCCTCTCCCTCAATGAAATATTGATTTCAGACACTCCTTGGATGTGAAAATGAGTTGAGAAGAGGAAGAAAGCAAGATATTAAGGGATATAAATGCCCAAAATGCTTGATTGATTGAAACATTCAAGAATGTCTTACACCGTCGAAGAAGAAGCGTATAAATGGATGAAAATTGAGTGTAGCCGTTTGATTTGCATCTTCATCTTCAATTAATGGCTCAGATGTAATTGTAGAATACAAATCAATCCCTTTAAGTCATGATCGTTGGATTTGGGATGTAGTGCTGAGATTTGGCCATGATCGTTGGATATGAATGAGCCATGCGTCACGATGAGTCCACTAATTGCAATGAATGAGCCATGCTTTTAATCTTGACTTTTATAACTATCGCGATGAACAATTAGGATTCATTATGAGTTATAAGTCAAATCGATGTTCAATTGCTTCGTCAAGATGAGTGGTGATAACATGCTAATAGACATGATAATACATAATTATTAATGCATACTAAAGCATAAAAGATTTCATTCCTATTCATGTTATCATATTTATGAGTATTTATCTATCATTCTATGAAAAAGTAATTATCATCTCAAAATACTTTAATTTACGGTTAATTATGATGAATTAAAGATAAATAACTTTATAACCCATCGTTACTTGAGATTATAAATTATTTTTAAGGTTGAATAATGAGAGAAATCATTTTTATAAATATTCATTTAATTTTCTAAATTAAAATCTTAAGAGAAATGAATAAATTTTTGAAATAAATTAAATCTCTTGTTATTTATTAATTTTGAGTTTTTAGAATGATAGATAATAAAATTTCAAATCAAATGAAAGAACTTTGGATTAATTTGCAGTTATATTTTGAAAATTATGAATTTTCTAATTTTTAGGAATTTTTTCGGAATTTTTCTGAATTTTTCTCAAATTTTAATGAATTTCTAAGGATTTTCTAGAATTAAAAATCAAATTTTCTAATTAAAATCGATTTTGCCAAATTTTGATTAATGCGCAGGTGACCTTGCATAATCTGGACCGTCCGATTGCCTTGCGATCGAACGGTCAAGGCGAGCGATGGCGTTGCATCGTGAGAAGCGTCTGATCGGGCGTGAAATCTCTACCCTTGATCTTCACTTAAGGAGAGGGGGTACGTGGCGCAACAGGATTCGTCGGCGAATCGTTATAATAACAATTTAATCAGAGCCGTCGATTTGAGGGGTTATAATGGCTCTGATTAAATCGACGGCAAATGCATCTGAGGCGTCTGATTGCAATCCAACGGTGCGCAATTCGATATGTTCTATAACGCACGTCGACGTGGATTCATCTCGAGCGTTCGATCGTGATCCAACGGCCACGACTGAACAATTACGATTCATGATCATGCGTTTCATCAGAGCCGTTGATGCGTTTCATCAGATAGTTACGCCCAAATCTCCTATAAATTGAGATGTTCTTCGTATTCGTAAAGCATTCGAGAGCTATTCAATCAAATTGAACTGTTTAGACACTAAATCTCTTGAATCTCTTGATCCTAATCTCTTCTAGACTAATTTCCGCGTCCACGGAGTGCTTAAGATCAAGATTTGGATGAACGACAAGGAAGAAATCGACGCTTGAACTCCATGATCATGATTTTTGGATTTTATATGAATAGCATTCATTCTGGCGATTAATTGGATCAATTCGATCGCAGTTGTGGGTTAGGGATTCTGGCTTATCCTAATCTAAAATCTCTTACCATTTAATTTCATTTTAGATTAGTAATTTAGTTTAATTTTAGTTCTAATTTTGGTAAATTCGTGATTTTACGTTTCGGAAATTTCACCTATCTTCAATCTTCAATTTCTCCGCGAGATAAAAGTCAAATTAATTGATTTTTGATTCTGTTGATTCTTCTTCAAGTCCTTTTTCATAAAATACCATTTTCCCTAATTTCTATCATCGATTCATTGTCCGATTTGATCAAATTCAAAGAGATCATCAGAAATTTCCCTAATTTCCTGTGGATTCGACCAATATTTACCATTATACCCCAAAATTTTGAGTAATTTTCATTGAATTGGTAAGTTTGGACTTTATTTTGACACGAATCAGCGTGCAATTGACGACCACATCGATTCGATCTGTGAAATGGCGCCATTGCCGGGATTTAAGGCAAAATTTTGATCAATTTAGTCAATTTTGACTTGGTCAACGTAGATTTTCTTTTAATTTCTTGAAATTCACTCAAATCAATCGTATACCGAGTGATCCGAAGCAGAAATTCATATTCGAGATCCTCAATTCGATAAGATTAAGTGATTTCGCTCCTTTTCTAAGGATCACGGGCGATAATTTCTTCGAATTCGCGTTGAGAGCCCTTCACTTTCACAGATACCGACATTCAAGTACGATGGACATTAAATTTTTATATTTTATAAGTATTTATAAGTTAATATCCATCTAAATATTTGATCCATCCTTCCATGAGACGATAGACGACCTGGAGATTACGGAATAATCCGTTAAAGGTAGATCTTTTAGCAATCCTCGCAATCCCCCGACACTACCGAGACTGACACCACCGTAGATCCAATATAACCAGTTGAAATGGCCCGGAATGATGAGGAAAATGCAAGGAAATGCCTTAGTGACTACGCTAGGCCCCTCCTCCAGTGAATTGTCACGACAATTCACGCACCCCTAAATAGAGGGGCGAATTTTAAAATTGATTCCCATGGAATGAGTATACTTCCTTTCTTCCATGGTAAACCTTCCGAGGATTCATATAGACATGTAGACGAGTTTTCCCAAGTATGTGAGATTAATCATCTTCAGAATGTCCGCGCTGACACAATAAAGATGAAACTCTTTCTTGCTACCCTTAGAGACCAAGCCAAGGATTGTTTCTTAAAATTAGGGAAAGAATTCACTAGTTGGACCGAGATGGAAGAAGAATTCTTAAGAAAATATTATTCTTAGACAAGGTCCATCGGGAGGACCGACTCAACAAGGACGACCTAGTTATCTGAGATTTAGGAGGAACAACGATCAACTCTATCCTCCGTCATACAATGTTCAGCAATAACAACATCAACCCTACGTGAATCAAAAACAGTCGTCATTCGTCCCGCTGACTCAACCGCAAGCCTATACGCAAGCTCCACGTCAGACCGCGCCAGCATCTGATCCGATCCTCGGCGCAATCTCGCAATTAATGGAACAAATGACGCAGATGAACTCATGCGTGGACGAAATACAAGACTTCGTCAAAACAAACGTCCAACCGATGACTAATAAGAAGTGTAAGCAAGTAACTTTCACTGACCAATTACTCTCGCAGGCCACAGCTAATTCAAGGAATCAAGGGGCCTCGTCGAGCCAAACTCACAACATCAATCATGTACAAGTCGACGAGGAGGCTGTGGAAATGGCATTAGCAATATCGAGCCTTCCAAGTGGCAAAGACCTATCGGATCCATATAAGGATCATCCTATCCACCAAGGCCCGATCGAAGAAGAAGAGGCACAAATTATCATCAAGCACGATAGCGATTTGGAGGACGAGGAAGAATAGGCTAAGGCTGAACCTAACCCGACACATACAAGCCCCCTGTGCCTTATCCTCAAGCACATAATCGCCCTAAAGCCAAGACTAATGAAACCGATGATCATCTACTAGACGCCTTTAAGAAGGTAACTAATAACATGCTAATTAGACATGATAATACATAATTATTAGTGCATATTAAGGAATAAAATATTTCATTCCTATGCTTGTTATCATATTTACGAGTACTTATCTATCATTCTATGAAAAAGTCTTTATAATCTCAAAATACTTTAATTTAGGGTTAATTATGATGAGTTAAAGATAAATAATTTTATAAACCATCTTTGCTTAAGATTATAAGTGTTTTTAAAGTTAAATAATAAGAGAACTCATTTTTATAAACATTCATTTAATTTTCTAAAGTTTAAATCTTAAAGAAATGAATGTACTTTTGAAATATAAATTAAAACTTTTGTTATTTATTAATTTTGACTTTTTAGAATAATAGATAATTAAATTTCTGATCAAATGAAAGAAATTTTGATTAATTTGGAGTTATCTTTTTAAAGTTATGAATTTTCTAATTTTTAGGGATTTTTCTAGAATTTTTCTAAATTTTTAATGAATTTCAAAAGATTTTACGGAATTAAAAATAAAATTTTCTAATTTAAAATCGATTTTTCATAATATTTAATGCGTGTCGGTGACATGGCGCGATTAGAGTCGTCCGATCAGACCGCGATCAACGATCGCGATGAGGACGCAACGTGGCAGCATGTGGGACGTCCGATCGCGCGTGCGATCTCAGCCGTTGATCTTCACTTAAATCGATGGGCATATGTGGCTAAATCGGGTACATTGGATGTGTCTAATCTTCACCGTTGATCGCAAGAGTTATAACGGTCGAGATTAGATCGCGGAGAAACGCATCTGATTCGTCCGATCGAGATCTAATGAATGTGTTTCGATGCGTTTTATAACGCGCGTCGACGTGGCTTCATCTCGATCATTCGATCACGATCCAACGGCCACAACTTAGAAGTAACGATTCGCAATCATGCGTTTCATCAGAGCCGTTGATCGGTTTCATCAGAGCCATTGATCGGTTTCATCAAACGGTTACGCTCAAATGTCTTATAAATTGAGATGTTCTTCCGATTTGTAAAGCATTCAAGAGCAATTCAATCTAATTGATTTTTTTAGACACCAAATCTCTTGAATCTCTTGATCTCAATCGCTCTTGGACTCCATTATGCATCCACGGAGTGCTTAAGATCAAGATTTGGGCGAAAGATGAGGAAGAAATCGACGCTTGAACTCCACGAATCACAATTTTCAGATTTTGATGAATAGCCTTGATTCTAGAAATTCATTGGGTTAATCCAATCGCAATTGTGGGTTAGTGTAAGTAGTTTTTCCTAATCTATCATCTATTAGTGTTTAATTTCCATTTAGATTAATAATTTAGTTTAATTTTGAGGTTAATTTTTGTATTTTTGCGATTAACGATTTCAGAAATTTCATCTCACTTCAATCTTCAATTTCTTTGCATAATCAAAGTCAAACTCGATGATTTTGGATTCCATGGAATCTTCTTAAAGTTCTCTATCATAATATATCATTTTTCCCAATTTCTATCATCAATTCGTCGTCCGATTTGATCAAATTCGAAGAGATCATAAAAAATTTCCCAAATTCCTTGTGGATTCAACCCATATTTACTATTATACCCCTCAATTCTTGATATTTTCATTAAATTGGTAAGTTTGGACTTAATTTTGACACGAGACCGTGTGCAATTGACGACCTCGCGGTCTCGATTGGTCAGTAACCATAACTATTCCCTTAATAGATGCCATCAAGTATATCCCATCTGATGCCAAATTTCTCAAAGGTATATGCACACCCCATAGAAACCCTAGAAGGATCCAACTTATTGAGACGGTGAGTTCCATCATGATGAATGCCTTATTGATTAAAAAGAGAGACGAGGAGCACCCATGATAACAAGTGAAATAGGAGGAATGTGCTTTACTAGATCCCTACTAGATACCAGAGCTAGTATTAACATCCTCCCTAAAGTTGTATTCGACCGTCATCATGTAGGGGAGTTGCAAACTTTTCTAGTAGAGTTATGCTTATCCGATGGATCAGTAAGGAAACCACATGGACTAGTAGAAGATGTCATCATAAAGATAGAAGATTGCTATTTCCCGGTAGATTTCCTAGTCGTCAATATGAAAATGACTAAGGAACTTAGCCAATCCCCGATCATCTTAGGATGACCCTTCCTAGTTGCCGTGAAAGCCATCACAGACTGGGGGAAAGGAGAAGTAATTCTCAAGGTGGGAGAGCACACCGTGAAGGTCGACATTAACAAACTTATGAAATACCCTACATAAGCTCCCATGTCCTTTTGGCACATTCCCTTCAGATGCATGCCATTCGGACTGTGCAACGCCCCTGCAACCTTTCAATGATGTATGACGGAAATCTTCTCCGACTTTCTTGATGATAGCTTAGAAGTTTTCATGGAGGATTTCTCTGCCTTTAGAAACAACTTCGAAAGCTGTCTGGCTCATCTGACCAAGATCCTGGAGGTCTGCGTCAAGAAACGACTCGTGCTAAGTTGGGAAAAATCCCACTTCATGGTACGAAAGAGAGTAGTGCTCAGGCATATCATCTCGGGCAAAGGACTAGAGGTGGACATGGTCAAGATAGAGGTCATCCAAAACCTCCCTCTTCCAGGTACCGTTCGAGATTTGAGGAGCTTTCTCGGGCATGTCAGCTTCTACAGGAGATTCATTCAAGACTTTGCAAAAGTCTCCAAGCCACTCACCACCCTTCTCTGCTAAGACAAAGACTTCATCATTGACGAAGAAGGGAAGCACGCATTCACGATGCAGAAGAAAGCACTGATCGAGGAACCAATTCTTCAAAGTCCTAATTGGGACTTATCATTCGAGATCATGTACGACGCTTTGAGTCTTGGGTCAACAACTCGACAAGAAGCCGATAGCCATCTGCTATGCAAGTAAGATCCTCGTCGAAGCTCAAATTAACTATAAGACTATGGAGAAAGAGCTTCTGGGGGTGGTCCATGCACTCAAGAAGTTCCGGCCTTACATCTTGGGGAGCAAGATCATTATCTACACTGATCATGCGGCCTTAAAGTACTTGCTCTCCAAGAAAGAGGCCAAACCATGACTTATACGATGGGTGTTGCTCCTTCAATAATTCATTTGGAGATCAAAGACAAGAAGGGCAGCGAAAACTTGGTGACAGACCATCTATCGCGTCTCCACATCTCGAGAGGAAGAGACATCGGTGACACATTCCCGACGAGCATCTCCTTGCCATCTCGAGCCACGCCCCCGCTATGCACACATCGTCAAATTCATCGTGACTGAATTGATCCCGGAGCACTGGAATCGTCATCAACGAGATAAGTTCTTCCATGATCTTAAGTACTAATTTTGGGAAGAACCACTCTTGTTCCACCTAGGATACGATCAGATCATCTGACGATGCATACCAGAGGAGGAGCAAGGAGACATCTTAGCAATGTGTCACTCATCTACGTGCGGAGGACATTTCGCAGCATGCAAGACCGTAGAAAAGATCCTACAGAGCGGCTTCTACTGGCCGACCATCTTCAAGGATGCCCACCATTTTTATACGAAATGCCTTCAGTGTCAAGCAGCATTGAACATCTCTAAGCGAGATGAAATGTCGATGCCGCCGATCCTTGAAGTAGAAATCTTTGACGTTTGGGGGATAGACTTCATGGGTCCTTTCCCACCTTCTGACGGGAAAGAGTACATTTTGGTAGCAGGTGTACATTGATGTTGATGGCACAAGCATAAGGCTGGATGTTGATGTTCGAGGGGTTCAGGCATGTACTCCACCAATGAGGGTTAGCCTTTTCATAATAAAGGGAATTTATTTATAGGAATAAGTGGGTTCACTTGAGTAGGCCTAATAAGGAGTACAAGAACAATACTAAATTACCAAAATATAAGAGATAAGTGCACAAACACACACATCTTCAAACTCCTCCTCAATCAAGACCAAAAATGTTAATAATGCCTAGCTTATTCCTCTAAAATTGTAAGACTAACCTATGAGACCTTCAGGGAAGATATCTACAAGCAGCTCGAAAATACAAGTTTAGAGAGTATATATTAGACCATGAAGATCTTGTTCTAAATAAAAAGACAATGGATTCAACATATTTGGTGTAAAAATCAAAATTTTGAGAGAGGTGATAAAGGGACAACATGAGATCATCTTGCCTCTTCATGGAACTTTCAACCAAAGACATCAAAATCTTGGAATAGATATCATAGCCACATCATCTTAGGATCATTGTAAACCATGTATTATACTTTTCCTCAACACAAGCTTTAAAACACCATTTTCATTTTTTCAACTATTTAGTTACTAAGTCACTACAAATATAAGTACAACATCTAGATGTGGACATCTTGTTGCCTTGATCTCCACTATAACCAACATTCGAATTAGCTAAAATATGCAAATGAACTAGTCGCTTATATATAAGTGCTCTTAAAGTATGCTGATCAAAGAATATCTTCAGCCTCATGCATATGGTGGCTCAACATCCCAACAATAAAAATTATATCTAGATGTGCTACTATCAAATAAATTAACTTGCTTGTGACACCAATTAGCTACATCAAGGGTGACTCAGCATCCCAAAAATTTACCCTGAGTTTTCTCATGGTAGCTCTGGTTTGCATCCATCATATCCATGGATGCATTGAGGAATAATAGATGCATGGACTGCCATTTCTGCCATCGTATGCATGGATGCAAGTCCACTTCACCGTAAGAGGGTGGGGTACATTATATGACCTATTTGGATTTTTCTTCAAACATACTTGCGAGTGTAATCACCATTAGATAAGATCACAACAAATGAAGGATGATCATGGATGCAAATGGAGGGTGATCACAATGTGGCAACACCCTAGCTGACAATCTTCTGTTGACAATATCAGATGGTCAAAATAATATAAACCATTAAGTCCTATGACAAATATACCTCTCCTTAACAAAAATTACTCTTTAGTCAATTGATTGAGATAGTGGAACAATTTTTCCACAATCTCATTATTAAATTGTGTTCCCAATTGTTACTTGTACATGGGTTGAGCCCAAGAAATCAAGAAAACTCATATAAATATGTGAAGGAATTAGTCCTTGAGCTCTTAACCTTGTGGAAGAAATGAATGAAACACTCCTATTTCAAGTCTGATTTGAATTTGTTTGGTATATTTTCAGGTGATGTAAATTCTTTTGGCCTCAGATTTCTTTGAGTCATAAAATTTCATTGGTTTAAACGTCTCATCTATTTTAAATGGTGATTGCCTCTTGGTAGTCGGCTTTTTGTCGATTCGCTGCCCCAAAACCGCGCCCACTGCAAAATCAGAAGCATCACACATAATCTCAAAAGGTAAGTCCCAATTAGGACTTTGTAAAATAGGCGCTTCCACTAAAGCTTGCTTCAGCTGTATAAAGGCGTGCTTCCCTTCTTCCTCAATGATAAAACCCTTTTCCTTGCAAAGAAGAGAAGTCAGTTGTTTTGAAACCTTAGCAAAATCCTGAATAAAGCGACGATAAAAACCGACGTGCCCTAGGAAACTTCTAAGTTCCCTTATCGACGTAGGGAGTGCAAGGTCTTGGATTACCTCAACCTTGGCCTTGTCCACTTCCAATCCTTTGCTTGAAACTAGATGTCCAAGCACTATACCTTCTCGCACCATGAAGTGGGACTTCTCTCAACTAAGAACTAGGCGTTTCTTAACGCAAACGTTGAGGATTTGCGTTAAGTGATCCAAGCACGCATCAAAACTCGGGCCGAAAACTGAAAAGTCGTCCACGAAGACCTCCATCCTGTCTCCTATAAAATCGGAGAAGATGGCCATCATGCACCTCTGAAATGTGCCGGGGGCGTTACATAGTCCAAAAGGCATGCGCTGAAATGCATATGTGCCAAATGGGCATGTAAACGTCGTCTTCTCTTGATCATCGGGGTGGATAGCTAGCTGATTATACCCCGAATAACCGTCAAGGAAGCAATAAAATCCTTGACCTGAAAGCTTGTCAAGAATTTTGTCCTTCTTTGTCACCGCGTTAAGCTTCCGATAGTTGATGCAAACTCTCCACTTCGTCGGAAGACGCGTCTGAAGTTCCTCGCCCTTGTCATTTGTCGTCACGGTGATCCCCGCCTTCTTGGGGACAACATGCACCGGACTGACCCATGGACTGTCGGAGATGGGATATATGATACCTGCATTAAGCCATTTAAGAATCTCATCCTTAACAACATCCCATACCTTAGGGTTGAGCCGTCTTTGCGCCTCTCTAGAGGGACGAGAGTCCTCCTCTATGAAAATATGATGCATGCACAAAGAGGGATCAATGCCCTTAAGATCCGACAAGTTCCATCTGATTGCTTCCTTCCTCGCTCGCAAGACCGCCAATAGTCTCTCATCCTGGTCGTGATCTAGCTGCGAGGATATAATAAAGGGGTTAGCACTATGATGATCAAGAAAAGCGTACTTCAATGTACAAGGTAGCAGTTTTAGCTCGGGTGCCGTCTCGCCGGAGGGAAATGGATCATCCTCGGGCTCCTCGAAGCTCCTATCCTCAATAGCCTCCATCGTCTCCTCGATACAACTCGAAATCTCCGGATCCTCGTAGATATCGACGGCGCCTACCTCATCAGTCTCGTGTGAAGGATGTCGCATCAACTTGTTGATGCTCACCTTCATCGTACTATCTCCAACCTGAAAAATAACTTCCCCCTTGCCCCAATCCGTAATCACTTTCGCGGTATCTAAAAATGGTCTCCCTAGTATGATGGGAGAGTCGGTGAGGTCCTTCGTGGATTTCATATCCACGATAATAAAATCTACCAGAAAGTAACAGTTTTCTACCTTAACTATCACATCCTCTACTACTCCATGAGGTCGTCTCACGGATCCATCCGCTAAGCTCAACTTGATAAATAATGCCTGCAACTCGCCAAGTGGACGAGCGTCATACACTCCCTTCGGGAGTATATTAACACTAGCCCCCGTGTCGAGGAGAGATCGAGTGAACGTCCTACCCCCTATCTAACAACTAATCATAGGAGCCCCCGGATCACGTCGCTTACGAGGAAGCGTACTCAGCATGATGGGACTAATAGTCTCACTCATATGGATACGTTTCGGCTTCCTCACCGGGGTGCAAAGTCCTTTCAGGAACTTTGCATAGGGTGGAATATGCTGGATGGCGTCTACTAATGGGATGGTGATAGTAACCTGCCTAAAAGCCTCTAATAAGGTGTCATTGCTATCACTTGTAGGGACTCTAGGCCGGCTCAAAAGCTGAGGATATGGCACCGGAGGTTTATAAACCTCGGGATTGGGCTCTGCCCTACTCTCCTCATCGGGTGCCTCCTCATCCTCGGAGTCCTCTGGGATGATCGTGGGAGATGTACGGTCGTCCTTCTCCTCAAGCGGGTCCTTGCGGCGCTTGTGGTCCGTATGATGATCCACTAAGGCCTTGCCGCTACGTAAGCTCGATATGGCATGTGCCTCCTCCGATGCACCATCAATGCAAACTTCGTTCACAATATGGGTGCAGCTCGACGATGCTTGACCTACATTCCTAGGATTTGCAAAAGGCTGAGAAGGTAGCTGATCACTAAACTCAACTTCCTTACCCTTCCTTTGCTCGGTTGAAGCATCGGAGCATTGGGCTTTAGCCCCTTCGACTCGGTCGAGTCGGTCGCTAACTGACGTGTAGTTTTCGAGCGTCGTTAAAACACAAAGACGATGGTCAAACAAAATTTATAAAACCGAACTCACAAAGACAAGATATAATAATCAAGTATTGGGTAAGTATCGGGTCGATCCACTGAGAGCAGGGTTGACTTTAATCGCAGAGTTGACTTGGTCAAACTTAGGTTTAAAAGGAGTTTTAAATGAGGGAAAATAAGATGTAAGATATGGAAATGATAGAAATAAGGTAAATAAGAAGTTTTAAGAATTGAAATCTCGGATTTGACGAGAAAAAGTCAAAGTCAAAGCGTTGACTTTGACCAACAGAAGGTGTTCAACAAAATCAGAGAATCAAACAGAGTCAGAAGATTACGAAAAGTAGATATAGAAACTAGAGAGAAAATGGAATTTATTGATATATATTTCGTAATTTTTGGATAAGAAATGGATTTATTATGAATTATTGAAAATCAATGATCAGAAAATCCCTGAATTTAACACCTCAGAGGAAATCTTCAAATTGAATGCATAAATGAAATCCAAATCTTTCAATTTCTATGTCAATGGAAAGCTAAGAAATAGAGGAATCCAACAAGACAGAAATTATCAAATTCTGATTTGTAAATCAAAAGTAATTGACCCCGAAAGTCAACGTTTGACTTCTGATGAAAGATGAACAGTTCTTGGTCAAACGTTAAATTGGAGGGTCAAATGAACTCGGAATTTGATGAAATTGCTATCCACGGAAAGCTGATGAAAAGCGGAATCCAATAAAAGAAAAATAAAGATATTTGGAATTATAATCAGAGAGATATCCTATTTTCAAAATCAGAAACTTTTCGGACCTAAAATTGGGGAAAATGAAGAACACTATGAACTAATTTGCAAAATTAAACTTCTAAATCTAATAAAAACTCAAATTACCTCTTGATAATCGATCGAATCTCACTACTAACCCGATGGCCACGAGAATTAAGCTCCAATTTGCGCGAATTGGAGTGAATTTGCTCGGATCCTTTCTCACGGATTTTCAGAATTCAAGGGGAAAATTCGATGAAATCAAGGAGGAATTTGTGATCAATCCCGCTCCAATCCCTTCGGAATTGAGTCTAAACGCAGGGGGATCACGATGAACTAAAGATCTTCCTCGAAATTCGCTTAATTCCTTCACGAATCGATCAAAAGTTGAAGAACAAGAGAGGGGAAATACATGCTTTTAAAGAGGGGAATTGGGCCGGAATCGTGGGCGGTAGAGGCGGTCGTGGGAGCGGTTTTGCATGGTCGTGAGAGCGCTTCTTTGGGGCGAACTCGAAGCTCCCATGTTGGCCGTAAATTCCGCTTCGAATTTGCTCCGATTAGCCATCATTTCGGCCACGATCGGGCCACGATCGGGCCCCGATCGCCGTCTGATCGACTAGCAGCGATTCCCCCACGTCATCCCTCCGATCGCGGCTTGATCGCGCCGCGATCGCGGTTCGATCGGACCGCGATCGTGGAGTTCTTCCACGATCGGTCTGCGCCGTCGGATTGAGATCCAAGTGATTGTGATCCGCACAATCGCCGTGCTCCGCGTGATTAGCTGCCGTCCGCACGATGGAGATCGGACGCACCAGGAGGCTCCACGCGTTACCCAAATCGCGAACGATCGCAGCCATCCGATGAACATCAGATGATCGTGCAGTGCTCCCGATCGCGAAAGGTATCTGCCGCACGATGAAGATCCGTCGGACCTCGCTCTGCCACGTGTCAGCATTTGTGGCCTTTAATCATGGTCACTTAACCCAAACAATCGCGCACGTGCTTGATCTATGATCGCGTGGACTCCGGTCCATGCGATCGAGGGCTTCGAACTCGATCCGATGCTCGTCGCGTCGCCACGTCACCTGCAAGGTAAGAATCGTGTGGGACGTAGTCAACCTATAGCATTAAACCTTAGATATGCTCACCTCGATCACAATTGAGAATTAGACTCGAGCATTAGCCGATGAGCACTACCCTAATATGCACTAAAGAAGTCAACCTAGAAATGGAATCTAGATCACAATGGCCACACTATGAGGAAGAGTAATCATACTTATATACATTTCACCTCTTTAGTAGTAGGATTGAGAAGTAGAAAAGACTTTCTAGGGAGATTCTATAGGAAATTGCTAAGAGACTAGCAATTATTTAAGTTGGGGGGTGTGATAACATGCAATTTTAACATGATAAAACATGATTATTAATGCAATTTAAGGCATAAAACATTTCATTTATGTGCATGTTATCATACTTTGAGTGCATTTTTATCATTCTACGCATATTTATGTCATAATCTCAAAATACACTAAATTAGGGTTAATTATGATGAATTAAGGATAAAAATTTTATAACCCATCTTTACTTGAGATTATGAATGGTTTTTAAAGTTAAATAATAAGAGAAATCATTTTTATGAACATTCATTTAATTTTCTAAAGTTAAAATCTTTTAAAAATGAATGTATTTTTAAAATATAAATTAAATCTCTTGTTATTTAAATATTTTGAATTTTTAGAATGATAGATAATTAAATTTCAGATCCAATGAAAGAAATTTGGATTAATTTGGAGTTGTATTTTAAAAGATATGATTTTTACAATTTTTAGGGATTTTTCTGTATTTTTCCGGATTTTCTATGATTTTATTTTCTATTTAAAACATTAAAAAAATAATAAAAAAATTAAAAAAAGGGGCGCGGGACCCGCGTGGATGCGACGTGGCACGCAAGGCCACGTGGCAGCGCCACGCGGACCCGCGCAGCGCCTACGTGGCGCATATATACTATTATATTATTATTACTATATATATTAAAAGGGGTCTTCAGCCTCGCCTAGAGGGGGAGGGTATTACCCCTCTTAAATGACGGGTATTATATACCCGACATTTCTCCTAAATTTACTCCGTGTGGGACTAACCCACACTCTGTTTTGACCTGCAGGCGACGTGGCTAACGGAGGAGCGTTGGATCGCGCGGCCGATCGATCGATGGACGTCGATCGCGTGGAGCACGGACTACCGGATCTGATCAAAGACACGTGCTAAATAAAAGAGTTATAACGGTCGGATGAGGCGACACGTGGCAGCTTCTTGCGCGCCGATCGCGTGGACGCGTGGCGCACCGGAGATCAATCAAACACGTGCCTATTTAAAAGAGTTATAACGGTCCAGATTTGATCGCGCAGGGAGAATCATGACCGTCCGATCGCGATCTAAAGGGCGTTATTTGAAGCATTTTTTTAAAGCGTTTCGTCAGATCAAATCTAGACCGTTGAATCACGATCCAAAGGGCACAAATCCAAGCGTTTTATAACGCAAATCAGAAGGACAAATCCGGAGCGTCGATTTGAGATCTGACGATCACGATATAAGGATAACGGTTCAATTAAAGGGCGTTTAATCTGAACCGTCGATCAAGCCTAACTCATTGATCGGACGGTTTCGCCCAATTTGGGCTATAAATTGACGAGTTCTTCGTCGTTTGTACTCATTCTTGAGAGTTTCGATCTAATTGACCTATCTATTTGCATTCTCTCTTGAATCTCTCTCTTGTAATCACTTCTAGACAAGATTCCGCGTCCACGGAGTGTTTATAAGAGAGATTTCGACGATCGAGCGAGGAGAATTTGTCTCTTGAACACCGATGTTCACGTTTGAATTCGCGGAATGAAGAGCCGTCGATCCGGCGATCAATTGGATCGATTTGATCGTTATCTCGGGTTAGAAAAGAAGTTTAACCTCTTATCTATCGTCGTGTATCATCAATTTTAGGATTAGGACTTCAATTTAAGTTTAATTTCATTTCAATTTCAAGTGTGTTCTTCGCGAGTTCCGAAAATTTCTTCCTACTTCCATCTTTGATTTCTCCGTGATTACTAATCCAAATCGAGTGATTTTTGATTCCACGGATAGATCTTTGAGTCTTCTTTCTAAAAACACCATTTTCCTATATCTCACCTCAATTCATCGTCCAATTTGACCAAATTCTAAAAGATATCTCGAAAACCTAAATTCCCTGTGGATTCGACCCGTATTTACCATTATACCCCTCAATTCGCTTTTAATTCCCCAAATTGGTAAGTTCGGTATTATTTTTGACACGAGACCGTGTGAAATCGACGACCTCGCGGTCTCGTCTCGTCAAATGGCGCGTCGCACCCCGAGGCGGTCCCGCGCGCCACGTCAGCCGCTACCTGGGCCCGCTCGCCACGTCAGCGCCTGCAGGTAAGAAACCAATTTTTTTGTAATTTTAAATAGGAAAAATTCGTAAAAATCAAATTAAAAATCAAATAAAATTCGGAAAAAGGCCTAGAACTTCAAAAATTCATATCTCTCAAAGTACAACTCATTTTTAATCGAAATTTTCTCCATTGGATCATAAATTCTTTCCTTTATAATATTATGC